>JAGIQG010000041.1:4191843-4346605 GCA_024679065.1 Sphyrna mokarran | reverse complement strand
CCTCCCACATCCCAAAGATTTTCTCTTAGGCTGATTGGCAAAACAAATTCTCCCTAAATTGTCTCAAATTTGTTTTTTAATCCATAGATCTATAAACATGGACAGGGATCGCGGGTAGAGGTGGGAACATTGGTGTGGCGGCGCGGGCTCGTTGGGCGGAAGGGCCTGTTTCCCGTGCTGTTTTGTTCTTTGTTCTTCTTTGTTCTTTGTTCTCTTCGCTTTTGCCTCTGAGCTCAGCTTTAAAATGAAGGTCGACTGTTTTGCAAATCAAAACTCCTACTGTCCTGCCACCAGCAGTTTTCAACCAAACTCATTAGCAATTCTGAATTTCCCAAGTACGTTCTACTCACGCCTCACTTTCCCACAGAGTCTCACATGCTCTCTGAGCTCAATTTCATCGAAATCTTCTGTTGAAAATGCCATGTTATGCAAATCATACATCAGCCCATATTTAATTGGTCTCATTGGCTGACAGGTAACAAGCAATCCAACCTTTTTATTCCCTTCCTGATATTTGCCTCTGTAGATTGTCTTAAACTCTCATACATATCAAATGTTGGACATTCGTCCGATCTACTTCTTGTCAGGATTCCAATGAATTGCGTGAGTTCCTGTCTTCTGGATCCTGGACTCGACTCATGCATGTTTAGTTCACCCACGTGACCATCCCGTTTACTTTCATCTTACCGCAGATGAAGTTAACATAGAACATTACAGCACAGAACAGGCCCTTCGGCCTTCGATGTTGCGCTGACCAATATAAAAAGCAATGCCCCTCCAAACTAAACCATTCCCTTCTCTTCCATATACTTATCAACTAACCTCTTAAACGCCACCAAACTTGGCGCATCTACAACTGCTGCAGGCAGGGCATTCCACTCCCGAACCACCCTTTGGGTAAAGAACCTACCTCTGATATCCGTCCTATAACTATCACCCCTTAATTTAAAGCTGTGTCCCCTCGTGCTAGCTTTCTCCATCCTAGGAAAAAGGCTATCACTGTCCACCCTATCTAAACCTCTAATCATCTTATATGTTTCGATCAGGTCCCCTCTTAGCCTCCTCCTTTCTAACGAAAACAACCTCAAATCCCTCAGCCTCTCTTCATAAGACCTGCCCTCCATACCAGGCAACATCCTGGTAAACCTCCTCTGTACCCTCTCCAATGCCTCCACATCTTTCTTATAATGTGGGGACCAGAACTGCACACAATACTCCAAGTGCGGCCGCACTAGAGTTTTGTACAGTTGCAACATGACGTTGCGGCTCCGAAATTCAATCCCTCTACCAATAAAAGCCAAGACTCCATATGCCTTCCTAACAACCTTCTCGACCTGACTGCCTACTTTCAGGGATCTATGCACATACACACCAAGATCCCTCTGTTCATCTAGACTACTAAGAATCCTACCATTTGCCCTATACTCTACACATTTATTATTTCTGCCATAGTGCATTACCTCACACTTTTCCATATTAAACTCCATTTGCCACCTCTCGGCCCAGCTCTGCAACTTGTCCAAGTCCCTCACGTTCCTCAAGTTAAGAGGAACTTGATATATTGCAGAGAATGAGCAGTTGCGAAGACACGTTTCCCTTTAGGAGGTGAGTCAACAAACAACAGACAATGAATAAAGTAAGGAGCACAAGAATTACATAGACATACACAGTAGGAGCAGCAGAGGGCTATCCGGCAATTTGAGTTCGCTCCACTATTTATTAAGACCACGGCTGATCATCCATCTCACTGGCCTAATTGCGTTTTCTTTCCATATTCTTAGGTCTTATTCACCCTGAGTGCTATATTCAGCTGCCTCTTGAGTACATTCAATGATTTGACGTTAACTACTTCCTGTGGTAATGAATTCTACCACTCCTAGTGGACAGAAATTTCTCTACACCTCCGTCCTAAATGCCTGCCTTGAATCCTCAGACTGTGACTCTGGGTCTGGGCTCTCCCAGAATATCCGGGAATATCCTCTATGTGTCTAGATTGCCCAGTCCTGTTAGAATTTTGTAAGTCTCTATGAGATCCCCCACCCCTTTCATTCGTCTCAACTCCAGAAGTTTTGAGGAAACAGGTGTGGTGGGAACATGGAAGCGACTGCCTGCAACGATTGTTAAAGAGGAACCATCACAACAATTAAGAAACATTGAAATGAGCGTTTGAAGTGTCTGAACTTTTTAGGTTATATTGGAAAATGTCACATAAATGCATAAGACCTGGGTAGCAGGCGCAGGCACGGTGGGCTAAAGGGACCCTTCTGTGCTACAAATCTCTATGGCTGTAGTGATATGAATGCATTTGTTAGATAGACAACATCGGTGTCAATATTGGGAGGAGGGGTGGGCTGCAATTGGTTCAAGATATCAATCCACAGGAGGGATCTGGGGAAATTTTGGAATACTGGAGTCAGTGTTGGTTAGGTTAGTAGCTGAGTTAATTAAGGAAGGACAGCTGATTTCATGTGTTACAGAGATCACAGTTGATATGACACACACACACACACACACATTCACACACAAACACACACACACACACAGACGCACACACACATACACATACACACACACACAGACGCAAACACACACACACTCACACACAGACACACACACATACACAGACAGACACACACACACAGACACATACACACACACAGACACATACACACACACGGACACAGACACACACACACACATACACACCCACATACAAAGACACACACACAGGCACACACACATACACGCACGCACACAGACGTTCTTTCTTCAGCTTTTGCCTAAGTCACAGCAAAGTCTCAATGAGTATCTTGCAGCAGCACAGATGACGTCTGGTGGTTTCACCAGAAGCGAGTTTACTGCAGCAATGCAGTACCTAAGCTGCACCAGACGAGGGAGCAGCCATGCAATATCAAAACGCCTGAACAACCTGTGTACAGCTGTGGTGCGGCCACATGTTTATGCAATGTCGCTTGTCCTTCACGCTTGTCCTTCATGTCGGTTCTTGTGACCTGTCCAATTGAGTAATTCACATGCTTCTGTGGAGAAAACCGTTATTTAAGAAAAAACTTACACAGACAAGATGGTGACCATAGAATTGAGCTACGGTGACGATCAATAAAGCATGAGCCACTCCAATTGTACATTATGTAAGAATGTGCATGTTGTTATTCCTTGTTCACTACTCTTATCTTCCTGGATCATTTTAGGATTCGAATCTGCGCCTTCTTCAATGTTTTGACCCTTTGTTCAATACACGCTGCTGGAGTTTGCTAAGACATTGGCCACTGTCCAGTGATTAACAAGATATACAGATTTGTTTACTTAATTAGTCTAGATCTTAGAAGACCAGCATAAATGCAAATCCTTTCCCAGGAAAACGATTATATTTCGCCCATTTGTTCCATTCACGTAATTGCAATTTCAGCTACATGTGCCTTTTGACTTTAGCAACTATTGAATATTCACGAAAATGCCTTCACTGTGTTTTTGTTTAGTGCTTTGAGAAGTGTTTCCCTCTTGAGATTTGGAATTATTTTCTGTATGTATAGAAATAGACAGTTTGTTGAATGTAATGAATGAGTAAAAAACTGAGTAAATGTTTGCGCTGAGTGTTTATCAATAAATCGCCACTTCTCAGAAGTCTGATTCTTATCAGTATCACAGTCACACCACACCTGCCCTGTAATCTGTGTGTTTCAGTTTCCATACCACAACTATTGACTTAAAGCTGATAACATGC
This sequence comes from Sphyrna mokarran, assembly GCA_024679065.1. Taxonomy (NCBI): domain Eukaryota; kingdom Metazoa; phylum Chordata; class Chondrichthyes; order Carcharhiniformes; family Carcharhinidae; genus Sphyrna; species Sphyrna mokarran. The sequence goes on along the minus strand of JAGIQG010000041.1, from coordinate 4,342,863 downwards.
CTTTTTCTGAGTCCACATGCCTAAAACAACCAACTATGCGATGGTGAATAACCCTTTTCATTAGTTCATCTGACTTCCTTTAGGTTTGTCAGAAATGTTTTTTTTTTCACTGATGATGCCATATTTAGAACATAGAACATAGAACAATACAGCACAGAACAGGCCCTTCGGCCTTCGATGTTGTGCCGACCAAAATAAAAAGCAATGCCCCTCCAAACTAAACCATTCCCTTCTCTTCCATATCAATTAACCTCTTAAACGCCACCAAACTTGCGCATCTACAACAGCTGCAGGCAGGGCATTCCACTCCCTAATCACTCTTTGAGTAAAGAACCTACCTCTGATATCCGTCCTATAACTCATACCCCTTAATTTAAAGTTGTGTCCCCTTGTGCTAGCTTTCTCCATCCTAGGGAAAAGGCTATCACTGTCCACCCTATCCAAACCTCTAATTATCTTATATGCTTCAATAAGATCCCCCCTTAGCCGCCTCCTTTCTAACGAACACAACCTCAAATCCTTCAACCTCTCTTCATAGGACCTGCCCTCCATACCAGGCAACATCCTGGTAAACCTCCTCTGTACCCTCTCCATGCCTCCACATCTTTCTTATAATGTGGCGACCAGAACTGCACACAATACTCCAAGTGCGGCCGCACTAGAGTTTTGTACAGTTGCAACATGATGCTGCGGCTCCTAAATTCAATCCCCCTACCAATAAAAACTAAGACTCCATATGCCTTCTTAACAACTTTATCCACTTGACTGCCTACTTTCAGGATCTATTGACACATACACCAAGATCCTTCTGTTCCTCAACACTATTAAGAGCCCTACCATTAGCCCTATACTCTACACATTTATTGTTCCTGCCAAAGTGCATTACCTCACACTTTTCCACATTAAACTCCATTTGCCACCTCTCGGCCCAGCTCTGCAACTTGTCCAAGTCACTCTGTAAACTATAACACCCCTCTTCACTATCTACCACTCCACCGACTTTAGTGTCATCTGCAAATTTACTGATCCATCCCTCAATACCCTCATCCAGATCATTTATAAAAATTACAAACAGCAGGGGCCCCAAAACAGACCCCTGAGGCACACCACTCGTCACCGAACTCCACGATGAATATCTCCCATCAACCACCACCCTCTGTCTTCTATCTGCCAGCCAATTTCTAATCCAATTAGCTAAATCACCCTCTATTCCACACATCTGCATTTTCTGTAGAAGTCTTCCATGGGCCACCTTGTCAAAAGCCTTACTAAAGTCCATTTTTGCCGTTTATTAATTTATGTTTTCGAGAAAAGTAATTTTTACCCATAATTATGATGTCTGGAAACTCGGCACGGTGGCCATTGCAAAGCCACTGTACTGATCATCTTGTCTTCCTTTCAGTCATGTCTCAGCATGTTCAGTCTTCCAATCCCCTCGCTTCATTTCAAAGTCCAAGAATGATTGAAGCTAGTGCGAGATGCAAAACTTGCCTCATCGGAAGGAGTTAACAATCTGCTTTTCCAGAGAATGAAAAAAAAAATCCTAATTGCTTTCCTTGAGGGAATTCGTCTTCTTTAAAACGATGTCATCTCTCATAGTGTCAGTGACTAACAATTGGATATATCTGGGATCACCGCCTGTAAACAGAGGAAGATCAGAAAACTCAATCTGAGATTGACAGACCGGAAAAAAAAAGTGGCTCCTAATTTGTGGACAATGGATTTAAATGTTTCATCAATGACCTCCGACATGAGAATAAGAGATTGGAATTTTACATCAACGAATCAGAATTTGAAAACCAGAGATACGAATGTTCCGACGATGAACAGGGATTTATTTGGAGCTCTTTACCAACTTTCTACATATTACACTTGGATGTCATTAGACAGCCGGATCCACTTCATATTGCTGATTATTCAGGGAGGTTATTATCCAATCCTCGCTATTGTTGGTGTCCCTGGTAAGTCGTTTTTATCCTTCCATTAATTACACCAGATTTCTAAATCTGATAATGTTCCTGTCATTGTACTTGGGAAGACCAGATCCAGATTTTTCAAGATCTGGTCAGGAAAGTAGTGTCCTACCCACAAACGTCCTTTTCCCCCGACTGCCTAATGTCTGAGCCTCAAGGTGAAGAATGTCCACAACCTACGAAATCGATTTGACATCGTGTTTTATCCAGAATCCACATTTTTCTGACACTAGCGAACGCCGATCTTGCCTCAACTACGTTTTAAGGGAATGGTGCACAAAATTTTCATTTGTATTTCTGTTACAAAAAAGACTCGATGATTCCACTGTTATCTGGTAGTTTAAAGCTTTCATAATCCACCACAGCCCATCTGGAAAGTACAACCCTGTAGTCAAAATCAGAGCAAACCAGTTCAGTCACTGTCTTGATGCAGAATGATACCGACACCTGTCGGTGCCAGCTACTCATTATGTTCTCTCCTTACTTTGCCGAAACATTTCCTAGAATATTGATTTTATGCCTTGAGAAAGAATGACAGATCTCTATCTACCCATAGTTACAATTTCCTCTCTCTCTCTCTCTCTCTCTCTCTCTCACACACACACACACACACACACACACACACACATCATTGGAGCAGTGGAGAAGGTGTGATGGAATCATGGATTACAGCGTTGCAATCTGCATTGTTATCCCCTTCATCTTCAGCAGATCCCCTGCAGGACATTGCATTACTCCAGCTGCATAATCAATGTTCCACCGGCATGGGCAGGGATCTGTATAAGGCAGCAAACAGTGGTCACATTGGTTTTTAAGCACCATTTTCAACCAATGTTATCTTCATCGGTCAATGTTTCCCCAACCCTTGTTTTTGTCACTCTCACCCGTAACTCGTGCTCTGAAGGTTCGGGAACACATTGCACTCTTATTAGAACAAAGAACAAAACAGCACAGGAAACAGGCCCTTCGGCCCAACGAGCCCGCGCCGCCATCCCGATGTTCCCATCTCTACCCGCGATCCCTGTCCATGTTTATAGATCTATGGATTAAAAAATCAAAATTGAGACATATTAAAACATTGAGGCAATTTACGATCGTTAGAAGAGGTGTCGTATTTTTTTCTATTTGTGGCTGTGTTCTGCCTTGCAGCAAGTAACGAGTCTCTTTCGCCCTACGTGTCAATCTAATATCTTTGGAAAGTAATGCGATGAATTTCAGTCTACTGTTCAATCTGAGATGGGTGTGTTTTGCTCTCAGATGGAACAGTGGCACTGTGGTTATCACTGCTGCCTCAGGGCGCCAGGAACTCAGGTTAATTCCCAGTTTGGTCCACAAGCTGTGTGAAGTCTGTACTTCCTCTCCGTGTCTCCGTGGGTTCTGTTGGATGCTCTGATTTTGCCGCATAATCCGAACGACATGCTGGTTAGACACATTGGCCGTGCTGAATTTTCCCTCATTTATCTACACAGACAAACTGGGGAATGAGCCGGTTCAAGTGTTAAATATGTTTGTGAGGGAGCACTTTGCACATAATGAACACAAATTGGTGTCTTTCGTTATTGCAATGGAGCGGGATCAGACCGTACGGCAGGGCAAGGTTATAATTGGGGAATGGGTGGTTGATATGATTAGAAAAAAAAAATTGGACGCATAAGATGGGAACTGACTGTCAGGGAAAGGCACAAGTGGAAAGTGGAGCTTGTGCCAGGAACAAATACTATGTGTCCTTGTTAGCGGTGTCCCTGTCAGGCAGAGAGGAAATGTCCGAGTAATGAAACCATGTTTCTGAAACGAGGATGAATGTCTTGGAGGAAGGAAAAAGAAATGAAGCCTATGTAAGAATGAGAAAACAAAATTCAGTTGGGTTGTTTGACTGTTCCAAGGTAGCAAGGAATTAGGTGACAGAAGGACCTAAGAGAGCTGGGAAGGAAGATGAGAAGTCCTTGGCGGACCGGATCAAGGAAAACAACACCGTTTTTTACTCATATGTGAGAAATAAAAGAATGACCAGTGTGAAATTAGAGCTGGTCAAGATAGTAGCGGGAGCTTGTGCATGGATTTAGAAGAGATAGGTGAGGCTTTGAATGAATAGGAGAGGAGATTTGTTTTTGAGGATGAGAGTGTGATACAGACTAATAGGCTCGAAGAGGTAAATGTTCCGAGGGACAATGCATTAGCAATTTTGAAAAAAAGAAGTGAGGCCCAAGTTCCCTGGGCCAGCTGGGATATATCCTAGGATTCTTTGGGAAGCAGGAGATGAGATTGCTGAGGTTTTGATGTTGACAGCGGGTTCTCAGTGTCCACGGCGATAGTGCCAGCGACCCAAATGAACCTTGTTTTCTCATCCTTACATATGCATCTTTTTACGTTCCTTTTAACAAGACCTCGTTCCTTTTAACAAGACCTTGTTTCTAAACCATGGTTCTGTTATCGGAAAGTGCCAGAGACTAGAGAGTGTTAAATGTTGTTGCTCTGTTCAAGAAAGGAAGTAGGAATGGTTCTGGTATAGATCGGTTTGTCTTACTTTGGTCGTGGGTAAGTTAATGGAACAAGTCCTAAGGGTTAGGATTTGAGACCATTTGGAAAGATGCAGCTTAAACTGGAATAGTTAGCGCAGAATGGTGAAGGGTGAGTCTTGCCTCACAAATTTGATTGAATTCTTTGAGGAGGTAATTCGTGAAGAGGTGAAGGTAGAACAGTTAATGTTGTATACATGGATTTGAGCAAGACATTTGATAAGGTTCCCAATGGTAGGCTCATGAAAGTAAATAGAAATGGGATAGAGGGAAATTTATCCGAATGGATAAGTAACTGGCTATCTTACATAAAACAGAGACTGGAAAAAAATCAGACTGGAAACCCAGTGTACCACTGCGATCAGTGTTGGGTGCTCTGATTTTTATCAATGAATTGGAGGGGGGAGGGCTGAAGGGTGGGTCACTAAATTTGCTGATGACAAGATTGAAAGAGTTGTGAATAAGGTGCAGAACTGTTTTAGACTGCAAAGACATTGATCGTACGCAGAACTGGGCTGAAAAATGACAGATGGAATTTAACTCTGACAAGTGCAAGGTAATTAATTTTGGTAGGAAGATTTTGAATGCGGATTATAAGGTTAATGGCAGCAATCTGAGGAACGGAGAGGAACAGACAGATTTTGGGGTTCGTATCCACAGATTTTTGAATGTTGCCACTCAAATGGATATGCCGTGAAAAAGGCCTATACTGTGTATTATAACAGGGGGCTAGAGTTTAAGAGTTATGGAGTTATGCTGCAACTGTACTGAATGTTGGTGAGACCACATTTGGAATATTGTATGCAGTACTAGTCACCTCACTATAAGAACGATGTGGAAGCATTGGAGAGAGTGCAGACCAGATCTACCATGATGCTGTTTGGTTTGGAGTGTAGTGTTATGAGGAAAGGTTGAGGGGACCAGGGTTGTTCTCTTTAGAGTGGAAGAAGGGAGACGATTTAATAGTTGTTTATAAGATTATGAGGGGGATAAATAGAATGGACGTTCAGAGACTGTTTTCCCTGGTGGATGTAGCTGTCACTAGGGGGCATTACTACAAGATATAGGAGGGATGTCCGAGATAGATTCTTTATGCATAAAGTGGTTGGGGTGTGGAATGCACTGCCTCCTATGATAGTAATGTCGGACACTTCAGGACCTTTCAAACGGTTATTAGATATGCATTTGGAACACACCAGAATGATGTGAGAAGGATAGATTAAGCTTGGCTTCGGACAGAGCTCCGCATAACATTGAGGGCCGAAAGGTATGCACTGTGCCGTTCTGTTTTCTGTAATGAAGCATGGTGGCATCTTGAGAGCTATCTCCAATATTATGTTTTTTTTTTAATTTCATCTGTTACTCTCATTGTATGCAATTAAATCTGTCCTCTAGTACCTTCCTCTATTGCCAACTGACTTTCCAATTAGATTACCTTTGTGAAGTTGATCTTCCTCCACGCCCTAGCTATGACAGTAACAGCTTATTTTGCACCTCAACTTCTCCTCATGTTTTCTATGTACTATATGAATATGTGCTTTTTTTTCTGTAAAACATGAAATAAATATTACTTTTTTGGCCAAGGAGGCATTTAGTAACCAATGATGTGAGCATTCAAGTCCTACCATGTTGAAGTGTTGGCATTGTATGATTTCGCACAGCAGGGATATTCATTATTTGTCCCTTCACTCCCAAAAATTCATTTGAAACGCGAGTTCCCATTTTACCAGACCTTGGCTTTACTGCAATTTAAGTCATTCGCCATCACTGTTAGGTACCCTGTCAGTCGTTTGAGGATAGAATTATCACGGGGTGGTTGGATGGTGGTGGTGGTGGTGGGGGGGGGGGGGGGGGGGGAGGCGGGAGGGGGGGTAACCTGGTCAAACCACAGTCCATTAGTTACGAATTTGCAAATTCTACACAGACAGGTTTATTTTGGACATGGAGCAAGATAATTGATAAGGTGTCACATCTTTCATCACTTTGAAGGAATAGGATAAAGGTTCTACATTCCAGAGTAGGACCTGCATCTTTCCTGAATAATTTGACACGAGGAGTGGCGAAGTGTTAAATGTTTTGGCGAGCTTTAACTTTCACAAATCCCGAGGTCCTGTACCCCAGGCGCCTGGAGGATGGAAGAGATGAAATTGCAGCGGAGCTGACCCAATTTCATTATTCTTCGCTGACTATAGAGGAGGTGCCAGAACATTGGGCGACAAGGAATGTGTTCCACATTAAAGAAGGATAAAACAATACTAAAAATTGAATTATAGGGCGTGAATATTTAAATCAAGATGAAGCATTTCTGCGACCTATTCGCAGCTCATCCTCGCACCCAACATTGTATCATCTACTCGCGTGGAGATAAGCTTCCTCTTCCAAAGATATAAGTAACGTGAAAAGGTGTGGTCTCGCACAAATGCCTGCAGAATCCCATTACTAACTGACTGTCACCTGGAAAACTTCCATTTATACCACCTTGTTTCTTCTATCTGCAAACCAGCTTTCTATCCATTTCAAAACATCACCTGCAAGTGTGCTTTTAACTTTTCATAGTCGTCTTTTATGTGAAAACATGTCGAAATCCCTCTGGAAGACTAATTAAACGTCACCCACTGGCTCTCCTCGCTCAAATCACCAAGTTAGGTCATCAAAGAATTAAAATAGGATCGGCAAGAATAATCCCCATTTTGTAAATCCAAGCTGAATTTTTTCGATTATACCAATGACTTTCAAATGTTGATTTATGAACTCCTTGGCAACAGATTCGAGCAACTTCACCAATTCCGATATTAGCCTCACTGGCCTAGGTTCATGTTTGCTCTCGGTCTATTTTTTTGAGTAGCCGTGTTACAGTGCCTGCTCTGTAATCTGTAGGAACTATTCCAAAGCACAACACATATTGAAAAGTAACCAACAATAGATCAACAATTTCCCTTATTTCAGGGCCACTTCCTAAGCACTCTGTGATGAAGATAATCAGAAATTCCATATTTACCCTCCTTCAATTCGATTAATTTACTACAAACAATTAATCTGCTCGTGTTAATTTCCTTCAGTTCTTCACTACAACATATTTCTCTCAGAACATCTGGTACATTTTTCATGTAATCCTTGCTGAAGACTGAAGCAATACATGAATTTAATTCCACAATCATATTTTCAATACCAGTTATGAAATCTCCCGGTAAGGGGCCTATACCAATCTTTTTTTTTTCCTATTTGCATATCTATACTTTTTTTTTTACGGACAGTTTTAGGGTTTGTATTTTATGTACCACACCAACTTAATTACACACATTATTTTTTCCCCTTTCTTAATCAATCCCTTCGTCTTCTTTGGCTGAATTTTAAACTGTTCCATTTCGTTAGGCCTACTGCTTTTTCTTGCCAGTTTGTATCCAACTTATAGAACATAGAACATAGAACATAGAACAATACAGCACAGAACAGGCCCTTCGGCCTTCGATGTTGTGCCGACCAAAATAAAAAGCAATGCCCCTCCTAACTAAACCATTCCCTTCTCATCCATATACTTATCAACTAACCTCTTAAACGCCACCAAACTTGGCGCATCTACAACAGCTGCAGGCAGGGCATTCCACTCCCTAATCACTCTTTGAGTAAAGAACCTACCTCTGATATCCGTCCTATAACTCATACCCCTTAATTTAAAGTTGTGTCCCCTCGTGCTAGCTTTCTCCATCCTAGGAAAAAGGCTATCACTGTCCACCCTATCTAAACCTCTAATCATCTTATATGCTTCAATAAGATCCCCTCTTAGCCGCCTCCTTTCTAACGAAAACAACCTCAAATCCTTCAACCTCTCTTCATAGGACCTGCCCTCCATACCAGGCAACATCCTAGTAAACCTCCTCTGTACCCTCTCCAATGCCTCCACATCTTTCTTATAATGTGGCGACCAGAACTGCACACAATACTCCAAGTGCGGCCGCACTAGAGTTTTGTACAGCTGCAACATGATGCTGCGGCTCCTAAATTCAATCCCCCTACCAATAAAAGCTAAGACTCCATAAGCCTTCTTAACAACTTTATCCACTTGACTGCCTACTTTCAGGGATCTATTGACACATACACCAAGATCCTTCTGTTCCTCAACACTATTAAGAGCCCTACCATTAGCCCTATACTCTACACATTTATTGTTCCTGCCAAAGTGCATTACCTCACACTTTTCCACATTAAACTCCATTTGCCACCTCTCGGCCCAGCTCTGCAACTTGTCCAAGTCACTCTGTAAACTATAACACCCCTCTTCACTATCTACCACTCCACCAACTTTAGTGTCATCTGCAAATTTACTGATCCATCCCTCAATACCCTCATCCAGATCATTTATAAAAATTACAAACAGCAGGGGCCCCAAAACAGACCCCTGAGGCACACCACTCGTCACCGAACTCCACGATGAATATCTCCCATCAACCACCACCCTCTGTCTTCTATCTGCCAGCCAATTCCTAATCCAATTAGCTAAATCACCCTCTATTCCACACATCTGCATTTTCTGTAGAAGTCTTCCATGGGCCACCTTATCAAACGCCTTACTAAAGTCCATATATACTACATCAACCGCCTTACCCCCATCCACCTCTTTGGTCACTTTCTCAAAAAACTCAATGAGGTTAGTAAGGCATGACCTACCCTTCACAAAACCATGCTGACTATCCCCAATCAATTCATTTCTCTCTAAATAACTATAAATCCTATCCCTAATAATTCTCTCCAATACCTTGCCCACCACTTCTTTGTATTAACACTATTTCAAACTTCCCTTCTCTGCCATGTTTGGCCATAATTTCTTTACCACTCTTTGCCAAACAAGAATAAACAACTTCTGGGGTCAATTACAATCCCGTCTCAGAGGGAGGAGGCCATGCAGTTTGGAGGTGAGTTCTGTGGGAACAATGGTATTGAAGGTTGAGCAGTAGTTAAGAAATAAGACACTGCCATAAGTGTCCTTGCTCTTCACGTGTTCCAGCGTGGAGGATATGCTCAGAGGAATGACTTTTGTTGTAGTGATAGATGATCTATATTGGATAGTGGCATAATTTATAGTAATAGCAAAGCTATGGTGGAGCTGTCCATACTTTGATTAGGCTACAACTGGAGTACTATGTATAATTCTAATTGTCCTACCAGGACAATTTGACGGCACTGCAGGTGGTGCAGATGATATTGGCAAACATGTTTTCTGGAATGGAGCATTTAGGCAGTGAAGAGAGGTTTAATTTTGTTTTTTTTAGAATACAGAAAGCATAGGGCAACCTTATTGCAGTGCATAAGATTATGAGGGTTGCAGACATGCATAAGAAACTGATTTCCCCTTTGCTGAAATGTCAGCAACGAAGGGACAACATTTCAAAGTGTGGAGCAGGAGGGTTAGAAATGATTTGAGGAAATATGTTCCAGCACAGAAGGTTTTGATTGCACTGCCTGAGAGAGTCATTTAAATAGGCCACCCCACAATCGCTAATAATACACAAATGAGCAATTGACATGCCATCAATTCAAAGCTTCGGGCCAAGTTCTGGATTGTGACGTTAGTGTAGATTTTGTGTAGTTCTGTCAGTGCAGACTCGATGAACCTCATGGCCTCTATTGTAAAGGATAATTCATTTCATAATATAATGGCTCGTATTTCTGATTAATTTGCCTTTCCAGCAATCTGAAAACTTCATAAGTTATGCAAAAGAGTCACGTATGCATCAGAGTATTAGTGTAACCAAGATCATCCCTAACGATTCCACAAAAATAAAACAGAAAAACAATATTCTCTTTGCACTGTTTTTTGTTGCAAGATCAACTTTCGACCCATGATGAAATCAACATTTACTCACTTTTTTTTAATATTGGCAGCAATTATTTGACTTGTAATTTTTTTTAAAAAAGAAACAAACATTGGCAAGTAATATGGCAGTAATTGTCATTTAATGAGATGACAGAACAGGAGCGAATATAATCAGGTCCTCTATCGTTCAACTCTTTCGATTATTTCTCTTTATTTTAATTCTCAAATGTTTCAACAAACCAAAATTGGAATCGACCAACCGAATTGATTCCACGAACTGATCACATTCCAAAATATGCCATTTAAGTCATTTCCAAAAATTACTTTTTGTTTAATTACAATTCTTGAAAATCGCACTCCCTGTATCAAATTCCCCTTTATTTTCTACTGCTCTGAGAAGGAAAGTCCTAGATATTGAAAATAGAACATAGAACATAGAACATTACAGCGCAGTACAGGCCCTTCGGCCCTCGATGTTGCGCCGGCCAGTGGACCCTCTAACCTAAACTATTCCAATATCATCCATATGCTTATCCACCGAACATTTGAATACCCCCAAAGTAGGCGAGTCCACAACTGCTGCAGGCAGGGCATTCCACGCTCTCACCACCCTCTGTGTAAAGGACCTGCCTCTGACATCCGTCCTATAACTACCACCTCTTAATTTAAAGTTATGTCCCCTCGTGTTGGACATAACCATCCGAGGAAAAAGGCTTTCACTATCCACCCTATCCAATCCTTTGATCACCTTATACGCCTCAATTAGATCACCGCGTAACCTTCTTCTCTCTAATGAAAATAACCTCAGATCCCTCAGCCTTTCCTCATAAGGCCTTCCCACCATACCAGGCAACATCCTGGTAAACCTCCTCTGCACTCTTTCCAATGTTTCCACATCTTTCTTATAATGCGGCGACCAGAACTGTACGCAATACTCCAAGTGCGGCCGCACCAGAGTTTTGTACAGTTGCAACATAACCTCACGGCTCCTAAGTTCAATCCCTCTACCAATAAAAGCTAAAAATCCATCACCTCATGTTCCAGATTATAAAGTTGTTTGCTTTATTGGTAGAGGGACTGCATTTCGGAGCCGTGAGGTCGTGTTGCAACTGTACATAATTCTGGTGCAGCTGCAATAGGAGTATTGCATACAATTCTGGTCTCCACATTATAAGATAGAGGTGGAGACATTGGAAAGGGTGCAGAGGAGGTACACCAGGATATTACCTGGTATGATGGGAAGATTTATGAGGAAAGGCTGAGGGACTTGAGGTTATTTTCATTAGAGAGAAGGTTAAGAGGTGACCTAATTGAGGTATACAAGATGATCAGAGGGGTAGATAGGGTGAACAGTGAGAGCCCTTTTCCTCAGATGGTGTGGCTAACACGAGGGGACATAGCTTTAAATTAAGTGGTGGTAATTATAGGACGGATATCAGAGTTGGTTCTTTAATCAGAGGGTAGTAAGGGCGTGAAATGCCCTGCCTGCAGCAGTTGTGGACTCACTAACTTTAAGGGCGTTCAAATGGTCATTGGATAGGACATGGATAACATTGGAATAGTTTAGGTTCGAGGGTCATTAGATTGATTCCACTGGTCGGCACAACATTGAGGGCCGAACGGCCTGCACTGCGCTGTAATGTTCTATGTTCTATCGGACATGTCTGTACTGATTATCGATCAGGATACGCAATTTGTCTTCAAACTAAAGCATGAGAAACCTTGCTTGGAAAATCTACATTTTTTGAGGATGTAACTTACGGATTTGATTAACGAAAATCAAAGTATGTAGTTTGTTTTGACTTACAAAAGGCTTTCTTCGATGTGCCATGAGATTAGCGTATTAAGTAAAAACAGGATACTGAGATGCGTATTGGTGTATTCAACGTTGGACCCTTGTTATTAAACTATCGCTGAATCATGGATCCCCTTCAAAGCTGCACAGATGGATCATCACGCTGTAAAATAACTGCAGTTCTCTGGGATTAAAAAAACAGGTTCTTTCTCTTTCCAACTGACTAAATCAATGACCACCTCATGTGTATTCGCAAAACCCCGTGGGACACTCCTGTCTCAGCTATTGTCACCCTTGAACCTGCCACATCGAGGACCTCAATTGAAAACGCTGCCTCGATCGACAACTTTACAATCAACCAATATATCCGTAACGATTGCTTCTCAATGCTTAGGGTATTGCCATTCTGCATGGTGTATAAGTGGTGACCTGGGAGGTGAAGCCTCGAGTGAATGAGAAACAAGCAATCCTGCAGTGTGGTCATGAAACCATTGGATGTGTCAATTTGGACGGGCCAGATGCTGTAAGTTTGTAAAGAATCTGTATGAAAAGTGTTGAGGAAATCTTAAAACTCAATGATTTCAAGAAAACTGAATGAAATTACACATTGTGAAGAATAAAAAGGAACTTACCTTTATTTAGGAGTTTGTACACTTATAAGGGATCTGCATTCAGTTAAAAACATTAAATCAGAATGTAGCCTCGCCTATCTCAATTCAAATAGAAAGATGCTGCAAGGCGCGGAGCAAGATACTGCTGTAAACCAAAAGGCAGAGTGATTTGCTTCATGAAATGGTCACTGGCTAATGGCAACTGAGCAATGCACAAACATTCAGCAATTAAGGTATTGATGGAAAAGATTCAATAAATCTTCAATAAAGATTAAGGTTGACTTTAATAATTTCAGTATCTTTGCCACACAATCCCTCCTGATTTCTGCCACATAATCAACTTGGTAGTTTACTCATAGTCAAAGCAATATATTATTGGATTAGTAAACATATTTGGTGACAGTGGATAATTTTCACTAAAAGTAATGATCTCCCCTTCCTAACGTATAATTTTCCTGTTTCTGTTCTGTCTCCTACAGCTAACTTATCCACAATTGCGATATTAGCATTTCGAAAATGTGGTCTCTCCAAATGTGTAACATGCTACCTGGTGGCCATGGCAACAGCAGATCTACTCATTATTATTACTGATGTGATATTAAGACACATTCCAATTGTTTACTGGGAATATTTCTACTTTCTGTTGTCCATGCCTGTGTGCAATATTCATGCAGTTTTCTTGTTTGTGGTCACAGACTGTTCTATTTGGTTTACTGTGACTTTCACCTTTGATCGATGTGTTGCTATTTGTTGCCAGAAGCTGAAAAATAAATATTGCACAGAGAAAATAGCTGCTGTGGTCCTCGGAACCGTTGCTGTTTTGAGCTTTTTCAAGAATACCTTCTGGTATTTTATGCTGTCAGACTTATACTCATCGATGAATGAACCATGGTTCTCTTTCATAACATTCAGTGTACAGATATCTCCAGTTTGGATAATTGTCGAGTTTCTGCACCACATTATAACTCCATGCTTACCATTTGCCCTGATTTTGTTGCTCAATGTTGTCACCATTAGGCATATTGTAGTGAATAGCAAAGCCCGTAGGTGGCTTCGAGCTGCGAGAGGTGGTGATAATTCCAAGGACCCAGGGATTGAGAGTCGACGGAAATCGATAGTTTTACTGTTTGTTATCTCTTTGAATTTCATCATGTTGTGGGCTGTTTTAATGGTGTTTTCTATCAACAGATGGATGTATTATCTCATGGATAATTGTGTACTGATGAGTGAATTTGTACAGGAAATTGGTTTCATGTTGCAGCTCACGAGTTGCTGCACAAACACATGCATTTATGCTGTGACCCAGACTATGTTCAGAGAACAATTGAAAATTGTGCTGAAATATCCATTTATTTCAGTTGTTGAATGCATTCAAAAATATAAATAAATGAATCACAAATCAATGGATGATTGTTGTCATCATATTTACTTTTTTTTAATGGAGCCACAAGCTGCCACGATCATGATAGAGTGGGAGTTGACCTGCCCAGTTAATAATTTTAGAACATGGAGACCGGTCTATCACTACTACAACAGACAGCTATTATAATAACACTCGAGGACAGGAGAATGACAGGCACTATATCAATCATGACAGAATGTGAAATACGTTGTTGCAATGCAGAAATCCAAAGTGCTGGTGTTGTATTGTAAGAACAATGACACCGTATGTATGTGTATTGCGCTGGCGAGGCCTCTCACAATGATGAGTATAAGGGTGTTCACTGTCGTTATGATGGCAGAAGTGCACCTGGGTATTCACAATATATTCACTCGAATAGTACGAGGGGTCACCGGCTTAGAGTGAGGGGGGTAAGGTATAATTTGGATGCTAGAGGGAGTTTTTCACACAGACAGTGGTGGGGGTATGGAATGCCTGCCAAGTAAAGTCGTGGAGGCAGGTATTCTGGAGTTATTTAAGAAATATTTAGATGGGCACATGAACAGAATGGGAAAGGAGGGGTATAGAAAACTGATTTAAAATAGGGATCATGAGCCTTGGGAGTCCCTGGGAAGTGTGCAAATTTACGATGATATTGATGTACTTGTTTTTATCCTACAGGTGCTTTGGTCCACCTTGTTGTCTAACAAGGGGCATAGACGCTATGGATCATGAGAGGTCTCTTGGATTTTTTTTCGAGAGTATCCTAGTGCTTCACTTCGTTAGTGTACGCTTGACCTGGACCATTTGATTGGCAACACGACAGCTCAGTGACTATCGCTGTGCTGTGCAGATACATGGATTTGGGCCTGTGTCTCCGGGAGTTTGTGCATTCTCCCCGTGCTTGTGTGCGTTTTCTCCGGGTGCTCCGGTTTCCTCCCACATCCCAAAAATGTGCTCTTAGGCTAATTGGCAAAACAAATTCTCCCTAAATTGTCTCAAATTTGTTTTTTAATCAATGGATCTATAAACATAGACAGGGATACACGGGTAGAGTTGGGAACATCGGGGTGGCGGTGCGGGCTCGTTGGGCTGTTTCCCGTGCTGTTTTGTTCTTTGTTCTTTGTCTGTGCCTCCATCAGAGTTAATGTCGCTGCTGTGTGTCAGGAGCAGCTGTCTGTATTCTTTATTGTGTCACGGATGGAGAGTGAAATCAAAAATAAAGCAGGAAGTCTGGGATGGGGTGAAAGACAGCAGAGATTTAATGCTAAAAGTGACAAATATGTAATGATTAAAGTGTGGAATCCTCACACAACGCCATCAGGGTGACTTATTGGTTAATTACTGAATACTGTAGCAATTTGTTCAGAAATGAGTTAGGGAAAATTGCCACTCGGAATAACCCCTTAAAATAGGATGTGATGCGTGGTGTGCCACGGGAATATGTGCTGGGTTCAAAACGTTCTTACACTTTATATGTAAACTAATTGAATGAAGGGATCGAAATAGTGGTTGCAAAATTTGCGACTGACACAGATATTGGTAGACAATTGTGATGAAGGCATCAGGAGGTTACATAGAGATATAGAGAGGTAACGTGAGTCGAGGGAAAAAAAACTGACAAATGCAATATAAAGTGAAGTAATGGGAAAATTACCATTTCGATATGAATAATGCAAATGAAGCTTGTTATCTAAATTATGACAGAAGTTAGGACTCTGAAGTGCAGTGTAATCTGAACGTCTTTGCGCATGAATCACAAAAGAAAAGCTAGTATACGGTTACAACAATCTTGAAGAAAGCTAATAGAAGGATAATATTTACTTTGAGGGGAAGTTAATACATAAATCGGGAGATTTTGCTTCAGTTAGACAGGCATTGGTGAAACTACAATAGAACATAGAACATAGAACAATACAGCACAAACAGGCCCTTCGGCCTACTAGTTGCGCCAATCACATCTACCAATCCACAGACCTATCTATAACCCCCTATCCGATTGGTTTCCATATACTCATCCAGAAGTCTCGTAAAAGACCCCAGTGAGTTTGCCTCAACAACCTCCGACGGCAGTCGGTTCCATTCACTCACCACCCTCTGAGTGAAAAACCTACCCCTGACATCTCCTTTGTATTTGCTTCTCTGCACCTTAAATCTGTGTCTTCTCATAGTGATCATTTCAGCTCGGGGAAATACTTTCTGAGAGTCCATCCTATTTATCCCTCTCAACATTTTATAAAATTCTATCAGGTCGTCTCTCAAACTTCGACGCTCCAGTGAGAAGAGTCCTAGCTCCTTCAACATATCTTCAACCAATCCAGGCAGCATCCTTGTAAATCTCCTCTGAACTCTCTCAATACCTCTACATCGTTCCTATAATGAGGCGACGAGGACTGCGCACAATACTCCAACTGGGGTCTGACAAGAGACTTATAGAGCTGCATCACTACTCCCGGACTCCTGAACCCTCTTCCTCGATTAATGAAGGCCAGTACACGGTATGTCTTCTTGACCACATCCTCCACCTGCGAGGCCGACTTAAGAGTCCTATGGACCCGGACCCCGAGATCCTTCTGCTCTACAACACAGCTAAGACTCCTGCCCCTTATATTGTACTCCTTCATCCCATTATTCCTGCCAAAATGGACCACTATACATTTATCTGCTTTGAAGTCCATCTGCCACTTCTCCGCCCACTCTTGCATCCTGTCTATGTCCCACTGCAACGTTTGGCTTCCCTGCAGACCATCCACAACACCACCGATCTTTGTATCGTTGGCGAACTTGCTAACCCATCCCTCCACTTCCTGATCCAGGTCATTTATGAAAATGACAAACAGCAAGGGTCAAAGAACAGATCCCTGGGGCACTCCACTGGTTACCGACCTCCATACAGAACAAGACCCATCCACAACCATTCTCTGCCTTCTGCCGGCAAGCCAGTTCTGGATCCACGAGGCCAAAGCTCCTTGGATCCCATGCCCTCTCACCTTCTCCAGAAGCCTTGCATGTGGGTCGAAAAGCCTTTCGTGTGGGCAATAGAAGAACTGTTACAACTATGGTGTCCTTATTTAAGGAAATATACAAATCTATTGGGAGAAGTTCAGGAAAAAAAAAAGTATACTGCACTTATATTTGCAATGGACTGGTTGTTGATAAAATAATGCTTGACAAGATCAGGTTTGCACTCATTGCAAGTTAGGAGAGTAAGAAGCAATTTGATGAAAACATCTAAGATCGTGAAAAGTACTGAAAGTGTACATTTGGAAGGGGTGATCTCTCTTGATGGCCAATCTTGAACGACGGACAACTATTTGCAACATGGTGTCCTTCATTTGCTGGATAATTTTTTTTTTAATTGTTGCACATTCAGCGATAAATTAACGAATTCCTAAAGTGTGCCAAATTTCGCATTTGCTTATCTGATTACACCCAACACGCATTATTTCTAAAATTTTACATCAATAATATCATAAATCCCCAATTTGACAGCAGAGCACGCTGTCTCTTCATCTGACAATCGTTTCTTGCCACTGGTGTGGGTGTGCCATTTCCACACGCTCTCTAACTCACGTCTTCACTGCTGATGTCGCTGTCTCACTCCTCTCCCTCTGTCACTCTCTCCTCTCACTGCTGGGGCCGCTGCGCCTTCCCTTCTCACTCTGTCACTTTATTCTCCCACCGCTGATGTGGCTGATTCCCGTCATCTCACTCTGACAACCCTAATAATGTCACTATCCCGCCCCTTTTCGCCGTGTCAGTCTTTCCTCCAACCTCTTGAGTCGCTGCCTCTCCGTTTCTGGCTCTGTCAGTCTCCTCCCACAGCTGTCCCTCCTCCTTTTTTCGCTCGCATGGTGGTATAGAGGTTAGCGCTGCTCTGAGACAGTGCGAAGGAGTGGGTTCAATGACTAATTTGGATCGTTTCTTGTGCGATTCCTACACTTTCTCCCCTTATATGAATGAGTTTCCTCCCACACTCCCAAATTTGTGCTGGTTAGGATGATTTGCCATGGTAAATTCTCCTTCAGTGTACCCGAACAATTGCAAGCATACGATTGGATTTTCATATACTTCATTGCAGTGTCAATGTAAACTTGCTCGTGTCACAAATAAATAAACTATCTCCTCCAATGTCTCTGCAATCCTCTTTTCAATAACTTTATTGACTACACGGCATTGTGGACATGACACAGCGGAATACAGCAAGGTCATAAGCGAGTGAAAAGGAAAAACGCGAGTAAGGTGGGCCGATATTTAAACAATTTGTATGAATCTGTGCTCAGAAAATGGTTTCTGAATATTGCTACCGTTTCCTATATTCATATGTTAGCCATTCTTCAGCTAATTCAGTTGGTATTCAAATACTTTGCGTCGGTATTCACGAAGGAGAGGGGCTTGTTAACAGCTCCTGTCTCTGACGGAGCTGTGGAACAGTTGAGGGAAATATCCATATCGAGGGAGGAAGTGTTAGAGCTTCTAGGTAGCATTAAAACTGATAAATCTCCGGGGCCTGATGGCATTTATCCCAGACTGCTTAAGAAGCTGCGAGGTGAAATTGCTGGGCCTCTGACGCAAATCTTTGTCTCTTTGGACACAGGCGAGGTCCCACAGGACTGGAGAATAGCTAATGTTGTACCGTTGTTTAAAAAGGGTTGTAGGGATAACCCTGGGAATTATAGGCTGGTGAGTCTGACGTCAGTGGTAGGGAAGCTGTTGGAGGGGATTCTTAGAGGTAGGATGTATAGGCACTTAGAGCATTGCGATCTGATTAGGGATACGCAGCATGGATTTGTTCAGGGGAGGTCGTGCCTTATAAATCTGGTAGAATTTTTTGAGGAGGTGACGAAATCAGTGGAAGAAGGGCGAGCCGTTGATGTTGTCTATTTGGATTTTAGTAAGGCGTTTGACAAAGTCCCTCATGGGAGGTTAGTCGAGAAGGTCAAGGCAAATGGGATACAAGGACAGGTAGCTAGATGGATAAGTAACTGATTGGGTTACAGGATACAGAGAGTAATAGTGGAAGGGTGTTGCTCTAACTGGAGGTCGGTAACTAGTGGTGTGCCGCAGGGCTCGGTACTGGGACCTCTTCTATTTGTAATATATATAAATGACTTGGAAGAGGGAGTAAGTGAAGTGACCAGCAAGTTTGCAGACGATGCAAAGATGGCTGGACTTGCGGATAGTCAGAAGCATTGTCAGGCGATGCAGCAGGACATAGATAGGTGGTAGCTTGGGCAGATAGATGGTAGATGGAATTCAATCCTGATAAATGTGAGGTGATGCATTTCGGGAGAAAGAATGTAGCGGGGAGGTATATGATAAAGGGTAGACCTATTAAGAGTATAGAAACGCAGAGGGACTTGGAGGTGCAGGTGACCAAGTCTCTGAAGGTGGCACAGCAAGTGGAGAAGTTTGTGAAGAAAGCATATAGTATGCTAGCCTTTATAGGAAGAGGTATAGAGTACAAGAGCTGGACTTTAATGTTGCAGTTGTATAAAAGGCTGGTTAGACCTCATTTGGAATACTGTGTCCAGTTCTCGTCGCTTTACTACCAGAAGGACGTGGAGACTCTGGAGAGAGTGCAGAGGAGGTTTACCAGGATGCTGCCTGGTATGGAAGGTCTGAGTTATGAGGAGAGATTAGGCAAATTGGGACTGTTTTCCTTAGAAAGATGTAGACTTAGAGCAGATCTGATAGAGGTGTACAAGATTTTGAAAGGGCTTGATAGAGTAAACAGGTTTAAGCTTTTTCCTAGAATGGACTCAAATTGCACGAGTAGTCACGGGCTTAGTGTGAGGGGGTAAGATATAATTTGGATGCTAGAGGGAGTTTTTTCACACAAAGGGTGGTGGGGGTATGGAATACGCTGCCAAGTAAAGTGGTGGAGGCAGGTAATCTGCAGTTATTTAAGAAATACTTAGATGGGCACATGAACAGAGTGGGAATGGAGGGGTATAGAAAACTGATTTAAAATAAGGATCATGGGCCTTGGGAGTCCCTGGGAAGTGTGTCAATATATGATGGTATTGATGTATTTGTTTTTATCCTACAGGTGCTTGGTCCACCTTGTTGTCTAACGAGGGACATACACGCAATGGGTCGTGAGAGGACTGCTCTTGGATCTTTTTCGAGAGTATCCTACTGCTTCACGTTGTTAGTGTATGCTTGACCTGGACCATCTGATGGGCAACACCACAGCTCAGTGACTATCGCTGTGCTGTGCAGATACATGGATTTGGGCCTGTGTCTGTGGGAGTTTGCGCATTCTCCCCGTGCTTGCGTGGGTTTTCTCCGGGCGCTCCGGTTTCCTCCCACATCCCAAAGATGTGCTCTTAGGCTAATTGGCAAAACAAATTCTCCCTAAATTGTCTCAAATTTAGTTTTTAATCCATAGATCTATAAACATGGACAGGGTATCGCGGGTAGAGATGGGAACATTGTGTTGGCGGCGCGGGCTGGTTGGGCCGAAGGGCCTGTTTCCCGGGCTGTTTTGTTCTTTGTAATGCATCACTCCGTTTCTCATGGCGGAAACGACCGGAGAATCGTAAGAATTGCTCGGCGATAATACAGAGGATTCTCTTGAGGAAATTAAAACTAATAATTGGATGTAAATCTTGTGGAATTAAATTAAAAGGAAACTTGGAAATTTGATCAGCATCTTCATAATTCCCGGTACTCAGTGGTCCCCAGTGTTAGATGTTGTGCTGGGGTGCAACATGGTGTTGTATTAAATTGTTAGGATAATGCAGTGGACACCCCTCCCCCCTCACCTCCATGGCAGTCTAGAGTACATTAATGACGATAATGAAAGCAAATCATGAATTTATCTATATTAATCTTTGTTTAATTGAAACTTACAAAATAAATTTCAAATGCACTTGACAAAAATACGCAAATCTTGTATTAGAATAACAATTCATTTCCACAATGCAATGCGGTGTTCAGTTTTAATGTGGGCAGCGCAATATTCGATATACATTCTGCGTTGTTTTCATTGTTGATCGAACAGAACGTTTAACCTTTCAATCAAAATATAAATATATAAACGTGAATTCACAAAATGAAGTAATGTTCTATTGATACAAAAATAACAGCTTTATATCTGAACTGAAAGCATATTTGACATGGCGGTATATGTGAAAAAGTTAAGAGCAGTCCCCTTTCATATAACGTCGTGATTTACATGTCTGAGGGCGTCACATCCTGAATTTGGTGATGACCATGACCTGAAATTTAAAAAAGAAATGAGCGAGAATTACAACCATTTGCGCAGTTAATTCAACACTTCACAAGTACTTGTATTATTTTCCAGCTTAACTGGCCGTTACTTTAGAACATAGGACATAAAACACAGTACAGTGCATAGAGCACATTACAGGCCCTTCCGCCCTCAGTGTTGTGCCGACCTGTGTCTAAATGCAAGATAAAGCTGTCCCACTCACTATCATTCTGGAGTGCTCCATGTGCTCATCCAATAACCGCTTGAAAGTTCCTAAAGTGTCCGACTCCACTATCACAATTGGCAGTGTATTCCATAGCCTAACTACTGTCTAAGCGAAGAATGTATCTCGGATATTCCTCCTATACCTCCCGCTATGAGCCTTATAGTTATACCCTCGAGTAGCAACTACATCCACCTGAAGGAATAATCTCCGCATGTCCACTCTATCTAACCCCCTCATCATTTTATGAACCTCTATTGAGTCGGCTGTCATCCTCCTTCGCTCTAAAAAGAAAAACCCCAGCTCCCTCAATCTTTCCTCATAAGACCTACCCTCCAAACCCAGCAGCATCCTGGTAAATCTCCTCTGCGCTCTCTCCAATGCTGCTACATCCTTCTTATTGTGAGGTGGCCACAACTGAACATAATATTCCAAATATGGTCACATTAACGTCCGGTTTTGTTGCGACATAACCCCACGGCTCTTAAACTCAAACCCCTTGTAATTCAGCGCTAACACACCATAAACCTTCTTCACGGCTTTATCTACTTGAGTGGCAGCCGTCAGAGATCTGTGGATATGAAACCCAAAATCTCTCTTCCTCCACATTCCTCAAAACCCGCCATTGACCCTGTAATCCACATTCCAGTTTGTCCTAACAAAATGATTCACTTCACTCTTCTCTTTCTACGCAAAGCACGCCATACATTCTCTCTGATACCTTCGATATACTGAAAATACTGCTGGAAATCACAGCAGAAACCACGTGAGACAGTCACATCATGAAACTGATGTACTCTCATTAGAAAACGTCATAAAATACGCTTCAACTGTATATTTTTTGTGTATCTTCGGAGATGAATTGTCACTGCTCAATGACAGTTAAAAACCGAGGCGTGTGTCACAGATAACATTGTTCTTCTTAGTTGACATGGAAGGAACATATAAGATGGTGTCAATGCGAATCTACTGTACACTGTGGGGGCTGACATATTTTTAGTGAACTTCGAGCTTAAAATAGATTATTCGTTTAATACAGTTTGGTGTATTCGCGACATTAACTAATATTAAATGCTGCATTGTCTTTGATGTACTGCATACCGGAGCGAGTACATTTCATATAAGAGGGTGGGAGACTGCAGTAATAATCAGCGATATTCAATTCAGAAAGCAGTTGCAGCATGGAACTCCGTGAAGGACATCAGAAATGACAGGGATTCCCTCACAGTATCCAGCAAATGCTAAATTTCAATCTGAAGTCATTTTTTCATTAATTTAGCAACCAATTAAACATTGCCCAAAAACAACAATATTCAAATATTGGAATATATCACAAGTACTTGTGAAGCTTTGAACTCATTATGAAAATGATTGCCTAAATTTGAATCACAAGCTGAAAGCAACTTTTCGTAGCTCCTCAGCTGGAGTTGGTTAATTAGAAATCGGGATTATGTAGCTTCAGAAGCCTTGAATTTCAGATCAAAAGCAGTAGGTTTTTCAGTGCAGCCTTGCCTGGAAGTCACAAGGGCTGAGTTTGAAGGAATGATGCAAATTAATTTGAACGTTTATTTCAATCTAAATATCAATCTGAATCTAGATTTTTTTTTTAATAAAACAAAGTTCGGCAGCACGGTGGGACCTTGGTTGGCAATGCTGCCTCACAGCATCAGTTTTCAATCCCGACCTGATGGTATGAAGTTTCTACATTCTCAATGCGTCTGTGTGGCTTTCCTTCGGGTGTTCCGGTTTCCTTCCACAAGCCAAAGAAGTTCAGCTTTAGGCTGGCTGGCCATGTTAAATAACGCCTTAGTGTTAGAGAAAAGGAAAACATTG
Source organism: Sphyrna mokarran (assembly GCA_024679065.1). Lineage (NCBI taxonomy): Eukaryota > Metazoa > Chordata > Chondrichthyes > Carcharhiniformes > Carcharhinidae > Sphyrna > Sphyrna mokarran. The sequence goes on along the minus strand of JAGIQG010000041.1, from coordinate 4,319,500 downwards.
AGGGTCTGGCGCGGAAGCGCCACTGATGATGGACTGATTTCAGGAGTTACGAAGTCAGTGGAGAAGTGTTACCTTAAATGTATTGATTTCAGATTACTATCAGCTCCACGTGTTCGTCCAATTATATGCAGCAGGACATATAGACTGAGTACCTGATTGGGAAATGGTGCTATGGGGATGTGTTTCAGATTCCTCGGATGTTGGGATCTGTTCTGGGGGTAGGAAGGGGAGTTAAATACAAACTGGACAGGTTGCACGTGACCAGGACTGGAAATGTTGCCCAATAGTGAATATTTGAGAATCTGATTCGGAAGGGATAAAATGGAATGGTCAATGGATGGGAATGCAAAATATGCAACATGGGGAACAGTAATCGAAGACAGAACATTAAAATGCGAAAAAGGGAGCCGGGGTAATCAAGAGCAAGAGGACAATATAGAACATAGAACATTTCAGCGTAGTACAGGCCCTTCGGCCCTTGATATTGCGCCGTTTAGTCGACCCTCAAACCGAAACTATTCCAATATCATCCCTATGCCTATCTATCGACCATTTGAATGCACCCAAAGTAGGCGAGTCCACAACTGCTGCAGGCAGGGTATTCCACGCTCTCACCACCCTCTGTGTAAAGAACCTGCCTCTGACATCCGTCCTATACCTACCACCTCTTAATTTAAAGTTATGTCCCCTCGTGTTAGTCATCACCATCCGAGGATAAAGGCTCTCACTATCCACCCTATCCAGTCCTTTGATCATCTTTAATGCCTCAATTAGGTCACCGCGTAACCTTCTTCTCTCTAAAGAAAATAACCTCAGGTCCCTCAGCCTTTCCTCATAATGCCTTCCCACCATACCAGGCAACATCCTGGTAAACCTCCTCTGCACCCTTTCCAATGCTTCCACATGTGACCAGAACTGTACGCAATACTCCAAGTGCGGCCGCACCAGAGTTTTGTACAGTTGTAACATAACCTCACGGCTCCTAAATTCAATCCCTCTACCAATAAAAGCTAACACACCGTACGCCTTCTTAACAACTTTATCAACCTGGGTGCCAACTTTCAAAGAGCTATGTACTTGTACCCCAAGATCCCTCTGCTCAACAACACTATTAAGGGTCCTTCCATTAGCCCTATATTTCGTATGTCTGTTATTCCTACCAAAGTGAATCACCTCACACTTATCCGTATTGAATTCCATTTGCCACCTCAAGGCCCGGCTCTGCAACCTATCTATGTCCCTCTGCAAACTGTAACATCCATCGTCGCTGTTTACAACTCCCCCTACTTTGATGGAAAGTAAATGGGTGAATATCCAGCTGAGGAGATGGTGCTGGAGGTGGGACATTCATTTCCTGCAATATGGGCAACAATTCCGTGAAAGTTTATCTGGGCATGCTGAGATATGTCGCAACCCATCAAAGCAGGGACAGAGGGTATTCTGGCAGTGGGATTATTTGTGAGAAATGTCAGTTTGACACACAGTAATCACTTTTAAAAATGTTAACTATTAAGAACGCCTGGAGAGTTTTTTTTTCAGGTAAACGTATTTAAGAAGCTTCCCGGTGTCTTATGTTCGGAGAAGACAAATGAGGAAAGTTAATAATGGTAGGAAGGATACTTTTGTTCACATAGTTTTCCAATGAATGCTAATAGACCACGTTGGAGGCTTCACTGATAAGCGCGCTTCAATGAAATGAAAGGGCAATGGTTACCCAAGTGTGAAATTGGCCCTTCGACAGGAAATAGTAATTCGGCCTATTAATGTAGCTTCATTGGGGGAATCTGTGAGGACCTGCTGTACTTGAGATATGTTAAAAGACATTAATTGTGGTGTGATAGCAGGATGAAAACTTTCAAGTACCGTGCTGGTGGTATACACAGGCAAATGGCAGGGTCATCTGATGCAGAAAAATCGAAATTGACTCATATTGGTGGGAAGTAGAATAACGATTATTTTACACAAAGAACAAACAACAAAACAACACGGTAAACAGGTCCTTCGGACCAACGAGCCCGCGCCGCCATCCCGATGTTCCCACCTCTACCCGTGATCCCTGTACATGTTTATAGATTTATGGATTAAAAAAAAACAAATTTGAGCCAATTTAGGGAGAATATGTTTTGCCAATTAGCCTAAGAGCACATCTTTGGGACGTGGGAGGAAACCGGAGCACCCGGAGAAAACCCACGCAAACACGGGGAGAATGCGCAAACTCCCACAACACAGACCCAAATCCCTGTATCTGCACAGAAAACAGTAATAATCACTCAGCTGTCGTGTTGTCCATCAACTGGCCCAGTTTAAGCGTACACTAACCACATGAAGCATTAGGCTACTATCGAAAAAGTCCAAGAGCAGCCCTCTTACAACCCATCGCGTGTATGCCTCTGGTTGGACAACAAGGCGCTCCAAAGGACCTGTTATGTCATGTTATGTACCCATTGTCAGAATTGTGAGATAATTTATCAATATTTACTCAAAATGCATCACAATTTCTCTGGTCCAACTGGATTCTCGGGACCGTCTTCATCCAATCCTTCTTCCTCTCGTTTGCTCTGCTTTTCAGCTTTCAGTAATTCTCGCACTGAATCGTTGACCCATTTCAAAATCATACAACAATGTACTTAATTGAAACGGACTTTTCGGTCTTTCAAGTCCCTGACCATCATGATGCCCAACTAAGAAAAAAAAACATGCTGCCCTATTTCCGTCCAAAGAACAAAGAACAAAACAGCACCGGAAAAAGGCCCTTCGACCCAATGGTATATTTGTATTTCTTCCTTCTCCATGTACCCTTCCTGGTGCCTATCAAATGTTGCGTATGTGTCTGCTTCCATCACCTCCTCTGGCAGCGCGTTGCAGGCATGCACAACTTTCTGAGGTCGTCTCACACATCATCCTTAACTTTCTCCCGCTCACCTTAAGTCTGTGTCCCTTTTTTTTTCCTCCAACAGATCACCAATGAGACGAAAGAGCAATGAAATAGAAGGTTCTAGTCAGCAGCCTGATTTGCTAAAAAAAAAAACGCCCAGCCATCATCTGAATCATCTGTTTACCATGTAGATGTTACACAACAAGAAATGACCAAGACTCATTCGACAGTTCATTCCAAACCCGCGATTTCTAACACCTAGAAGTACAATGGCAGACCTATGGCAATACTCTGAATTGCGCATTACCTTATAAGTCGGGCACCATGCTGAGTTCGGACGATATGGGGTTGCTTCATTCTCGTGTGAGCTCAATCCTTAATGTCACTATCCCTGCATGATCTACTGCAGCCAGGCAGCAAAAAAAAAGGCTCAGAGATCAACTCCTGAAGACATCTGGGTACAGGTATTAAATGCTGCCATTGCCAGGGACACTGACTTCACAAGAGATAGCACAATAATAACAAGAGTGTAAAGGCGTGGTTGAATGCGGGTATTAACTTCTTTTTGAACCTGTTATGGAGACATGGGAAGTAAGGCAGCAAATATATCACCCCATAACTGGGTATTCGATCTGTCAATAAGGTTTTACCTTAAACTGTGAGAACTAACACGTAACAAATAAATGTCGATGTTACGAGTGGAATTAATTACAAGACATCATATTCATGCTTGAAAAAATATCGTAAACACTGGATCCATTTAGCTCAGAGCAGAAAGGACAGGTTGAGTGGCGAGTGGAAGTGTAATTTCCAAATGTATGTCTTTACCAAATTAAAATTTGTCTGATATAAAATATCACATTTACAATATAAGCAGACACTTATCCAATCTTCGGGAGACAGAGTGGCATTTTTCTAGGGTCTGAAGGCCGAAGCTAATGGTATAAAATACATCGAAACCTTTTACGAGGAAACGGTGGAGTTCACCAATCTCGAATGAGTAATACGTTTTCAAAGCTCATTATATGCAATGGAAATCTCAATGGACATTGGGAGTCTGGGAAGAGACTCAATCAATGGAAGTATCCATTGATTGATGCACAAAGTTGTTGTTAATATATTGTTTAGAAAGTTTTGTTTAGATTTCTAAAGCTCATTGTTCCAAATGGCAACCAGAAATACTCATGCTGCAAGTTCCCCGAAGAAGTCGGATATTTTTCACTTCCCCTATTATTTCGCTGCTGTGAATGATACATTGCTTAATAATGCCAGTTAAACAATGTTGGTCCCACTTATATTTGATATTTAACGTTTCAGTATTTACAAACATGTCTATTACTCCAATTCAAAATAATTTGTTTAATATATGGCAGCTCACTGTACCACACGAGGAGCATAAAGCACTTCCACTGAGAAATATCTATCTCAAACCTGTCTACGCATTTTATTGATAGTAACTATAACTTTTGCAGAGATTCTGCAAATGGCTAATTCACATAGATTCCATTTGGCAATGTCTATGTGATTCTAACAGCGGCGGTGATCTACACCCAGACTGCGCTGTTCAGCTAGAATTTCAATTCATGTCTGTTCCGTCTGTACAACAGACCCAGTGCAGTATTTAATTCTATCTGCCGACGTATCTAATCTTGATTCCATGTTAAATCCAAGTTTCTTTTTCACTTGCTGCTGTTTTTGGAGACTAATGAACTAAAAATGCAATCTTGCTCAAATTATACTATTTTCTACAAGTCAAGTCAACGATTTCAATGTTCACTTCATATCTGCGAGCTAACTGGCGACTCAAATCAAGTTTTATTGAAATAAGTTTATTGAGCATAAGATTTATTACACTGCAACATAACAGTTGTTCTGCTTTCTTTTAAAAAGGATGTTCTTTCAAGCAACTGGAAAGTGCAAACACTATTCTTTTAAGATTTTATTTCGCGGACTCTCGGTCCTTTACTTTGTGAAATGCTTGATAACAGTAATGGGGCGCTTCTCTATCAGTTAACCAGCATTTTCAGTGACATTGGGATTGATAATTATAACCAGACATGTTGGAAACCGAGCAAAAATGAACCAATTCAATGGCTTTTATCGGAATAAAACTACTTGGCCTATGGAAGGAGATACAAGAACAGATCTCGATCTGCTACAGAAAACGGCACGAGACAGAGAGAACATGAAAGGGCAGCAAACTTTTGAGAAAAAAAATACAAACTGAAAAAAAAATCACTGCATTGAAATATCAATTTAACACATTCTGGTAATATCGAAAAGATTAGAACTTTTTCCCTAAGTGGATCACAGAATTCAAAACTAAAAAAAAAACATTATTTTCTACATTGAGATTTGACAGTAATTCTGATTTCCAACTCCGATTTATTTATTCTGCACACTGATATGGGGAAGACGGCGATTAAATACAATTTCCTTTGGGCACTTGTGGCCCCAGAGCCACGTTCGGCCAACGTGTTAGGCTCATGGTCCAAAGTGACTGTGCCGAGTGGAATAAAATCAATTCAGTCTAACCCCATTAGCTGCTCTTGGCTTCTTTGTGCGTTAAAATACTTCAAGCGCATAAACAAGCATGTTTTCAATGTGCTGAGCACTTTTTAAATCTCCAGCTCTTCAGACGCTGAGCACAGCTCCTCTCATTGCAAATTGATGTACATTAATATCCTATTACCTCCAGATGGCACTTATTATTCAAATCATCAACTTTTTCTCATATCGCTCACGGGCATTTGTATTACGAAAGATCTCTCCCTCTCTCTCCATATATATTATATACACACACACTGCATATTTCTACACATATGTACGCTAAATTTTATGTCAGTGAATTCTCAACAGACATTGGGATATTTTCAGTCAATAATAACTCACAGTTGAGAAGCTGCAATGCAATTAGAATCAGGAAGGAGCGCAGCATCGTCCCGACTGTCGGTTACTGCGATCAGACTTGACTATTCACCGAGTTTTGTACACCGGTACCGGGCTGTCCTTCTAACATTTTCTTGCGCATCAAACACTCCAGGAATTAATTCTTTGTTCGGAAAATATTGTTCCCTCCCGTCTAACTAAATGATGCTCTCATGTGTGAAATGTAAATTTAGGTTTGATAAAAGATACGAATGACAGTTAAATCCACTTCCTTGCCTTGTGCAACTAATGAGGCCTACGTTTTTGATAAGGAGGTGAGTCACCAACCCAGCCTCCAATCATCGAATCAACATATCTTACAACACAGACACAGACGAGTGAAGGAAATACATGAGGAAAAACGTTTGCAAATCATATGCGGCCTTCACTGCTTTATGAACATTTTTGTACTGTTTTACGACTTATCTCAATGGACAATTTCCGAGGAACAGGTGAAGGCCGGGAGAGGATAAGGGTTAAAATCCTTAAATCAAGAGAAATGGGCTGCTGTGATGTGGAGAAAATGCATAAATTGCATGCAAGATGCAATCACTTTCTTCAAGAAATCTGTGAGTGAGTGTTCTCACCGACAAGTCCAATCCAATCGCCTGTTTAAGACTCCTAGAGAGTCCGAATACAGCCTGTATTCACAACCTGATTTTCACATCTTCACAAGGGAAAAGGGAAGAATTTTCACTCCAGCAGCAATTCAGGCATGGATTTCAAATCTGAAGCATCTGGAATTAAAAAATATATATATTTTCCGAGTGAAATTGGACCTCTTGCTCCTTGCTCTGAGTATAACCTCCAAAGTTTTTTTTTCGAATTGGAGAACAATATTCTCGAAAGACAGAAAAGCAAATTTATGCATTTCTTCAATATGTAGCACCTCTATGTGGAAATAAAATAAAGAACAAAGAACAAAACAGCACAGGAAACAGGCCCTTCGGCCCAACGAGCCCGTACCCGCGATCCCTGTCCATGTTTATAGATCTATGGATTAAAAAAAAACAAATTTGAGCCAATTTAGGGAGAATTTGTTTTGCCAATTAGCCTAAGAGCACATCTTTGGGAATGTTTTTGTTGAAAGACTGTTATTCTCTTTTTGAACTTAAATACTTTTTGAACATACTTTAGAAACACATTGCATATTTCAGCGATTTTCCTGCCTCTGCCCAGTTTAGAGTGATAGAGTTCGGCGGGACTCTGCCGCTCAGAAATATTTCTGATCTGCTGCACAAATGAAATTTTATTTTCATCATCAACTTGACCGTCAATTGAGTGAATGTCCTTGCAGAGGCGCGTTTAGATAAGGAAGCCCACAAACATATTTGTTCCATACTGGAAGAAATGATTCCTGAGAAGTTGAACAATTGGTATTGAGTTCTACGCTGCGTCATCCCAAAACAGCTCACTGTTTGCGCAGCCTCAGAACACTCGCGGTGTGTTTTCCTGTGTTGCTGAACTGACAGGAAGCACCTGGCCTTGTGGTCAGGTCTCTGCTCGCATGTTAGTCGCTGCTACACTTTAACATTGACAAATTGCAATTGGACATTCGAACTTGTGTCGGACAGTGCACTGAGACATGTAAATCTTCAAGTACCTTCACGAATTCGTTAGCATCATATGACAGGATGACATCTACAATATTCTTACAGTTATCGGGGAGTCCAGGAATTGTGTGCTGCTAAACTTTTATTAATTTCACTCTGTGTTTAACAAATTTTAAATCAATGATGTGAGATTAAACCGATTGCCTCTGCTCCATAAATCAATACACTATACATAGGTATTTACCCCGCTTAGACGCGGAGGGTCCATCATTCAGCTCCATATCTATTATCTCTCAGTCACCACCTCCCCCCCGGCCCCCGCCCCACGCAGCAGACCGGGGGAACAAGTTCATTTATCGTGCTGAGATCAGAGCAGATAAGGACATGGGATAGCGGGTACAGCTCCTCCTTTATTTGCATAATATGTATAATATGTTTACAGTGTTTGGTCAGTTTCAATGTATTTCAGTTCTCAAAAATGTATCCAATCTCTGAAATGATAAACTACAAACACGGAGTGATTTCCATGTGAGTCATTTTGTGACTTTGACATCCCTGACTTCCTTTATTACTGAGGGGGCGTTTTAAACACTGTAGTCACTTTGTGATTCGACAAAGTTTTAAGCAGGTACTGGGTGCGATGGAAAGTTCAGTTTTAGGTACTGATATGTTATCCAGGAAGGAGACATATAATGGATTGGTTATTTCGAAAATACTGCTGGTATCGAGTCACTTTGTGGAGGTTGAATTGGCAAGCATTGGTTGGTCTATGATATCATTAGCATTCATCTTTCCATTTGGCAGCACTTGTCTGTAAAACATATTTTTCCCAGCTAAAATGTCTGACGGTTCACATTTCCTACCAAAAAATATATTGATTATCTTCTGTTTGTTTAATCAGTGTCCCGATATCTTGGTGAAGCATCCCATTTACCGAGCATTATCTAAAATCCTAGCATATGTGCATCAATTCCAAAACCAGAACTAACAGGTTAACATTCAGTGATTGAACCAAAGGATCCCTATTTTGCAGGAGAAGATCATTTGCCTCTCCAACAGAGCATCTTCCTTGTGCTTTATCCCCGTGACTCTACATGTTTCTTGATGCTAAAACCTTAATTTATACATCTTGCGACACTAAGGGGCAATTAGTAATCGACCTCACCATCCCACTTCTGCACCTTTTTTTTGGAATGGTTCAATTTGTGCAAAGGAACGTTCAAAGTATCAAGTATCTCTCTCTTATCTACATTCTGACCACTATGTGGAGATGTCAGCGATGCACTCGGGTGGCCTCAGTGAGAAGTCTCACAGCTCAGTAAGAAGTCTCACAGCACCAGGGAGAAGTCCAACATGTTTATTTCGCACCACAAGCATTCGGAGTGCTGTACTTTAACCTGGTGTTGTGAGACTTCTTGCAATATTCTGCCCATTACTGACCAGACAATGTTGCTATTTTGAACACAACCAAATGCTTAATGATGTCGTGTGTGTGTGTGTGTGTGTGTGTGTGTGTGTGTGTGTGTCACATGAATAATATATAACTTGCACTGGTCATTGTAGTACACCTCTGGACACCAGCCTCCACTTCAACAAACACCTTCTACCTCCAATTTCCGTACCCTTAACACTAAGTCAATTATGGGCACAACTTGTCCAATTACTCTGGATTCAATGCACTTTAGCTTATCGATCAGTATATTTTATCTTTTGTCATTCTGTATCTGACGTCAGGCTGGAGTTACTCTGTCTTTTCAGGTTCATGGTAACAAACCTGGCTGGGGTCAAATTGCCCTTGGAGGTTTAGTGTCACTGGCGTGCTTGGATAAACTGTGTCGTTTAAGTTTCAGTGTCACAGACCTGGCTGTGTTCAAACTGTTATTTGAGATGCAAATCTCATGCCTGGCGGGGTTAGAACATAAAACAAAGAACACTACAGCACAAACGGGCCCTTCGGACACACGTTGTGCCGATCAGGCCTACCTGGCCTTAGAACTATCTGTAACTCCCAATCAGGCCTTAGAACTATCTGTAACTCCCAATCCCATTAAATCCCATGTACTCATCCAGACGTCTCTTTAAAAGACCCCAGCGAGTTCGTCTGTACCACCACTGACGGAAACCGATTCCATTCACTCACCACCATTCAGGTTCAGGCTGTTCTTTGAGATGCACTGTCGTAGGTTTTTATCGGTTCACTCTGTCTTTAAATTCAGTGTCACAGAACTGGCTGGATACATTGTGTCCTCTCAGATTCAATGTTACAGGCCTGGTTCTGTTTACTTTGTCATTTCAGATTCAATGTCACAGGTCTGGTTGTATTCACACTGTCCTTTAAGAGTCAGTGTCAGAGACCGGGCTGAAATCACTCTATTTTTTTGAGATTCAGTGTCACAGGCCTGGTTGGGTTCAGTGTGTCCTCTTACTATCACTATCAGAGGCCTGGCTGAATTCACTATGCCCTTTTGATATTCAGTGTCAAATGCCGAACTGGTTCACTCTGCCTCTTGATATTCAGTGCCACTTTGTTCTTTGACAATCAGTGTCACAGGCCGGGCTGGATTCACTCTGTCTTTTCAATACAGTGCCATGGAAGTGGTTGGGATCACTGTGTCCTTTCAGTTTGACTGTCTGGCTGTATACATTGCATTCTTTAACTTACAGTGTCACAGTCCTGACTGGATTCACTGTCTTTTGAGATTCGGTGTTTGAGGTCTGACTGGGGTCAGTCTGTACTTTCAGATTCAGTGTCACAGGCCTGACTGCAGTTACTGTGTGATTTGAGATTCAGTGTCATAGGCCTGGCTGTGCTCGAATGTTATTTGAGATTCAAGCTCTCAGACCGGGCCAGATCCATTGAGATTCAGTGTCACACCCCTGTTTGGGATCAATGTCAAGCTCCTTGAGATTCAATGTCACAGGCCTGGCTGAATTCACTGCCTCCTTTCAGATTCAGTGTCAGAGGCCTGGCTGGGATCCGTTTGTCTGTTGAGATTCAGTTTCCTGAGTCTGACTGTGTTCAAACTGTTACTTGTGATTCAGTGTCACATACCTGGTGTGTACACTAAGACCTTTGAGATTCAGTGTCACAGCCCTGGCTGGATTCACTCTGCCATTTGAGATTCAGTGTTACAGGTCCGGCTGGATTCACACTGTCCTATGAGATTCAAAAGTCACAGGCCTGGCTGAGCTTTCTCTGTTGCTTGAGATTCAGTGTCACAGGCCTGGCTGAGCTCTCTCTGTTCTATGAGATTCAGTGTTTCAGGCGTGGCTGTGTCCAGTCTGTCCTTTCAGTTTCAGTGTCACGGGCCTGTTTGAGTTCACTGTATCCTTTATGTTTGAGTGCCAGAGGCCTGCCTGGGTTCTGTCTGTCCTTTGAGATTTAGTGTCACATGCCTGGCTCTGTTCACTGTGTCAGTTGAAGTTCAGTGTCACAGGCTGGTCTGGAGATGGAGAGAGACTGTGGCTTATTGAGTGCATTGAGACAGCATCACCAACAGATGTAGTGTGAGGTCGCTGACTGAGTGCAGTGAGGCAGCATCATCAACGGATGGAGACAGAGTGAGGGGGAATTAAGTCAGAGGGGTAGCATCAAAAACAAATGGAGAGAGGGGTAAATGAATGCAGTGAGTCAGCATCACAGTGAGTATTCTAAACTGAGTGCGGTAAGACAGGGGCACCAGTAGATGGAGATAGTGAGGGTAATGTAATTGAAAGGACAGGGGAAGATTGCTGTATTGTGTTAAACAATAATGATGTCTGTTTTTTTCTCTCTCTCTCTGTTTCTGTGTCAGTCTTTCTCTGACCCTCTTGCTCCCTCATTGTCTTATTTTTACCCTCCCCCTGCCTCTATCTTCTTTTTTTGTTTTCCCTCACTCCGACTCCCTCCACCTTCTTCTGTTTTTCTCACTGTGTCTGTCTCTCTTCGTTCTCTCTCTCACTCTCTCGCCCCCATCCCCCGTCACAGTTCTTCCCAAAGTAACCCCTACACTCTCGCCTGCTGTGAGTCTAATTCACTACTATTTAACCCATGTGTGTCTGTCTATGTGTATGTGTGATCCCACATTTCCAGAAAGTGTTGAACTCCCTCTTAAAACTAAGCCAAACTCGTTTTAAAACACATTTCCTGTGATGCACAGCAAGTTCCCCAAGGTGCTGTCAGCTGGGTTGAGATAGAAGGCCCGGGTCACCCCATGCAGAACATAAGTACTAGTCCACCACTGTATCCAACTGTCCCAGCCTATAGAACCCTAGATTGATGGTGTCCGGCCTCCTCAACCTGCATCTGTAGATCCATGAGGGATAGTGAAAAGAGACCCGGAGTTAACATAGAACATAGAACACTACAGCACAAACAGGCTCTTCGGCCCACAAGTTGTGCCGAACACATCAAAACCTACCCAGCCATAGACCTATCTATAACCCCCAATCCCATTGGACCCCATATACTCATCCAGAAGTCTTTTAAAAGACCCCAGCGAGTTCGCCTCCACCACCACCGACGGCCACCCTCTGGGTGAAAAACTTTCCCCTAGCATCCCCTCTGTACTTGCTTCCCTGCACCTTAAATCTGTGCCCAATCGTCGCGACCATTTCAGCCCTGGGAAATAGTCTCTGAGAGTCCACCCTATCTATTCCTCTCAACATCTTGTAAACATCTATCAGGTTGCCTCTCAACATTCGTCTCTCCAGGGAGAACAGTCCCAGCTCCCTCAATCTGTCTTCATAAGGCATACCTCCCAATCCAGGCAACATCCTTGTAATTCTCCTCTGCACCCTTTCAATAGCTTCCACGTCCTTCCTATAGTGAGGCGACCAGAACTGCGCACAGAACTCCAAGTGTGGTCTGACAAGGGTCCTATAAAGCTGCAGCATTACCTCCTGACTCCTGAACTCAATCCCTCGATGAATGAAGGCCAGTACACCGTAAGCTTTCTTAACCACATCCTCCACCTGGGAGGCCGATTTGAGAGTCTTATGGACCCGGACCCCAAGATCCCTCTGCTCTTCCACACAGCTAAGACTCCTACCTTTGATAGTGTACTCATTCATCCCGTTGGATCTGCCAAATTGGACCACAACACATTTATCCGCGTTGAAGTCCATCTGCCACTTCTCCGCCCAGTCGTGCATCCTGTCGATGTCATGCTGCAACTTCTGACATCCCTCCAGACCATCAACAACACCACCGACCTTCGTATCATCGGCGAACTTACTCACCCATCCCTCCACTTCCTCATCCAGATCATTTATGAAAATGACAAACAGCAAGGGTCCTAGAACAGCGACGGCGAGATAAGAGGCCGTCTCGTGAGACACACAACCTGGGAGTGGGCGGCTCAACACAGCTGTAGTAACTGATTTAAAACGCAACGTCGCCACATTGCCAGCCTTACTAGTCCCCGACACAGATAAACCAAACATTTTAGAGATTGCAGCAGTATTACTGCAAGAAAGACATGGTAGACCAGATCAGTGGCCTACGCCTTATGAGTATTTGACACAGTCGAACAGGGCTTCCCCAGGTGCGAACGACATCTGCTTGCAGTGATTTAGGCTGTGCAACATTTCGCTGGATCACCGAATTGAACCCAAAAACTATTCACACTGAACACGCCCCAAACCAGCTTCTGCTGGAGGGCCGCCTTAACGCCAGCTCAGTAAACTAGGACACTACAACTGCAGGGTTGGGATATCTTCGTAAAGTGAAGCAAAATGCCCACGTTCCTGGCAAGATAATTTACACTATGGGGGAGATCCGCAAAGGAGACAGGTTACAGCCACAAAGGACCCTACAGCTCCATTTATCCCGAAACAACAGGAGACACGGTCATGGAGAAAATAGACAGTCACACAATGGACGGGCTCAGCCATGAGAATTTGTGGAGACGCTTCATCCACCATAGAGGAGTGGACCAGAATCTCTACATATGGCATTTTTGTGGAAAATCAACAGGAAGATCCACTAATAGAATTCCCTCTCAATCAACCCATTCATCTGAGAGCAAGCTGCCGAACTAGCAGCAGACATGGTGAGTTACCCAGACCTATTTCCAACCCGCACCAACGTACAGTCCCAGAGCACATACATGTGCAATAGTCTGACTGAGTTACTACTGTAACAGGAAGCCAGAGGCTTCGTATCTGCGGAGGGAAAGCCCTACCGTCAGCTCCCCTATTTAAATATGTTCTGCATGGGCACCCTTTCCACGTGTGAAAAGATGGCCATGGATAGAATTCTACATAAGGAATTACTAAGGTTAGAAGCCATCGCAGGATCTCCCCACCTGGTATCTGAAAGGCTCATGCATTAGCCAATGGCGGTGCCCGTATGGGACAGTTTTGGCAGCTACCTGTAGGAGAGCAAGTAAACGCTGTGACCATCTGCCAAGATAATATAGCCGACCTGGCCCAGGCACAGCGCACTGACAGATCCTAATATAAATTTTAGAAGGACTGTACCCAGCTCCATATGAGAAATAGAAGGAGAAAACGCAGGTTTGATATGAAGGACAGTACACAAATACAGTCCCTACCCAAAACAGAAATCAACTCATCTATCAGTACCATAACGGACATGACCATCAGAGCATAGAGACAACAATCGAGTGGTTAAAAGAATTATGTTGGTGGTGATATTGACTGCGGTAGCATTCAATAAAGGGATCTGTAGATGGTTTAAATAAATGTAGACAGAGAAATGGGACCATCTAAATTAATTTGCCGGGTGTTTATTGATCCACTTCACAGGAGCAGCAAAACAAAACATAATTTGCAGAAATGCCCTTTACCTTCATGATGGTATGCAACACCGTTTCTGTTATACTGGAAAACAACCATTCCCCCCCACCCCCGAACCCCCACATCCAACCACACACATACGCATTAATGACTGGCCGACCTATGAGGGCGAGCTGAATATTCGTGTTTGTGTTAACTGAGCCTGCTCTTACAGCGCTCACCTACGAGAAAGCAGAAGAGAAGAAGAGACTGGCTAGAGTGAAAGTTGGACTTTTGGAGGATGAGAGAGGGGATTTAATGTTGGGAAACGAGGAAATGGCTGAGACTTTAAATACGTTTTTTTTTGTGTCGGTCTTCACAGAGGAGGACACAAATAGCTTACTGAATATTCAAGATAGAGGGTTGGTAAGAGATGAGATCCTCAATACAATTACTGTTCCGAAAGAAGTAATGCTTGTTCGACTAACAGGACTGATGCATTCCAAAGTTCTGAAAGAAATGGCAGAAGTAATAACAGATGAGTTAGTAATTATTTATCAAAATTCGTGGAATCTGGGGAGGTGCCGGCGAATTGGAAAACAGCTACTGTTAAGCTGCTATTTGAAAAGAGTAGCAGGCAAAAGGCGGGTAATTACAGAGCGGTTAGCTTAACGTCCGTAGTTGGAAAAATGCTGAAATCCATCATTAAAGAAGAAATAGCTGGACATCTGGAAAAGAACTGTTCGATCAAGCAGACGTAGCACAGATTCCTGAAGGGAAAATTGTGTTTGATGAATTTACTGGACAAATGACGCATGACGGGAAGGCTGGAAGTGCTGGATGACCTTCTCCTGCTCCTATTTCTTATGTTCTTATGTATGTGCTTACATACCCCTGGGGGCACTTCAGGTGTGGACGAGGCTCTGGGCTGTGAAATCGTCAAGGGCTTTGTGTAAACCTGAAAGTGGGTGAGAAGGTTTCCAGCGATGTGTATTTCCTGGGTGAAGCCATTCTGTTCGCGTAGTGTCCTCCCATTCAGAACTAAAAGCAAAACAAGAACACGACATATTTTGAAAAAAGGGTCCAGCCGGTAGAATATGCAGTTGGCCAACAGGTAATGATTTTCCTGGATAACCTCAGGTTTTTCTTGCCCCCGAGATATTCAGGCCCACACACCATCACCGACAAAATAAGGTCCTCAGTCCACAAGATCCTGATCGCCAACTGGAGAACTGGTTAGTTCGACGTCAATCAATTGAACGCTTGTGGTGCTCAGAATAAACACTTCCACCATCTCACATTAGAGAGAGGGGAGGTGCCTATAAACCATAACCACCATGACTTTCTCCATTTACTGTTCCTTTTGTCCACCCACAACGATTCCACGTTTTGCTCTTTGGACCCTATGTCGTTTCTTACTACCACCCTGATATTATCATTTATTAACAGAGATACCCCACCTCCTTTTTCCTCCTGTCTATCCTTCCTAAACGTCTGATAGCCCTGGATATTCATTCTCCAGTCGCGGTCACCCTGCGACCACGTTTCCGTATTGGCCATTAAATCATACCTTTTTCTGTTGATTTGTGCCGTAATTCAGTCACTTTTTTTTGAATGTTTCGTGCATTCAGGTAAAGTGTCTTTATACCAGCTTTTATCTGGATCCGATTTATAGAAACGCTACTGAGCTCTCCCGTGTCCTCCACTCCTTTAATTAGTAGAATATCCTCAACGTTAAACTGCACTTGTACCTTCTCATTTACTTTAGGTTTTGTAATTTCCCCAACACCTGCATTCACCCCTCACCCACCTCTAATTACTTTAAAGTCCTGTCTACAGTCCAAGTTATGCGATTCACCAGGACTCTGGTCCCAGCACGATTCAGACGAAGACCATCCCATCTGAACAGATCCCTTCTGCCCCAATACTGGTGTCAATGCCCCGTAAATTCGATTCCCTTCCTCCCACACCAACCCTTGAGCCACGCATTCAACTCCTTAATCCTATTGACCCTGCATCAATTCAGTTGTGGCTCAGGTAGTAATCCAACGATTATCACCTTGTTGCTTCTGCTTTTTAATTTGTCTCCGAGCTGTTCATACTCCTGCTGCAAAACCTTGGTTCCTGTTTTGCTTATGTCATTGGACCTAAATGAACCACAACAACTGGATTCTCACCCTCCCACTTCAAGTTATTCTATAGCCCAGATGAAACATCCTGGACACGAGCACCAGGTAGGCAACACAACCTTCGGGATTCTTTACCGATGTCACAAAGATCAGTGTGTACGCCCCTCACTACACTATCCCCAATTACCGTGAACTTTTTTCTCTTTACTTCTTCCGCATCAACGGCTCTCGACACGATTGTACTGTGGGCAGTTTGCTCATCCAGCTTGCAGTCCTCTTTCTTGTCCACACTGAGAGCCAGAATTTCAGACCTGTTGTGCAGTTTCAGAGGCTGAGGCTCTTGGAACGCGCCACCTTCCCTCCACCGCCCCAACCCCCCGCACTTCCCCCACCTCCCTCTCACCACTCCACCCACCCCACGCAACTTCCGTCCCCCAAACAACTTCCATCCCCCACTCCCCGGACCCACCTTCCTCCAATCACCTTCCCCCTACCCGCCTCCTTCCCTCCACCTCCCCCCACCCATCTCCCTCCTTCCACATCGCCCTGCCCACTTCGCTCCCCCCCACCTTACCGCACCCACCTCCCTCCCCCCACTCAGCTCCCCCCACATCCCTCCCCACCTCCTTCCCCTCACCTCCCCACCTCCCTCCTCCCACATCTTCCTCTCCCCATACCTCCCTCCCCCACACTTCCCCCTCCCTCCTCTCACTCCCCACTTCATCCGCAGCTACCCCTCTTGTCCCTGACACCCATCTAAGTTAGTCAGTTTTCGGGGTGTGTCTTTCCTTGAAACACATTACCCAGAACATAGAACATAGAACATTACAGCGCAGAACAGGCCCTTCGGCCTTCGATGTTGCGCCGACCAATTATGAAAAAAGCAATGACCCTCCAATCTAAACCATTCTCTTCTCTTCCATAAACGTATCAACTAACCTCTTAAACGCCCCGAAACTTAGCGCATCTACAACTGGCGCAGGCAGGGCATTCCACTCCCTAACCACCCTCTGGGTAAAGAACCTACCTCTGATATCCGTCCTATAACTATCACCCCTTAATTTAAAGCTGTGTCCCCTCGTGCTAGCAAACATTCCCGCTCCCTAATGTGTCATGGTGCCTGTAGATCAGAGTTCAGCTCATCTATTTTGAGCTGGAGCTCTTCAAGCAACCACACTTACTGCACACACGTTCACTTGGAATCACAGTGGGGTCCCCCAGATCTCACATTGTGCACAGACAGCACATCACGTGTTCCTCCACCCCAATTACCTAGTTAATGCTAGACCCAATAAAGAGTTAAATTTACTTTGCCTCACCCTTTTCGCCGAAGCCCGATGAGCCAAAGCCCTTACAGCTCACACTCTGCTCCCTGCTCACTGCGCTGCACGGTGTATACTGCGGCCTTCCTTTTATTCTTCGATTGCTATATAAAACCCTTCTCCCCAGACCCCGTGGCCCACTTTCCTTTGAAATTTAAAGCAAGTTTTTTTTTTACAATCAGAAAGCCGGCGAAAGCAAAACTACAGAAAGTCACTCGCTTATTTTCTCTTTCGATCCTCCTCTCCGCTTGCTCCACGAACAATGAGCACGAACAATGATGCTGGAATCGGAAACAAAAGAACAGAAAATGCGAGAAAATCTGAACATTTCAGACAGCACCTGTGAAGAAAGAATGGTGGTAACATTACGAGTCTACATGGCCCTTCGTCAGAGCTTTGAAACTTCCAGCATTTCCTGTTTTTCTATCTAATAGTTTCGTTGATTTTGCAAATTGCAAATCTCCATGGCTTTCTCCACACTGGGGACATACACACAGACACAAACTCACACCACACACACACACACACACACACACACCACACACAGATCACACACACACACACACAGACACAAACTCACACCACACACCACACACACCAGAACAACACACACACGCACACACACACACAGACACAAACTCACACCACACACACACACACACAGACAGAAACTCACACCACACACACACACACAACCACACACACACGACACACACACACACACACACACACACACACACACACACAGATACACACACACAGACCCACACAACCTGGAGCCAGGACGGAGCTGTCACAGAAAGTCAAACCTAATGCAGAATGAGTTGCACTAAAGGGAGCCTGTCTATAAGAATTGCAATATCTAATGCACCACTAACAAAGTGCCAACGAGTAACTCACGGCACATGTTCAGCGATGCCAACATTCTGTCTTGTGTGATGTTCAAACAAAGAACAAAGAACAAAACAGCACGGGAAACAGGCCCTTCGGCCCAACGAGCCCGCGCCACCCCGATGTCCCCACCTCTACCCGTGATTCCCGTCTATGTTTATAGATCTATTGGATTAAAAAACAAATTTGAGACAATTTAGGGAGAATTTGTTTTGCCAATTAGATGTTGCTGCTGAAGAGTGATACATTTCAAATCGATGTTTGAAAATCTCGTATGATTGATCTGACATCTTTAACATTTTGATCCGATGAATCACGTTTAATATCGGCCAAACTGATCCCTTTACACTCTTTCCTTGAAATTCCTCATCATTGACATCAGCTATACTATCATCAACAAAAATGTTCATTAATTCCATCAATATTATCAGATATTCTTTCCTATTCACAATTCTGTTCTGGTGTCAGATATTACTGAATTGCTTTAAAGCAACTCTGTTCTCTGACATTCATTGAGACGCCTCGACATTTATCCTAGAGGTATATCACACTGGCTGTAGTTTATAATTTCACATCTTACTGTATTTGGGCAATTCCATTGCAATGTTTCAGTTTGCATGTAGAAAAGCGATGGATTCTCATAAAATATAAAACTTGTCTGACTGGAACGGGTTAAGTGATTTTGTTTGTTCAATGAGCGGAATTAATATGATCCTCATAGATTCCAATCGTTGCAGTCGAGGGAATTTTGCGTTTTTTTTTAAAGGGTAACTCCTGCCAATGACTCACCCAGTGGCATCAGGGATTGTGTGAACAGCACTGACACTGGGACCATATTTCAAAGAGAGGGCAGATTCCTCAGCATCTGAGTAATTGACAGAAGTGCTGGAGAGATAGGACCGTATCCGTGAGCAATAATCTGGAACGTTGGAACAATGGAAAATAATCTCAGCTCAGTCGACTGGAATGCTGCATCAACGAGAGAGAATAGAATAGCAGCAACGGGAAATGTTGGAACAGCAGGTCAAACTCTTCCTGCATGGGATCACACAATGGACAAGAGTCTATCTGTGACAATTTACCAACTTTCTACTTATTATAATTGGATGGCTTTAAAATATCGGATCCTTTGGACACTGCATGTTATTCAGGCTGGTTACTATCCCCTACTCGCTATAATTGGAGTACCTGGTAAGTCACTTCCGCTCTCTCTTACAAGCTCTCCCTTTCTCAACAACATCTCCCCCTTCTTTGGAATCCCAACTGACCCACACTCACTCTCTATTTCTAGCTCTCCAACTCTATCTCTCTCTCTCTCTCTCTTTCTCCAGTAATGATGTTTGCCAGGAAAGCATTGTTTATTCTCCTGAAGAACCTCAGTATCCATAACATTCTTCATGGATGAAAAGCTGACATCGTTAAATGAACTTGCTTATTTGTGAGTACAAACAACAGCAATGTGATAGACATCTAATTTCCCTCGACAACTCAGAAACCCACTCAGTTTCGATGACACATTGGGATAGACAATACTTTTTCTTTGATCTCAGCTCCATATCCAAAACAAACACATAAATCAAATATTGTATTGAACAGGTTTGGATCATGTTATCCTTCATTTTGGAAGTTAATCTCGAAAATGGCAAGAGCAGCGCAATGACTTCAAAACGGATTTTTCCAATTCTATGACCGGCTCAAGAAATTTATGTATGCAACTCAGGTCTCTGTGTTCCTGCACTTTCTCTAACATAAACAAGTTGATATTTCAACCAAGTATTGCCTTTTAAAATTAATATTTATTTTATTGTTTTATTTGTGCTAAATTGGATCGACAATATTTTTTGATTGCAATAGCCCACAGCATCAACTCGGACTGAGCTTCCCAGCCCTTCCTCTTCACCATGATTCAGCTCCTTATGGTCCGAACCCCCAGCTTATTCTCCCATGTTTTCCTCACGCTTTTTTTGCCATTAATGAATGAAGTACTCGTGACTCGATCCTGGCACCAACAGGTATTCCATATCACCCGCGTTGGCTATTCCATTCAAGCTTCCAACTTCCAAGTCCTGTTCCTCAAACACTCGATTCATCCTCCCACCTTCTCCCACCAACCCTCGCCCCCCACCACTCGTCTCCTCTTACACTCTCTAATGACCTGACACAATGAAGAAAACAAGACCCCAAAATCTACCAGTGTTGTTTTAATTCCCACTGCACGTCTTTTTTTTTTTGCAAGCTTGGAGGACTAAAAGGCCTGTTCCTCTGCTGTAATTTTCTTAGTTGTTTGTTCCGCCGCAGTACTCAAGGTTGCGCAAGGTTGCTCTCCTCGCCATATCTTTTCACTGCCAATTGTACTCAGATGGGATTGCTTCTCAGATTCCCAGAATCTCTTAGACAGACATATCCCTTGGACTCCAGGCCTGGCTACCTCCCCTCCTCCATCTGTGGAATGTAATCTCGCTTCCTCCAAAATCCTGCACTCAATACTCCTTCATATCTTCGCACAAATTGCCGCATGATATCACTGCTGGACCTGTTGCTGTATTTTTTTAGACAGCTCTGCCATAAAGAACAGGGATCCATTAGTTTTGCGCAGGTGCGGGGTGAACCATAAATATAAAGAAATGGAGGATGACCTGTGTTTGTTTTCAGAGAAACATAGAGCTCTTACAGTGCAGAAGGAGGCCATTCAACTCATCAGGTCTGCACCAGCTACAGGTCAACCTAGGCCATATCCGCATAACCCCACATATTTACCTTTAAATCTCCCGGAACAATATGAACCCATTAATTCCTGAGGGGTAAAAAAACCCTCCACTATTTGAACAATACCTACCTCAAAGGAAAATGATTACTTTGGTTGAAGACCAAATCAAAATTTCAGGGAACCACTCCTGCTGCTGGTCAGGTTAACTTGCTCAGTTCAACCAAATGCAGCTGTTTCATCATTCATGTGCGTCCATCGAAAGGTCCATGATAGTGGTTTGGTATTGATTTCACAACTGTTATTTCGTTTGAGACTCGTCACATATTGAAGAAATGCACGGCTAATCTTGCAATTTCTGAAAAAAAAAATGCAGGCCTGGACTGACAAGAGACAAGGAACAATCCACGCCAGATATTTGGGCAACATTAGGCATCTCCAATTAGCACAATCATTTAAATTGTCATTTTACACCCTACAGTCTTGCAATCACTGCCATTAGTGTTTGATCGTGAGATGTGAAAGTCCTTGACGACACTAGAATTTATAGACTTCCACACAATATACAAGAAGAGAAACAGGAATAGGCCACCAACACCCCACGCTAGACCTGCCATTCAGTTCAAACATGATTTATCCGGCTTTGAATACCTCTTCTGTGAAATTTAAGCCTAGCCCTCTATTCCCCAATCTGTGAAGTAAATGACCATCTCCATTTTAAATATTACTAATCATCCAGCCCTCGCTATACTTTGGGGCAGGAAACTTTGGAGATTCTCCTCTCTCTGCGACAATGCATTTCTATGCATCTCAGTTTCAATTGAGATTGTAGCTATATTATATTGTAGCTATGTCCCCTTGAACAAAACATTCCACCACTGAAACTGTCCTGCCATCTATCTTATCATTCTAACTTAAGATGTTATGCTTGACCAAAATAGCCTCTCGCTCCTTATAACTCCAAGAATTCAAGACCAGACGCTTTAGTCTCTTTTGGGGAAATTTACAGCAACAATATTGCTGTGAATCTGGAATCGCATAAAGGTCTGACCCGGTAAGGATTTTCTTCCTTGAAAGACATTAATGAAGCAATTACAGCAACAAGTTCACTGCACTTCTAACACACACGCACCTCTTCCAAGCTTGTGCATCAACATGCATTGGGGTTACAGTGATCAGAAACCAAACTACAATATCTATACTTATAGATATCTATACTTATAGAAACTATACTTATACTATACTATAGAAACTATACTTATACTATACTTATAGTATCTATCTATACTTATAGATATCTATACAATATCTATAAGGTTGCAAATGGGCTCATTGACCTTCAATCCAATGGGAAATAAAACTATTTTTTCTGACTCCCATATCCCGTTCACCAGTTACAGGGTCAGGGCCACAGTGTGACAGAACCGTCCCGATATGACTACATAGAGCAGCTCTCACAACACGCAGGAAGCTCCACACCATCCAGCAAAAAAAAAAACAGCTTGCTTGTTTGCCACCTCTTCCAATAACATGTCCTTTGTGTCTAGCATGTGCGATGGCATTGTGCATATCTCGGCATGCTCTGCAGAATCTTATCAAATCTCCAAAGACATCTCCATTCAAATCCACCGTCCTCACTATCCACCTTGATAAAGACTGAAGTGATAACAACACCATCCCCAGGTTTCCCTCCAAAACAGTCTGCTCTCATACTTGAATTTCATCCGTGCACGCAGGTGAATTCGAAATTAGGTCTTCTACTAAATCAAAGCAGGCAGTTTCTTTGTTATGGCCTTAAAATTTAAATCTGCTTGTGACCAACACAGCTAGGCCAAATGTCACTTGAGTTCATTCTTCACAATTGAATGTTTTCCAGAATTATCAGTTGCTTAATGATGAGTTCTTTCTGGAACAGAAGGGAATCATTTTAACAAAATGAACAAGGATTGGTAATTTCACCATGATGCTTTGATCATTATATTGATCACACGTTGTGGATGAAGAAAATGCGGTGGACATTGTCTACCTGGATTTCAGCAAGGTCGTTGATAAGGTCCCTCATGGGACGTTGGTTAGGAAGGTTCAGTTGCTAGGTATATGTGGGGAGGTTGTAAATTGGATTAGATACTGGCTCAATGGAAGAAACCAGAGAATGTTTGTGGAAGGTTGCTTCTCGGAGTGCAGGCCTGTGACTAGTGGAGTGCTGCAGGGATCGGAATTGGGTCAATTGTTGTTGGTCATCTGTATCAATGATCAGGATGATAATGTTGTAAATTGGATCAGCAAATTTGCTGATGATGCAACGATTGGAGACGGAGTGGACATTGAGGAAAGTTTTCAAAGTTTGCAGAGGGACTTGGACCAACTCGAAAAATGGGATGAAAAATGGCAAATGGAATTTAACGCAGATAAATGTGATGTATTGCACTTTGGAAGGACAAACCAAAGTACAACGTACAGGCTAAATGTTAGGACTCTGAAGAGTGCAGTTGAACAGAGGGATCTGGGAATACAGGTACAGAAATCCCCAAAAGTGACTTCATGGAAGGATCGGGTCACAAAGAGTTTTTTTGATACATTGGCCTTTATAAATTGGAGTATCGAGTATAAAAGTTGGAGTGTTACGGTCAGGTTACATAAGGCATTGCTGAGGCCGAATTTAGCTATTGTGTACAGTTTTAGTCGCCTAGATACAGGAAGGATTAAACAAAGTTGAAAAAGCGCAGAGAATGTTCACAAGGATATTGCTGGGACTTGAAGATCTGAGTTACACAGAGAGATTGAAAAGGTTAGGACTTTATTTCCTGGAGCATGGAAGAATGGGGAGAGATTTGATAGAGGTGTATGAGATATCGACAGGAAAAGGTAGAGTGAACGTGAGCAGGCGTTTTCCAGTGAGGCTAGGGAGAAAAAGAAACAGAGGGCATAGTTTAAGGGTGAAAAGAGAAAAGTTAAAGGGAATATTAAGGGAGGGGAGTGGGGGCTTCTTCACGCAGAGAATGGTGGGAATATGGGATAAGCTGCCAGATAAATGCAGCGTCACTTTTAACATTTAAGAAAAAAAAAACTTGGACAGGTTCATGGATGAGAGGAATGTGGAGGGATATGGTTCAAGTGCAGATCATTGGGACTAGACAAAAATAAGGTTCAGCACAGAAAAGAAGGGCCAAAGGGCCTGTTTCTGACCTGTAATTTTCTATGGATCTATGGTATATTGCAGACTTTGTTTTCCCTGCGCTTGCATGCAATTAATTATATACCACTCAGGGTAAAATAAAACAACAAATTGCCTTTGTAGTCTGTGCTTATAAAGTTGTTGTCGAATAGGTTCGTTGATGTTGAATAGATTTTTTTGACTGGTCGTGCTAAATTGAACTTAGTGTCAGGGGGAGTAGCAGTGTAAATATGTGGGATTATGGGAATATGGTCTGGGTGAGATTGTGGTCGTGCAGACTTGATATACTGAATAACTTAATTCTGCACTGCAGGGATTTGCAGTTCTGTCATTCAATAGTATCCTGATATATTTCTGCTTTTTACAGTTAATATGCTGACAATTGGAATACTATCTCGGGAACGATGTGGTCTCTCCAAATGTGTAACACACTACCTGATTTCGATGGCAGCCGCTGATCTATTGGTCATTTTTTTGATGTGATATTGAGACAAATTCCAATTATTTATAGGGAGCATTTCAATTTCATCTGGAACATGCGTATTTGTAACATCCACGCTGTGCTCCTTTATGCAGTTACTGACTGTTCTGTTTGGTTCACCATTGCATTCACCTTTGATCGCCTTGTGGCAATTTGTTGCCCCAGGCTGAAAAGTAAGTTTTGCACTGACAAAATGGCTACCGCAGTCCTGAGTTCAGTCTCTGCTCTGAGCTTTTGTATGAACATATTTTGGTATTTCATGTTGTCAGATTGGTATTGGATGAGGAATAACCCATGGTTTTGTGTTGTAACATTTGGTGTTATGAATTCTCCTGTCTGGATTGCTGTTGAATTCAGCCATAATATTTTAAACCCCTGCATCCCTTTTGTTCTGATTCTACTGTTCAACATTTGCACTGTCAGGCACATTTTAGTGACGAGCAGATCTCGTAGGAGACTCCGAACTCCCATCAGTGGGAAAAGTACTAAAGACCAAGAGATGTTGGATCGATGGAAATCGATAATTTTGCTCTTTGCTATCTCGGTGAATTTTATCATTTTATGGGCAACAATAATGGTATACTCTACATGGAGACGGATGTTTTATTTGGGGTATTATGCTGTTTGGATGGATGATTTTGTTCGGGAATTTGGCTTCATGTTTCAGCTCACAAGTTGCTGCACAAACACAGGTATATATGCCATGACCCAGAGGAAGTTCAGAGAACAGTTGAGAAATGTCCTCAAATATCCTTTTATGGCAGCTGTTCATTTTTTTTCAATCATGCTTGCAGCGAACAAGGGATCTTTGATTTTTTTTCTTCATTTAGTTGCACATTTCCAACATGTCAGGACTAATTGTGACAGAGCAGGTAGTGCTATTTTGATATATTTCTGACTGTAGGAAACTACCTCTGAATACAGAAAAAAAAAACAGGATGACCATATTGTTATGGGGTTGGCAAATCCTTTTTGCAACGCAGAGTAGAGTTTTTCTAAATAGTGACAAAAAACATTGTATATTATATCACAATGGGATTTGAACTGATTTAGGATTTGGTGCAACAACTACGCGGTCTGTTGTACCTACAACAAACAGCATACATAACCTCCTAAGACTGGATACAGATGGAGTAGCCCTCTATCTCCTCCAGCTCTATAGTCTCCCCAGCACTATGAGCCTGCCCATAGAATTAATATGGCTATTGTATTTAGAAAAAGAGATGGGATTAATCTATCAGGAGCATCTGTGGAATGAACAATTGAGTGTTTACAACAATTGACAAGAATTCCCTGCTGCACAAAATACGTGCAAGCAACATGTAAGCAGGCAATTCGGCAGCAGATGTGGGATCTCAAAATTATTGTGATAAAGAATTATTAAAGATGGTTTAGACTAGATTTGGGTTCCAAATACTGTTGGTCTCAGTGACGGGGCTGCTTCTTTACTGTGGGCAATATGGAGCAGATGCTCACAGTGTGTACATGATTGTTAACCACACAGAATTCCCCAGTTGATATAAGGGCATTTGATCTGCGGCCACCCCATTGTATCTCACTGGAACATGTAGGAAGCCCTGCTCTAGAGTTGGGATTGGTTGTGCTGCTGGAACCCACATCTTCAAGTACATTGTCAATGAAAGCATTTTGACTGTTACATGGGTAAAATGGGTATAAAGTGATATGGGGCAAATGCGACCAATTGGGCTTAGATTATGTAATAAAAACTGTGGCATGGATAAGTTGGGCTGAAGGGCGTGTTTCCATGCTATAAATCTCGATGACTCGATGACTATTAGTTGGCAAATTCTGAAACAATAACAGAGAAAGGAAGAAGCCATTGGATTCTCCACCATTAACATCAACTAGTCTTCGCTGTTAGCATTGGATTTTTCTTCATCCTTTTGCAACACTCCAGTCCTCTTTTGCAAACCCAAAGCAGAGGAAATTTGAAATATTTTAATCGACATCTTCACTTTTCCCACCATGCCTTCAGTCCTCAACAACATAAATGCAGACCGAGTACACCCTCTTTTTTTTTTCAAAATTTCTGAATGAAAATCTATTAGTTTGAACTGGATGCCAGTGACTGTATTGAACCTAAGCCTGTATGCACACCATCATTCTCACTGGACACGTTTGTCTCTTTTATTAATAATGAGTTATTTCCAATGATCCTATCCTGTCAGCCAGAGCATTTACTCTGCTATGCACAGCACTCAGCCACTCAGGGTAATGGGAATCGAGATTTCAGCATCGAAGAATAATACATGGTAACATTACAAGAACAGAGTGTAATCTGGCCAAAATAGATTGGAATGCAACAACAATGGGTCAGAATGTGAGAGGAATGTCACTGATAATTACAACGGTTGACCAGAAACTGAGAAGAATGAATTGGAATATTACAAAAATGCACAGAGGATTAACCTGGATACTTTGTAATCTTTGTAAAGAATATCCGTGTTCAGCAGTGGTTGTTCGGATTAGTTATATACTTGTAGTTATCCAAGTTGTTTCCTATCCAATATTGGCGATGGTTGGAGCCCCTGCTCAATATTTCCTATTTTAGAAATTTGCTTTGTCACAGTTCACCTCAGTTCACTGTTTAAAAAAAATGTCATTGCTTCAGTTCAAGCCACAACCTCGGCTGTACATCCAGCCACTTCTTTCTCCCGTCTGGGTAATATTTGAGGATAAGGTAAACTGACAAGAACGTGTGTAATCCGTTTTCTGACTTGTACATCTGTTTGAAACTTCGCACCTTAAACGTACGGCCACAGTAATTGGCTTTTGTATCCTGGGAAGAAGTTTCTGGCTAACCATTCAATACATGCCTCCCAAAATCCTGTAGAATTCTATGAAGTCTCCCTTCAACTTCCATCGCTCCAGTGAGAACGAACCAAGTTTTCTTTTTTCCCATCCTCTCCTCGTATCTACTGGACTCCATGCCAGACAACATTCTGATTTATTTTGTTTTGTTTTTCTTTTCTGTACTGTCTCCAAAACCTCTAATCCTTCTGGTAGAGTGTCAGAATTGAATACAAGATTCCAATTGTGGTCTCATCAAAATTCGATAAAATTGCAGCATTACTTACCATTATTTTTAGACTCAATGCCTCAGCCGATGAAGGGAAGCATCCTGTATGAATTCTTGACCACGTCCGCCTGCATTGCCGCTTTCAATGATCTGTATTACCTGTACAGCCAGATCCCTTTACCTGTCAACATTTTCAAGGGTTCTTACATTTGTTGTATATCACCTGTCTGTTTTAGAACTTCCAAAATATATTACCTCACATTTGTCCAGAATATACTCCATCTGCAATCTCTCCGCCCAAGACTATAATTGGACTATAGCCTGCTGTACCCTCTGATGTTCTTCTTCACTGTTACAAATTTCATCAAACTTTGGGTCGTCCACACTCATATTAATCAATCCAGTTACGTTTTCCTCCAAATCATATATATATATATATATATATATAGAAC
Source organism: Sphyrna mokarran (assembly GCA_024679065.1). NCBI lineage: Eukaryota > Metazoa > Chordata > Chondrichthyes > Carcharhiniformes > Carcharhinidae > Sphyrna > Sphyrna mokarran. The sequence continues at coordinate 4,291,230 of JAGIQG010000041.1, read as the reverse complement.
ATAGAACAATACAGCACAGAACAGGCCCTTCGGCCTTCGATGTTGTGCCGACCAAAATAAAAAGCAATGCCCCTCCAAACTAAACCATTCCCTTCTCTTCCATCTACTTATCAATTAACCTCTTAAACGCCACCAAACTTGGCGCATCTACAACAGCTGCAGGCAGGGCATTCCACTCCATAATCACTCTTTGAGTAAAGAACCTACCTCTGATATCCGTCCTATAACTCATACCCCTTAATTTAAAGCGGTGTCCCCTCGTGCTAGCTTTCTCCATCCTAGGAAAAAGGGTATCACTGTCCACCCTATCTAAACCTCTAATCATCTTATATGCTTCAATAAGATCCCCTCTTAGCCGCCTCCTTTCTAACGAAAACAACATCAAATCCTTCAACCTCTCTTCATAGGACCTGCCCTCCATACCAGGCAACATCCTGGTAAACCTCCTCTGTACCCTCTCCAATGCCTCCACAGCTTTCTTATAATGTGGGGACCAGAACTGCACACAATACTCCAAGTGCGGCCGCACTAGAATTTTGTACAGTTGCAACATGATGCTGCGGCTCCTAAATTCAATCCCCCTACCAATAAAAGCTAAGACTCCATAAGCCTTCTTAACAACTTTATCCACTTGACTGCCTACTTCAGGGATCTATTGACACATACACCAAGATCCTTCTGTTCCTCAACACTATTAAGAGCCCTACCATTAGCCCTATACTCTACACATTTATTTATTGTTCCTGCCAAATACTCTACACATTTATATATTTATATATATATATTTATATATATATTTTATATATATATATAAAATGTCCCTGCCCTAATCCCTGAGGAGCACCACTTGTCACAGCTCAACACAGTTTTCCACTGCTCACCTCTGACGTCTTTCACAGAGCCAGTTTTGTATCCACCTTGCCGGCTCATCTCTGATCTTATACAACTTCGCCTTCTGCAACTGTCCGCCATGAGGGCCATTGTCAATGGTCTTACTGAAGTCCATGTAGACAACATCCATTGCCCGACCTTCATAAATCATCTAAATCACTTCCTCGAAAACTCCATCAAGTTCGTGAGAGACCAACACTTTTTTTCACAAAACCATGTTGCCTCTCAGTAATATGTCCGCTTATTTCCAACTAGAAATAACTCCTGTCTTGAATAATTTTCTCCATTTATTCTCTACCACTGATTTAAGGCTTACTTAGGTAGATTTTTCATGCTACCCTTCTGAGAAAAAGGAATACTATTGGCTATTCAGGTTACACATCTCTTTAACTTCTGCTCAGTGCTCCTTCTACTCACATTTTTAGCCGCTTTAATACTTGAGTAGCAAGTTAGGTGTAGAGATTCGCATTCTACTCAGTAATCTGTAAACTGTCTGTGCTGTTATATGCCTCTCCTCAGGCCAGAAATCTTCATTCACCTGATGAAGAGGGAAACCTCGAAAGCTTTTGAGCTTACTTTCAAATAAATTGGTTGGATCTAAACGTGGTGTTATCAGACTTCGTACTGCGTGAACTCTCCTGTGGCCAGTGAGGATACAAAGATGGTCCAATCAATGTCCTCCCTAGCCCCTCTCAGTATTGTGGGGTATATCCCTTAAGACCGTGAGCACTTGTCTACCTTAATGTTTCTCAAGAAACCCTCCTTTTTTATCTCAACATGAGACAAACTATCTATGCATTCTTTCACAGACATATCATCAACCAAATCATTCGCTTTGGTGAATATTGACACAAAGTAGTCATTATTTTTTCCCGATTTCCTTTGAATCCACAGATAGATTCCCTTCCTTGGCCTTAACTGGGCCAACTATCTCTCTGACTACCCTCATGTTTTTTTTTTGTATGCATAAAAATGTCTTGGGATTTTCCATAATCCTGACGGCTATTGCTTTTTATTTTTCATGACCCTTGTACGCCCTTCTTACTCCTTGCTTAAGGTTATTCCTATTTTCCTTGTGTTGCAAACTTGCTTCACTTGTTCCCCATCTCCTAGGTTTGGAAAATGCTTCATTTTTCTCTTCGACTAGGCTCACAATATTTCTCATTATCCAAGGTTCCCAAAACTTGCCATCTATATTCTTCATCCTTACAGGAATGTGCCTGTTCTGAATCCCTAATCAACTTAAATGTGAAATTTCGCACGAGCCAGATACTGATTTGTCCACAAACACCTGCATTCTTCAGTTCCTGCCCAATATTGTTGAAATCATCCTCCTCCAATGTATCATCTTTACTTGAGGAGCACAGTTATCCTAATACATCAGCACATTAAAACTTGCTGAATTTCGGTCACTTTTCTGAATCGCTCTGAAACATCTACCACTCGCCGGGCTCATTCCCCAATAGAGGTCCAGTACGGACCTTTTTCCTAGTTGAATTATGTGCAGAATGTTTCTGGTGACCCTCCTGGATTCTCCTTATAAACTCTGCCCATTCCACACCTTTAGCACAAAGGAAATCTCAGTCTATTTTGGAAGGAAATGAAATCTCCCATCACGACAATCCTGATAATTTTACACATTGCCAAAATCTACCTACATATCTGTTACTCAATCTTCCATTGGTAGATTTTCATAACATCTGCTACTTGGTTCCATGTTGCAGCAGGCTTGAAATGCATCTATTTTTCTTCCCTCAGATTCTCCAATGAGCATAGCCAGCCTGATTTGCAGCATGTCTTCTTTGCGTCTCTGCGACAGAACAAAAAAAAAATGATGCAACCCCGCTAGTTTTCCCTCACTGATCGCGGCCATGAAATCTATGTTCCTGAATGATCAAATTATGAGATCAAAGATTGCGTTGCAGTGTTTTTTTTTTTGGTGACTTGGCTGTATTTCTGATTGCATGGAAGTGTTTGTTGAGAATTAGCTGTGGAGCTCCATTTGAAATTAAAGACTGTGGTGAAATATTGAATTCTTTTAATCTGATTACATACAGGTTATTTGGACTTGCCATTTTAAATTGCCCCAAACTGTAGGAGGGGCGGTACGCTTTTTTTGACGTGAAAAGACAGGGATAGGCCTGGGCCAAACTCTTAGTTTGACAATTGGTGCAAATTTGTTGTGCCAAATGATCTTCTACAGTGTCAGAATTCTCTGTGAACCATTTTGTTAATAATTCGTACTCTCTATTTGCTCTTAAATGTTATTTTAATAAAGCATAATCTTTATTTCCCTCAGTGGCAAATTTGTGTGGATTTGAAAGATGTAGGCTAGATAATAAACAGGTAACTTGCATTGATGCTCAATGTGGTGAAGCACAACGCCCAGTAGAAAACAGAAAAGTCCAATGAGATAATTGAACGGAATAGCATCAAGAGGGAAGAATGATGGCGGTTTAAGGGGCTAAAATTGGAGGATTGTCAATGCACAGGTGGCATGTATGGTAGCCTAAAAGTTGCAGCGGTTCTCATGCCAATTTTCAACTCTTCTCTGACCACAGACATGCCACAGACAGCGGAGCACAGGAAACATGGTGGTATTGTTCAAGATTTGATGTCAGGAAAAAAGCACAGATAAGAACATGGAATGAGCTAAACATCAGTATCAGGGAAATTACAGGAAAACATTTATGCGGGAAAGATTTAACCATCACTTGCAGCGACTAGGATTAACCAAGAATATCTGAAATTAAGTATTCGGGGGAAAATGAGGTCAGAAATGGGATTTAAATTTTCGGGAATGAAAATTGATATTTAGATTATGAAATACAATTGGTATAATTTACATGGACTTCAGGTAGACGTTTGATAAGGTACCACAGTGGAGATTGACTAAAAATGGACAGCAGGATCCAGCAGAATGTTGCATCTAAGTTTGCATCTTGTTCTGAGTCTGCGGACAACAATTAGAAAATATTTTTGACTGGAAGCTGGTGCCGATTGGCTTACTACAGCTTTTGGAGCTGGAATATTGTATGTATGTAGTGCATATTAATTAACTGCATCGTTGACCCCTCAACTCAATCTCCTACAGGACATCCATAGCCCCCCTTTCCACGTATTCCAGTTTATCAATGTAATAGTTGATGTTCTGTGGAATATTCAACACACATGATTTGTTATAAAAAACATAACTATTTAAAGGGAAGACTGGAAAATTAAAACGTTTGAACAAGAATAGGTGTACTTAAATTGGAAAGAAAATTCTACAGCCTGAGGTTTAATCTCTTCTTTTTTTTTCTTCACACCGTTGAACATAGTGATGATATTAATACTGTTCCAGGGAAGTCAGGGCTTTTCCAAATGTGTCACTTGCTACCTTGTGGTCATGCCCTGGCTGATTTACTGGTCGTTATTCTCGATCTGATGTAAAGACACATTCCGATTGTCTAGGATGAACAGTTTTGTTTCTTCTTCCTGAAAATCCTTGTGTGTAACTTTCACACCCTCGTGCTTTATGCAGCAACTGACTGTTCCATCTGGTTTACAGTTACTTTCACCCTTGATTAATTTGTGGCCATTTGTTGCCAGAAGGTGAAAACTAAATATTGCATCGTGAAAACGGTGTGCATGGTTCTGGGAACAGTGAATGTGCTGATATGTTGAAGAACACTTTCTGGTATTTCATATCAACAGTTCATGACTAGTTAGAGAATGATTCCTTTTCTTTTTGCTCTGTCACAAATGAGGTATGAAAACACAGGTTTTGCGAACAAATGAGTTCCTCCATCACATTCTAACAGTACATGTCCCATTTGCTCTGATTTTGTTCCTCAACATTTTCCTTGGCTGATATATTTTACTGATTATCAGAGCCTTCATGAGACTTTGGGATCACAGAATTGCAGAAAACCCGAGACAGAGAGTTGGGGGGAATCTACAATTTCACTTTTTGAGCCGTTAGCAAATTTCATCCTCTTGTGGATATTGTCAATGTTTATTTTTTCTCTCTCTCTCTGTGAAACAGGATGTTGTGACTGGGTAGAAATCTATGTTTTTTTTTGCATGAATTGGGCTTCATATTGAAACTCTGGATTGCAGCACAAACACCAAAAACGTATGCCATTACCCAGGAAAAGTTCAAAGAACTTTTTGAACTAAAGAATGTACTGAAATACGCTTTTCAAAACATTGTTGTTTTTTTTTCACCGAAAATAGCTGAATCATTGAGAATATCCTGCAATGACTCCTATTAATTTGGATTTCTTGCTCATGAACCCACCTGCCAGAGTCTCAGTGGAAGCCTAGCAGTATGATAATGGAACATAGAACATAGAACATTACGGCACAGTACAGGCCCTTTGGCCTTCAATGTTGCGCCGACCAATGGAACCAATTTTATGACCCTCTAACCTAAACTATTCCAATGTTATCGGTATGCCTATCCACTGACCATTTGAACACCCTTAAACTTGACGAGTCCACAACTGCTGCAGGCAGGGCATTCCAAGCCCTTACTACCTTCTGAGTAATGTGCCCACCTCTAGCATCCGTCCTATAACTACCACCTCTTAATTTAAAGCTATGTCCTCTAATGGGAAAAGACAGGGCGATTCTCTCTATTTAAAAAGAAATGGGATGATGATGCCCTAGTGATATTATTGCTAGACAATTAAGGTTGAATTCAGCAAGTGTCATAGAAACACCGCTTCAATTCCCGCCACGGAAGGTGATAGAATGTGAATGTGGTTAAAAAAAAATATTGAAAGTCACGAACGCCTGGACTTGCCAACAAACATACTTACTCGATCATGTGAGGCAATTCGCTTCGACAGTTGAGGGGTGTGGTGTGGTCTATCATAAACCGTGTCTATGGCAAACACAGATAGCTTTTGTGTAAGGTGCCCACACTTTGACCCCGAAAAAAGTGACGTTCGATTCACTTTTAGTCGAATATTCACAAACTGCATTTGTTTTCGAAGTGTGGTCGAATCACAAGCTCATTTCTAATTAACTGTGTGTTATTTTGAGCTATGCGAGGATGGGATTGCTGGAGTCCCTCGTTGATTTCAAGAGTCGCAGGGTGATGCATTTTGCTAGAATCTACCAAGTGTTCCAATTGTTGGCAGCTAAAATCCCAATACTTGGCATGAAGCTGGCAATGAATTTGACAATCCTCATGACTCATCTGCGTGATTGGCGGTCTTGTCGACTTGAGGGTGGAACACAGTTGCTGGAGGAAACAATTCATTTTGCTGCTAGTTTTAATCATTCCTCCATCTAACAATTTCTGTCAAAATTTTATTCCTGTTTCTCAATTTTTCATTCTTTCTCTTATTTCTTTTTGATTTGCCACACTTATCCATTCTTCTTCCTCTTTTGCATTTCAATCACACCCTCTCATTCTTTTATCATAAGCCAATTCAAACTATTATCGTTACTTTACATGTTGCAATTGTTTCAATTATTTTACCTGTTCAAGCTACTGCAAGTGATATTCTAATTTAATTCAAGACAATTACAAATCAGAGGGTGTTTCATTCAAACAGTATGTGCTGAGGCATCGCTGGAACTATCCCTGCCTTCAGAGCCATTACAGCTTTTTTTCTCTCTCTGTAATTTTATAGAGGAGGTTTAGGTCTATGTGAAAACACGTACTTAAATTTGAACCCTTAGTGAGAGTGTGGCAGATAAAGATTTACAACTTGTCTAGTTCAAGTATTATTCAATTGCTAAAAATAGGTTAATTCATTTGTTCTGATTAAAGTGCGCTTTTCAGTATAATTTATTTTGATAAAAGCTTCCAAGAGTGTCAGTTGAAATTGTCACATCAATGAGAGAAAAAAAAAACAACAGTTTGTTGCAGTCTATTCTGACATCACGATATTCTTTGACGTTTCTGGTTTCTGACCTGGTATCCTGACAAAATTCGTGCTCTTCCATTGTTAGAAATTATCAGACAGTGGGCGTTGAGGAGCTATTGTTTTCTTTTCAACTGCTGCATTTGGTTATGTTATCCATGGAGTGTCTTGTGGAAAAAAAAAGTGAGGTGGGAACTACAGACACAGAGAATCGCTGATATTGGGAACTTACACATTCAAAGCTCATCAAACAAGGGACAGACAACACTCACAAAGTAGTCATGATGGGAAGCTTACAAAACATACCGAACAACTATTGCAGTAAAAGACATACCAAGTTCATCGCCTAATGAGCATCATAAACACAATCAATGCACAGGCTTTTTGATATATCATGCGAACCCCAATTTCACTGCGTATGGAATATATAATAATAATTTTAAAAATCCTAATGCATATGGAAGCATTGGCATTTATGTATCAATTAGTGGAACATGAGCTTCGTTTTCTGGCCAACTTTCATTGCCCACCCCGAGTACGCAATGGGCACTTGAGAATCAAATAATTTTTTGTGTCTTGGGAATCATATTCAGACCAGACAGGGTAAGGATTCCTTCCTGAATGGATCCAGATGGATTTTCCTCCAATCATGGAATTGGTAGTTTCTTGATTCCAGATTTATTTTTGAATTCAATTTCCATCAGCTGCCATGGCAGGATTTGAACCAGGGCTCCCAAAAGAGGAAATAATTTCTGGATCAATAGTCCACTGCTTCTACCACTATCTAATTGCCTCACCAAAACTGTCGGTATTTGGAAGATCATGCAGGTACGAAGTGTGCGTCATCCATGGGACAAATCAGAGAGAAAAAAAAAACTGAGCTTACTCGCAATGGAGGGAATTATAAAGACCAAATGAACAATTGTTTTTGGAAGACTGCGGACTGACCAGGACATATCCTTCTTGGGTTTAATAAAACAGTGAACGCATGGAAGTGGGCATAGTGGAAAAAAACACAGTAAATGTTTTGAGCTGTGAGGGCAAGCAGAGCCGTTGAGCTGATCAACAATCAGAGGAAAGCAACAAATCAAGGCCTGGGAATTGAGGTGAATCGCATTCAGAAGTTAATGGTCAACTGAAAGATGGTTATTAAATCAATTGATTAAATTTGTGCAATGGACAAATCAAGTCTCTTGGGTTTTGCTGATCTAAGCCCACAACAAATCTTTTGATATAAATGAACAGTGATGTACCAAATGTAATATTATTGCTTTCTCCGTGCCCAGGCATACAATTCATGCTGATATCAATGACTTTGGCAAGTGTGACTCGCTCAGTGGCTCATGGACTACGGACGAGTCACATTCCCCAAATCATTCTTTCAGTGTGAATCATATAAAACAAATTCATCAGCAACAGGCGAATCCGAATTTGCTGAAATATTCATTAATGAATGAAGTGATTTACAGACATCCTATCGTGTGTTACATTCACACAATAAGCTCATTGTCTACGGAAGATGTAACACGCAACACAATCTATGCACTTGGTGGTAATACCACACAAGAAAATCATCACACGGTGTAAAAAAACATACATTTCATAGGTGGTTATCAGTCATAGGGTAACTCATATACAGCAAGGTCATCAGCTATGGGGAAATCTGGCACACACAGCTAATTATCCATTTTGAGAATCTTCCCCAGAATATCATCGAGAAGAATCAACACAGAAAGTTCTATATCCATGACGTGAATCTCAAAATCCAAACTCAAGTGCCACGAGTGGCACTTGAACCCTAGGGGGACTAATATCTTGGCAGGTAGGCTAGCTAAGGCTACTGGGGAGTCTTTAAACTAGAAAAGCTGGGGGGTGGGAATACCGATGGGACGGTGAATAAGGAGGTTAGTTCCCAGGTAAGGAAGGACTGTAGGCACTCTGAGAAGGGGGTTAGGCAGGCGGTGGAAAAGGGAAATATCCTGTCTGAGGGGCTGAGGTATGTTTATTTTAATGCCAGGAGTGTAGTAAATAAGGTAGATGAGCTTAGGGCGTGGATTGCTGCTTGGGAATGTGATGTGGTGGCCATTACAGAGACTTGGTTGTCTCAGGGACAGGACTGGGTACTTCAGGTGCCGGGATTCAGGTGCTTCAGGAGGGACAGGGTTGGAGGCAAAACAGGACACTGTTGATCAGGGACAGTGTCATGGCTGTAGAAAGGTGGAAGACGGGGAGGGATTGACTACGGAGTCTCTGTGGGTGGAAGTTAGGAACAGCAAAGGCTCGGTAACTTTGCTGGGTGTATTCTATAGGCCGCCCAATAGCAACAGGGAACTTGAGGTGCACGTAGGGAAACAGATCCTAGACAGATGGAGAAATAACAGGGTTGTCGTTATGGGAGATTTTAATTTCCCAAACATCGACTGGAATATCCCAAGGGTAAGGGGTTTGGATGGTGTGGAGTTTGTTAGGTGTGTTCAGGAAGATTTCCTGACAGAGTACGTGGAAAAGCCTACGAGAGGAGAGGCTGTATTTGACCTGGTGCTTGCTAATGAGCCAGGGCAGGTGTCAGATCTCACGGTAGGTGAGCATCTTGGGAATGGAGATCGTAATTCTATCTCTTTCACGATAGCGATAGATAGAGATAGGATCAGGCAGGCTAGGAAGGTGTATGTCTGGAGTAAGGGGAAATATGAAAAGATTAGACAGGTAATTGGACGCATAAACTGGAAGGAGTTGTTCTTGGGGAAGAGTACAGAAGGAAAGTGGCGGTTTTTCAAGGAATGTTTGTCGAAGGCACTGCAAGACAACGTTTGGAGGAGTCAAGGAGGTTCTGGTAGGACGCGGGAACCGTTGTGCACGAAGGTAGTGGTGAACCTAGTTAGGAAGAAAAAAATGGTATATAAAAGGTTCAGAGAGCTAGGGGATGTTAGGGATCTAGAGGAGTATAAGGTGTGTAGAAGGGAACTTAAAAAGGCAATTAGGAGAGCCAGAAGGGGTCATGAGAAGGCCTTGGCAAGGAAGCTTAAGGAGAATCCCAAGGCCTTCTACAAATATGTGAAAAGTAAAAGGATGAGAAGAGAAGGGATAGGGCCTATAAAAGGTGAAGGGGGAAAAGTCTGTGTGAATCCGGAAGAAATGGCAGAGGTCCTTAACATGTACTTTGCCTCGGTACTCATGGTGGAAGGTGAACTGGGAGATTGCACTGCAGGTTTGTGGTATACGGGAAAGATTGAGTATGTGTATGTTGGGAAAGAGGATGTGTTAGACCTGTTAAATTCTATCAAGATAGACAAGTCACCGGGACCGGATGGGATGTACCCCAGGTTATTGTGGGAGGTGAGGGAAGTGATTGCAGAGCCCCTGGCGATGATCTTTGCGTCGTCCATGGAAAAGGGAGAGGTTCCGGTGGATTGGAGGATTGTGGTTCCTATCTTTAAGAAAGGGAACAGGAATAGTCCAGGAAATTACTGACTGGTGAGTTTGACTTCAGTGGTTGGTAAGCTGATGGAGAGGCTTCTGAGGGATAAGATATATGAACATTTGGAGAGGTTTGGACTAATTAGAAAGAGTCAACATGGTTTTGTCAAGGGCAGGTCATGCCTTACGAGCCTAGTTGAGTTCTTCGAAAATGTGACTGAACACATTGACGAAGGAACGGCGGTGGACGTAGTGAACACGAACTTTAGTAAGGCATTTGATAAGGTCCCACATGCAAGGCTTCTGGAGAAGGTGTGAGGGCATGGGATCCAGGGGGCTTTGGCCTCGTGGATCCAGAACTGGCTTGCCGGCAGAAGGCAGAGAGTGGTTGTGGATGGGTCTTGTTCTGCATGGAGGTCGGTAACCAGTGGAGTGCCCCAGGGATCTGTTCTGGGACCCTGCTGTTTGTCATTTTCATAAATGACCTGGATGAGGAAGTGGAGGGATGGGTTAGCAAGTTCGCCGATGATACAAAGATTGGTGGTGTTGGGATACCAAAAGTTGCAGCGGGATATAGACAGGATGCAAGACTGGGCGGAGAAGTGGCAGATGGACTTCAACGCAGATAAATGTGTAGTGGTCCATTTTGGCAGGAATAATGGGATGAAGGAGTACAATATAAGGGTTAGGAGTCTTGGCTGTGTTGTAGAGCAGAAGGATCTCGGAGTCTGGGTCCATACGACTCTGAAATCGGCCTCGCAGGTGGAGGAAGTGGTCAAGAAGGCGGACGGTGTACTTGCCTTCATTAATCGAGGAATAGATTTCAGGAGTCAGGAGGTAATGATGCAGCTCTATAAGACTCTTGTCAGGCCCCTGTTGGAGTATTGTGCACAGTTCTGGTCTCCCCATTATAGGAAGGATGTAGAGGCTATTGAGAGGGTTCAGAGGAGATTTACAAGGATACTGCCTGGATTTGGAGGTAGGCCTTATGAAGATAGGTTGAGGGAGCTGGGACTCTTCTCACTGGAGAGACGTAGTTTGAGAGGCGACCTGATAGAGGTTTATAAAATGTTGAGAGGAATAGACAGGGTGGACTCTCAGAGACTATTTCCCCGAGCTGAAATGGTCACTACGAGAGGACACAGATTTAAGGTGCAGGGAAGCAAATACAAAGGAGATGTCAGGGGTAGGAATTTCACTCAGAGAATGGTGAGAGAATGGAACCGACTGCCGTCGGAGTTTGTTGAGGGTCTTTTAAAATACTTCTGGATGAGTGTATGGAAAAGAATAGGATTGGGGGTTATAGATAGGTCTGTGGATTGGTAGATGTGATCGGCACAACTCGTGGGCTGAAGGCCCTGTTTGTGCTGTATTGTTCCATGTTCTGTATTCAATATCTGTTAGCTGAATCGCAGCCACAAGCTCATTATTTCATTGGAGATTAGAAACATCCGGTTGATCGGAGCAGGACAGAACAGAGTTATTGGCCACGGTGCAAATCAAACACACAATAAGCATACAACCAGAAAGAGTGGGCATTGAATCTATTGTGAGGCGTATTGTCCATGCTGTTGTCACGATGGCATTGGGAAGCACTGCTGCCTCACTTTGCCAGGGACCCGTGTTCAATTCATGCCTCATCCATACTACTACCTGAAAGGCGTGGAGACTCTGGAGAGAGTGCAGAACAAGTTTATCAGGATGCTGCTTGGTATGGAAGGTTTGAGTTACGAGGAGAGGTTAGGCAAATCAGGCTGTTTTCCTTAGAAAGACGAAGACCTGGAGGAGATCTGATAGAGGTGTACAAGATTATGAGGCATATGGATAGAGTAAAGAGAGTTAAGCTTTTTCCTAGGATGGACTCGAATAGCACGAGGAATCACGGGCTTAGGATGAGGGTGGTAAGGTATAACTTGGATGCTAGAGGGAGTTTTTTCATACAGAGAGTAGTGGGGGTTTGGAATGCGCTGCCAAGTAAAGTGGTGGAGGCAGGCACTCTGGAGTTATTTAAGAAATACGTAGATGGGCACATGAACAGAATGGGAATGGAGGGGTACAGAAAACTGATTTAAAATAGGGATCATGAGCCTTGGGAGTCCCTAAGAAGTGTGTAAATAGATGATGATATTGATGTACTTGTTTTTATCCTACAGGTGCTTTGGTCCACCTTGTTGTCTAATAAGGGGCATACACGCGATGGGTCGTGAGAGGGCTGCTCTTGGATTTTTTTCGAGAGTACCCTAGTGCTTCACGTCGTTAGTGTACGCTTGACCTGGACCATTTGATGGGCAACACGACAGCTCAGTGACTATCGCTGTGCTGTGCAGATACATGGATTTGGGCCTGTGTCTGTGGGAGTTTGCACATTCTCCCCGTGCTTGCGTGGGTTTTCTCTGGGTGCTCCGGTTTCCTCCCACATCCCAAAGATGTGGTCTTAGGCTAATTGGCAAAACAAATTCTCCCTAAATTGTCTCAAATTTGGTTTTTAATCCATAGATCTATAAACATAGACAGGGATCACGGGTAGAGGTGGGAACATTGGGGTGGCGGCACGGGCTCGTTGGGCCGAAGGGCCTGTTTCCCGTGCTGTTTTGTTCTTTGTTCTTTGTTCAATAGCAAGTCAATTGCTGAAGTGGAATCAAACAAGAAAACAAACATTTATATGCCGTACATCACATTCGTTTCTCTGAATGCATTAATTCTCGTACAAAAAAAAGCGTGTAAAATTTCAGATTGTGAAGTTGACAAAGAAAAATCAAATATGCCAAATATGCGTCATGGTATTAATTATTCCTGGGTGCACAGAGTTCATAAATATCGGAAATGACGGAAATGATTACGGTGGCATTGTTGGTGAAGGATAATAATGCAAGATGTGAGACAATGGCGGCCCAGGGAGTTTAGTTTGGCGAGGATAAGTGAACAAAGAAGATGTAATTGTACTGTTTGCTGCAGTCAAAAGACCGTCAACTCATGGGCAAGACTAGAGAAAAAAAAAAGCAGGGAAATTACAGAAAGATGAAAATCGATAGAATGGCTTTAATGGTGAATATCAGAATACCGACTTCACCAGCGATAGTCTAAAGGATGGAAACATGAAAATTTCCCATATTGTATTCAACAAACTTTACTGCAGCAACTTGTCCCCAAGTCAAAAAACTGTAGGCTAAGGTTTTTGGAAATAGAACATCGAGCATCGACCATTACAGCGCAGCACAAGGCCTTCGGCCCTCGACGTTGGGCCGACTAGTGGAACCAATCTAATAACCCTCTCACCTAAACTATTCCGATGTTATCCATATGTCTATCCACTGACCATTTGAACGCCCTCAAAGTCGGCGAGTTCACAAATACTGCAGGGAGGGCATTCCATACCTTTACTACCGTCTGAGTAAAGATACTACCTCTGACATCCGTCCTATAACTTAAATTGAAGCTCTATCCCCTCGTGTTAGCCTTCACCATCCGAGGAAAAAGGCTCTCACTGTCCACCCTATCTGGCCCTCTGATCATATTGTATGCCTCAAATAGGGCAGGACAGTTAATCAATCCTCAGTGGGGAATATTGAGTCCATCGTGATAATTGTATTGCAATAGGTAGGTTGCTGAACGAAAAACATTCAGAGAAACAGTCATAAATTAGGTGGGCCTGATAGATCGGAATGAAGGATGGTGCAGGCAATTGGAACTAATCAAAGGCTAGTGTTGAAGGAAGGGAAAGGTTGGACGAAAACATTTCGATCTCTTTGGATTAATACATCATTGCAATTAAGGATATGAAGAAGAGAAAAAAAAAAACTTTTTTTTCCAATTTCAATTCAGTTGATATCCAAGGAAGGCATAGAATGTTCAGCGGTGGGGTGAAGATAAAACAAACATTCTAGAGAGGTAAAGTGTTAGAATGCGAACACATTTACTGCAAATTGAAAGGGAATCTGAAAATCATCAACTGGGATATTATTAAGAATGTTGTGTGAAAAGGAGAACATCGAACCTAATTGTGAATTTAGACATGGTGAGAGTGGACATGGTTGAGATACTAAATTCATATTTCATACCAGTGTGCATGAAGAAAGTACATAATACCTAGGAAATGAAGACAAACGAGGAAATAGTTCACAGGCGAGCTCAGAACTGATAGAAAAGAGGTGCAAATAGACAGGACAGTAGGTCCTGATGAGATGTTACTAAGAATATTGTGATAAGTGAGAAGGGGAATACAAGGGTATACAATCATTCAGTCTCACACAGGGGAACTGTTAGAGTTCTGGAGAGTAACAATTAAAGAACAAAGAACAAAACAGCACGGGAAACAGGCCATTCGACCCAACGAGTCCGCGCCGCCACCCCGATGTTCCCACCTCTGCCCGTGATCCCTGTCTATGCTTATAGATGGAAAACCAAATTTGAGCCAATTTAGGGAGAATTTGTTTTGCCAATTAGACTCAGAGCACATCTTTGGGATGTGGGGGGAAACTGCAGCACCCGGAGAAAACCCATGCAAACACAGGGACAATTCGCAAACTCCCACAGACACAGGCCCAAATCCATGTATCTGCACAGCACAGCGATAGTCAGTAAGCTGTCGTGTTGCCCATCAAATGGTTCAGGTCAAGATACACGAACGACATGAAGCACTAGGATACTTTCAAAGAAAAATCCAGGAGCAGCCCTCTCATGTCCCATCGCCTGTATGCTCCTCTTTAGACAAAAAGGCAGACCAAAGCACCGGTAGGATAAAAACAAGTACATCAATATCATCTATTTACTCACTTCCCAGGGACTCCCAAGGCTCATGATCGCTATTTTAAATCTGTTTTCTATACCCATCCATTCCCATTCTGTTCATGTGCCTATCTAAGTATTTCTTAAATAACTTCAGAGTGCCTGCCTCCACCACTTTACTTGGCAGCGCATTCCACACCCCTACCACCCTCTGTGTGAAAAAAACTCCCTCTAGCACCCAAATTTCACCTTGCCCCCTCACCCCAAGACCGTGACCCCTCGTACTATTTCAGTTCATCATCGGAAAAAGCTTAACCATGTTTACTCGATCTATACCCTCATAATCTTGTACACTTCTATTAGATCTCCTCTAAGTCTACGTCTTTCTAAGAAAAACAGTCCCAATTTGCCTAACCTCTCCTCGTAACTCAGACTTTCCATACCAGGTAACATTCTGGTAAACCTCCTCTGCACTCTCTCCAGAGTCTCCACGTCCTTCCGGTAGTAAGGTGACCAGAACTGGACGCAGTGTTCCAAATGAGGTCTAACCAACGTTTTATACAACTGCAACATTAAAGGCCAGCTCTTGTACTCTATATCCCTTCCTATAAAGGCTACTGTACTATATGCTTTCTTCACAACCTTCTCCACTTGCTCTGCCACCTTCAGAGACTTGTTCACCTGCACCCCCAGGTCCCTCTGCGTTTCTATACTCTTAACAGGTCTACCCTTTATCATATACTTCCCCCGTACATTTTTCTCCCGAAATGCATCACCTCTCATTTATCAGGATTGAATTCCATCTGTCATCTATCTGCCCAAGCTACCAGCCTATCTATGTCCTGCTGCATCGCCTGACAATGCTCCTCACTGTCTGCAAGTCCAGCCATCTTTGTATCGTCTAATGTTAAGCCTTAAGAATAACTTGTCGGATCAGTGGTTTTACTGACAACTTTAGTGTCGGGAAAGCATCCAGAAACAATACCTCTGAATATAATTCCTAATCACATGAAAAACGTGTTGAAGAAAAAGAGCCAGAATTTATTTCTGAAGAGGAAGTTTCATTTCATTAACCTGTAGGAGTTTTTTTAACCCCAATAAAACTATGAAGAAGAACTATGATGCTCATGCTTTTTTGGTATACATGGAGATTTGGAATACACTCATGCAATTGCAGACAACGGGACTCGTGATAATAGTTGCATGAAATAGGAGGGACAGTTGAAATGTGGAGACACATTTCGCTGAGTGAAGTGAGGAAGAGATTAAAGGTCAATGGATATTTTTCAGATGGAAGAATGTTTGTACCCAGTGGTGTGTTGGCTGAGGATGGTGTGTGTTAATTGCTATGAGAGAGGATGGTTTCTTTTGTGAGATGGGTAGCTGGGAATTGAAGCAGGATTGTTGACAGAACTAGATATCTGTCGGATTTCAGTTGCTGGGTAAATATTTATCTGGGCAGGCTGGAGGAGTTTGATTGGATAGCCGAATGTTCCACTTGATAGATTACTAAGGAAGGCTGGGTATCTCTGATAGTCAGGATCGATTGGGTCATTGGCAGGACAACAGAGGCCGGAAGACAGACAGTTATGTTAATGAATCAATTTGAATGCTTTTGTTACTGGAAAAATCATCATCATCTTCAGCTGCTCCCTGAAACTGGACTGTATCATCGCGTAAATAAATGTATTTGTGCAGCTACTGAAACTCTGCTACATTAATCCGACTTGTTGGAATGTATGTTCAGAACTGTTGTACAAATCTAATGGTGTGATTTCCTGATTTATGAACTCCAGAACATGCACAAATCACAGAAGAATGAAACTGCCAGATATGGAGAAGAGTAAAATCATAGATTTCTTTCTGCTCTCCATTTGCGGATCACTGTGATGTTCTCTTTTATTCTGAGCAATCAGTCGCTTCCGAGCTCGACTGCTCACTAAAACTTTCCTTACTGTCAGAAAGTTGATCATCAGAATTAAAATAAAAGGGAGCAATGGTGTGAAAAGCTTTTTAAGCCTGCGAAATTCCAGCCATCCCGGATGAGTAAAAGAGCTTAGCTTTTCATAGCAGCCCCACGGTACACCACCAATCATCAATCCGTGTTCATACATGAGGTACCGAGGTATGTCTTTTAAGCAAAGAAGAATACTGGTTGTTGTGAGGACCACAGACACAGTTCTCCCAGTGCAATACTTTGTTTTCAGCTTCTGGCAACAAACAGCGACAAAACGATCAATGAAGAAAGTGACAGTGAACCAGACAGAAACTCTATGGCCGTGGTAAGCAGAACAGCGTTCACTCTGCGCACATGGATAATGCCCAGGAAAGATCCTTGAAAGTAATAACCAATGATGTAGTTAAATATGACAACAGTGATAACGACCAATAGATCCGCCGTCGCCATGGCCACCATGTAGCGTGTCGTACAGGCAGAAAGTCCGCACTTTCCTCGCGAAACTTAGCGGAAGGCAATTTCAAACTGTACGGACGAATCTGAGTTTAGAGCGCAGCGATTACAGAGGAAAACACGGCAATACACAACGGAAAAAAATTGCTTTTAATAAGAATTAATTTTGCATTGCATTAGTTCGTTATTGTTATACGCTAAATTCAGGTTTTTGATTAGGAACATTTACGTTCCAAATATTCACTGGGAAATACATGTCTGAATGGTTTCAGCAGGTTTGTATTTTGGGGAAAGCTACTGCACAGTCAGTTAAAAAAAGAGCAACACGGACATACAAGACCCATAAAATCCAAGCCAACATTCACAGACATCAAGAGGAGGGGAAGTGAAAACAATCAAAGGGAAACAGTAATATTGGAACAGTGATTTCGGAATGTTTATGCATTCAGAACTAGGATCGTTATTTGTTCCTTAAGTAGTACTTCAAATAAAAACAGAGAATAATGGAAACATTTCATTTTCTATACGATTATCAAGCATTTTCAATCAATGCAAAATAGTTCAACATATTTCAATGTAACTTCATTGAGGCAGGTCCATGAACGAGAGATATCATTCGCCAAATTGCATATATTTCGAAAAGCGAAGCAGTTTACGTTAGTCACCCACATTCATTAGTATCTTGCAGTGACAGACCATGTCAGTGATACAGGGACACTTGTTTCGTGTCAGCAACTCTGGTTAGTGAAACACGGTTACTATTAATTCATAATGATGGATATTCCAAGGTATCAATGGCGACTGGTTCAGGTATTCTGCACAACAGGTAGCTCAATAATGGATGGTTACTAAGTTAAGATATTCTATTGTGATTGGCAACAAAACGCAGTGTATTTTAAATTTTATCCATCACAATACATTATAATAGATTTCTCCTGTGTGATTTGAGATCTTATGAGATCCAATAAATTCACTATGTTATCTCTGATAACTTAGAGAGCAGGTGAGTAACAGAAAATAAAAACATTATATTCCCTGTTTAGTAAATGGAATATCACAGGATAAACATATTTACCTTCAGCAAATTCCATCATTGATCAACTTTCTGTATACTATTGGCCAGTAGATGAATATGTGATATTATCTGTCAAAAAGTAATCCTGGAGAGAAGTTGACTCAGATTTAAACAACTACAATATGTATTGTGCTTACTAGGAACACCAAACACAGCAAGGATTGTATAATATATTATCTTCACCAGATAAATTGTTTGATGCATTTTCAGCGTGTTAATGTATTCTTCCTCCAACGATCCTTCTGTCTTAAGCACCGAGCTGTTCATTTATACGCTGCTGATCACCTCAAGGGAATTGATGTTGCAAATTCGTTCACGTTGTGGCTGTTTTTTTTAATGAACAAACATATTACTGCCTGAAGTTTAATGATATAGGTGTTAAAATTCAGAGATTTAGTTAACACATTCCAAAAACTAGACAGTTCTGATTACAGGGTAACTTCATTATCATGTTAGTGTAAGCCTATTTGTGACAAATCAATAAACTTACACTTAATAGAAATGTTAACGACATTCTCTCAGGAATGATACTGTCCAATCAAACACAATCAGCCCCATCTCCATGTGTCATATTGTTCCAGTGAAATCCTCTGCTTGGCTCTGCCTATTCAGTAATTAAATGCAAAATGTTACAGAACCTGTCCCGATGCTGCTATACTGAACATTTGAGTACATTTGTCTTCTACTACGGGGGATATTCTTATGAATGAATGTATTAGTTATTATTCATTAGGTGTTACTGCATTCAATCAAAGCAGGCAGATGTCATTGATTCAATACTAAATACGCCCCAATATCAGGAAATTATGCATCACCTGAATGTATTAACATACTGAACTTGTCAAAAATTATGAAATCTTTCAAACCGCCAACACATGACAAAACAATTCAAACAATAGAGCTAAAAGGGAAATGCAAAAATGGGTACAGACCAATTCGGTGCACAACTTTCTAATAATGCAGGCGTCGCAACTTACTTCGAGCATGGCATACAGTTCTTTTCTCCAACTGACACAGACCCTCCCAATTTCACAACTCTCCGACTCAGCAAACCCACCAAATTATATAGGGACCTCAACCGAACTGAAACATTTCAGTAATAGAGAAGCGCAGTTTTATAGAAAATCTTCTCATACGGCAAACCATCCCACTGCAGCAGTCTCTTTTAACTGACACACAATAACCAACCGTTAACTACTCTTTTGATATTCGAAATACCCTGCTCTGCTTTCCTGAATAACGGATTGTAGTTATTGCATAGCTATTTGGTAAGCAGAGTCCTTCGGCAAAGTGACCAGCGCGTTTTTTTTTTTGCATTTTTGTCTTTCCTCCATTCTGTCTATTTAAAATTGACACAAGGGAAAATGGACCGCACATCTCAACTTGGTGTCTGCTCAGATGGATGGGTCGTGTTCTCCTCTGCTCTGCAAAACAGTCAGGTCTGTTATGTAACGACGTCTCCCATTATTTTTCTCTTCTTCACTTTTTGGCTGAGCACCTTAATATTAGCTAAATTCTTGATGGAGAACTCAGATTATTGTAAAACAGGTTGAAGATACCTCCGCCAGCTGATCCACACACAATCTGAGTGCACTCTTAGGTGCTACATCTGGGTCAGTGGCTTTCTGTGGGCTGATTTTCAAGAAAGCTTCTCTGACATCTCCAATGGTGATCCCAGATGTAGGTTCATTCAGGGCTTCCAAGGCGGAAGACAAGCACTCACTGACTTCTTGTTCAAAACCGGCATGGTATACATTGAGTTCATCAGAGAGGGTTGTCTTGGAGCCAACAATTTTACGTGCTTTTATCTTGTAGCCGGTTATGTTTTGTAGACCTGGGGAGTGGGTTCAGCTAGCCTGAGACTACAGCCTGGTCTGCTATTACCATTTGGCATATTTGAAAGATTTCCTTAGATGGTATCTGGCTTTTTTGTACAGGTCAGTTTTGCCTGACTTGAACGCCGCAGGAAACAATGGATCTCCCTGTTCATTCATGGTTTCTCGTGGGGGAACACACGTATTAGCTTCATTGACACACAGACGTCGACGCACTTGCCAATGAAGTCAAAGAGTGTAGTGAAATACTCGTACTGTCTAATTGCAGAATTTTAAAAGATCATCCACTGACACTAAACAGACCCATCGGAAATTATCCGATTCCTCAGACAAACATTGCATGATTCTTTGTGGTGAGTTCTCCCATTTCAACGGTTGTTTGTAAACAGGGAGCAGAGCACAGCCTTGTGGACTAATTTTCCAAAGTGTGGGCGGATGATAGAGCTGTCAGCATGTATGGTATCTGTGTAGCAGCCATCTAGGATTTTGGGCCTCTGGTGGAGCGGGAGGCATTTAGGTGTTAACTCGGTAGTACGCTCTTCAGCCTGGCCTGGTTGAAGTCCCCAGGCACAATGAATAAATCTTCTGGATATTTAATCTCAACGTTATATTTCATTGAGCACAATCTTCACCTCCGCATGGGCTGAGATGTAAACTTCCATCAGAATAACGGAGATGAACTCTTGCGGAATGTAGGAGGGCTTGCATTTTTGCGGCAGGTATCCTAGATCTGGGAAGCAGGAATTTGCCAGCGTTGCGGTGTGTAGGCAATACTAGGTGTTGATTAGGAGCAGACCTCACCACTCCGAGCCTTGTCTGAGGTGGTATGATCCATTCGATGGATTGAGAAACGCTCTGGTTGTCTGGCATTGTCTGATGAAACAGGAGTGAGCCATGAACCGTGAAACAGAGAAAAATTAACGGCAGTCCCTCAGTTCTGTTTGGGAAATGAGACTGGTTCGAAGTTCCTCTAGCTTGTTCTCCATAGACTTGACATTTGTGAGTACTAAGCTGGGGGATGGGGAAGTGTAGGTGGGATGTGGGACCACCTTGTTTCACTCACCTGCAGCACTACACGTTTTCCACTCTTCCTGAAGTCTCTGCTTCTTTTTGAGCCTGAGGCAAAGTCAGAGTAGTTTGCGGTGTTAAGAGCACGATTGTGTCCAATGAGAGTATTCGCTCTGGCCAGTTTGCCGATGCACAGACATGCAGGCACACATACACAAACATCGTGATGATAACAGTGGGCGGTAAGAATCCACGATGGAAACTTGGCTACAAAAGCCAGAACGTTTTCATTTGAATAAAATGTGAATAAACAGATTCATGGATTTTTTTTTTTTACCGATGCGAAAATAATCGTGAGAAGTGTTATTCTGACATAATATTCTCTTAGCTTTTCAAATGAAAACACCACTTAAAGTTAATATTGACAGCAAAGTATATATGAGGCTACAATAGTCAGTCAAACGGGTTCAAAGAACAAAGAACAAAAACATCACGGGAAACAGACCTTTCGGCCCAACGAGCACACGCCCCCACCTCGATGTTCCCATGTCTACCCATGATCCCAGTCTATGTTTATAGACCTATACATTAGAACTAAATTTGAGACAATTTAAGAAGAATTTGTTCTGCCACTCAGCCTAAGAGCACATCTTTGGGATATGGGAGGAAACCGGAGCACCCGGAGAAAACACACGCAAACACGGGGAGAATGCGCAAACTCCCACAGACACAGCCCCAAATCCATGTATCTGCACAGCACAGCAATAGTTACTGAGCTGTTGTGTTTTCCATCAAATGGTCCAGGTCAAGCGTACACGAACGACGTGAAGCACTAGGCTACTACCAAAAAAACCAAGAGCAGCCCTCTCACGACCCATCGCGCGTATGCCCCTTGTTAGACAAGGCGAATCGAAGTACCTGTAGGATAAAACAAATACATCAATATCATCGACAATTTACACATTTCCCAGGTGCCCTAGTTCCTTGATGACCTGGAATATACCTCTTTATTGTGCAAGTTTGATTTTTGAAGTACTCTTGTGGCATTTGTCTCCTGACAGAGTGCAGAGACATGAAAACACTGGTGTCCTACTCAAACTGCAAACAGATTCAGCTAAAACTAATTTAAAAGAATTTCTATGTTAGAAGGGTCAAAGGCACTCAGCGACAACATTCTGATTTTACTAGCATCTATTCACGCCAAAATTTCTTCAGACACAATAAAAGCACATATGAATTGAAACCCAAATCCCAACATTTATGAACACATCAGCCCAGAAGTAGTCTTACTACAGATTATGTTTCCTAATAAGGAACGCTCAATATTTTCCTTTCAGAATTTTTCTTTGTTTTTACCATTTACCAATATAAGCATGAACCCCTCTAATCTGGCTTTGATTTCCTAGCTAGTCACGCACATACAAATCTAAACATGCACTCTAAATACATGCCCATATGCAGAAATGATTCGCCCACATTCATGTAAATAGTAATGTACACGCATGTATTCAGCGATATGTATATAATAACAGCTGCATGTATACTTTTGCCAATGCAAGGGCACCCACGCCCATTCGAATAAATTGGACCAGTTCAGGGCTTATTCAGTTCACAGTAGAGCGTTGGGGATAGTTACAAAACAAAAAGAGCTCGGAGTGCAGGTTCATTACTCCTTGAAAGTGGAGACATGAGTGGACAGTGTGTTGAAGAAGACATTCCACATGCTTGTTTTCTTTGGTCAGAACATTGAATACAGGATTCGTGGCGTTTTCTTGAAGATGGAAGACATTGATAAGGCCACACTTGAAATATTGTGTATAGTTCCTGTAACCTCGTTAGAGAGAGGATATTATTAATCTAGCAGGAGTGCAGAAGAGATTTGCTAGAATGCTATCGGGACTGGATGTTTTATGCTACAGAGAAAGGATGAATGGACTCGTTCCTTTCCCCCTGGAGCGTTGGAGGCTGAGGGGTGATGTTATAGAGTTGATGAAATAATGTAGTTGCACAGATCAGCTGGACATTCAATTTCTTGCCCAATGTTAGGGGAGCTTAAAACTAGACGGCATGGGTTTAAGCTGAGAGGGAGAGACACGAAAGAGTCTAGAGGAGATGTTTTTGTTTTCATACAGAGGGTGATGAGTGCCTGGAACAAGCTGCAAAGGTAGTAGTAGAGATGCGTACAATGTTATCTTTTAAAAAATGTTTGAAAAGTTACATAGATAGAATCGGTTAATTGGAACAAGCTTTGGTGTTTCAGATCAGGGTGCATGGATGAATAGGGCCAAAGACCCCATTTCCGTGCTACAAAGTTATATGACGCTCTGATTATGACACAGGATAGAACATAGAACATAGAACACTACAGCACAAGCTGTGCCGATCACATCTATGCTAAACAGGTCATAGAACTATCTGTAACTCCAATCCCATTAAATCCCATGTACTCATCCAGAAGTCTCTTAAAAGACCCCAGCGAGTTCGTCTCTACTACCACTGACGGCAACCGATTCCACTCACTCACCACCCTCTGAGTGAAAAACTTACCTCGAACATCTCCTCTGTACTTACACCTCACTCCACACCAGCACCTTAAACCTGTGTCCTCTCATAGCGACCATTTCAGCCCTGGGAAATAGCCTCCGAGAATCCACCCAATCTATTCCTCTCAACATTTTATAAATCTCTATCAGGTCGCCTCTCAACCTTCGTCTCTCCAGGGAGAAGAGACCTAGCTCCCTCAACCTATCTTCATAAGGCATGCCTCCTAATCCAGGCAACATCCTTCTAAATCTCCTCTGCACTCTCTCAATAGCTTCCATTTCCTACCTCTTTGCTTTGACAAATCAGTCAAGCAGACACAAGGCACTCAAACACACATGCGCAAAAACGAACACACACAAATACACACACACACACACACACACACACACACACACACACACACACACACACACACACAACACACACACACACACACACACACACACCTTGCTAACATGCACTTTAAGAAAAGCAGATGCAGGTTTAAGAGCTTAAGGGCTATATATTTGTAGGAGGTAAAACATCGCAAATTAATTATGTTATTGGCAGGTGATCAACCTGTGAACAATTTTTAAAATGTTTAACCACGATTTATCAAACGATTGAAAAGTGAAATATTGTTAAATTTGTGGAAGGGGTCAAGATTTGTTTCGAGATCCTGCAATCTATTTTGTGCTAAAAGTGGAACAGAAACACTTTTTTTATACAATGCAAAAACAGATATTGTAACGCACAACGTTAACGGCAATGATTGTTATAAAAGGATTTTAAAGCATATTTTGGGAGTGAAATTTAGACTTCCTCATTCGACAAGATGGTAGGGATTGCAGTCGGGGTAGGCTGTAAAGATGAATTCACAAATATTGATTATGTTGCTAATGAGATGTTTGGAGCTTCAAAATCCTTTTTATCGCCTGCTCTCACCTTAAGCTGTGTGCAAGTGTTAAGGTAAAACAGTTTAGAGAGTTATTGTTGTCTATTCCGTTTTGTTTCTCAGCTGAATAAATGTTTTCTTTTGTTGTTAAAAACGAATTCGCTGCACGATGACTCTGTTTCCTCCACACTTGTTAAGAGGAGATTGTATCAAAAATGGTCTTTGGACTAGTGTTACATTCTGGGATCCTCCAATCTAGATGTGACACCAAATGAGATTGCAACAACAACAACGAGAAAAGATGACTCTCTTCCCAGATCTTAAAACGTGGGACAAATGTCATTGGCTGCTTATTAATGATTAGAAGTGTGAAATCTGTAACCGTAAAAAAAAGTTGAAGAGCGAATTTTTGGTGGTAGTTAATGGTAAATGGTGAGATGTGGGATCGTTATAGAGTTATTCAGCTGCTTACATCAAAGGTGCTGTGCAGTTTCCGAAGAAGAAAGTCACCATCATTTATGGGGACCAAGCAGTGGTGTAGTGGTTATCATTGCTGTCTTACCTCTCCAGGGTTCCAGCTACCATCTGTCCTTGAGTGACTGTCAGAATGCACATTTTTTCCTGTGTATGTGTGTTTTACCTCTGGGTGCTCGTACTTCTCCTTCTATCACAAGATTAGGTGATTGTCTTGATCAATTGTGCATCGCTTTCCTGAATTTGAAACTAAAGGGAAACAGTTTATTTGGTTCGGGCAGATGGAGTACAATGTTGGTAAATATAAGTCATTCATTCTCGAGGAAGAACAGGATAAAATTGATTATTATTTAAACGGTTAAAAAATTCAGTGAATTGCTACACAGAGAGACCTGCGTGTTATTGTGCATGAATCCCCCCAAAATAAATAAAATTTGCACGTGCAGCAGGTAATTAGGATGGCAGATAGAATGTTGTCCTACAGTGTTAGAGGGATGTTTAGCTAAAAAAAAAACAAGAGTTTATGTTCCATGTGTGTGAGGAGCTGACGAGGCCACTCCTAGATTACTATGTACTGTTTTGTTCTCCGTTCTTGAGAAAGGATATACTGGCACTGCAAGTGATGCAGACAAGATTCATTTGCTTAACTCTCGAGTTGAAAGGATTGTCGTATGAGGAGAGACTGAGTAGTCTGGGATTATACTCATTGGAATATAGAGAATGGGGGGAATCCAATAGAAACATTTCAAATTATGAAGGGAATAGATAAAATGGAAACTGGGACTTTGTTTCAGTGGCAGGTGAAGTAGAACTAGGGGGCAGAGCCTGAAAATAAGGAGGAGCAGATTTAAGACTGAGTTGTGGAGGAACTTATTCACACAGAGGACTGCGAATTGTAAAATCTCCCGCCCACTGTAGCAGTTGAGGCTACGTCGTTGACTGATTTCAAGTAAAGTCAGATAGATTTTTGTATAGTAAAGGCATTCAGGGTAATATTAAGCAGGTGGGTAAGTGGAACTGAGTCCACGAGAAGATCAGCTATGATCTTATTGAATGGCGGAGCAGGCTTGAAGGGCCAGGTGACCTAACCCTGCTTCTCATTCTTTTGTCCTCATGCTCGTAAAAGAAAGCCTAGCTATTGGTAGAAACATTATTTTGATTGCATTGCCTCTACATAGATTGCATTGATTCAAGATAAAAAGTCTACAATTACCCCTTCGTAACCAGGATGGACAATGAATACCACTATTATCAATATTGCTGATACATTTGAAGCAAAAGGCAATGTTTCCGGGTTCCACTCTTTGAAACAAATTGATATACGTGATCACAAAAAATGTCTGGTCCTGCGATTGTATAAGAAGTTGAGGCGCCCGCTGACAGTTAGATTAAGCCATTATCAGTAAGGAAGCATAGGCAGCTTCTTGCTGAGTAACATGCCGAAAATCAACTTTACCATGTCAGAAATACCCATCTGCTGTGTGGCTGCTGGATTCGAACAGCCATTGCTTTGTCCCCAATGCCTGCTGCCATTCTCACTCTTTAAAGTCTTTTTAAATAATACACCATCAACATGAATTAAGAACGCATCATTTAGAAATATGCAATGCAAATTGTGTCGGGTGGGATACTGTTTCTTATGAAATATCTCTTCCAGCCTGAACAACCATCAACTTTATCCGCCGCATCACTCCTAAAAACACATGGAACCACACTGTAGCTGTCCATTTGACCTATTGCTTTTATTTTCTGTAATCAGATTCATGAAATAAAACTTGAGAATTGAATTTTTGAAAGCCAGTATGGAAACATTTAATTTACAGCATTAAATTCACTGAACTATTCAAGACTTCATTAAAATATTCCATTGGGTTTGGCAAAATTGACCAACCATTTCAGAACTTTGTGTTATCTCCTGCAACAAGTCTGCAGTTCCATGCTTTGTCCATTTCACTGTGAATTCACGGTGTGGTCATGTCTAACTCTGCAGTCTTGTAAAAGCTTGTTCATATACAAGTTAGTGCGAAACTGCATGGACAGTTCATGCGCTATTTCCACCACCAATTTTGGAAACAACATTCACAATTCTCCTCCAGATGCTGCAAATAAAGCTTTTCATTCTTGTTTAAATTGACTGGACTAAAAGTGGATAATTAAATCTGTTTGTTCCGTGACTGTAATTAATGCCAGTCTCCTTGGATCTTACGTGTGACACTGGGGCATTTCACTTTGCTATTTGTATATAATTTATATTCGAGTTATACATAATTCTAACCAATGCTTAAGGGGAGGATCACGGCTGCCACGAACGGTAGTCGACCAGTAGACAAGCACACAGTTAGACAGACAGACACACATACAGAGGGAGAGACAGACAGATAGACAGACAGAGACAAATCCATCAGAGTTCGAGAGCAAGAGTTTGGAATGTTACAAGAATGAATCAAAGAATGGAAGACTGGAATATTACAATAGCATGTCGGAGCTTATCCACGAATTTCAACTTCCTTTCCACATATTATGATTGGCTACCATTATATATTCAGGTCCAATACGCACTTTACATTATTCAGTGTTTTTATTATCCAGTCTTGGCTGTCATTGGTGTTCCTGGTGAGTATTTACCACCAATGTTTAATTACATAACTCATGTTTAAGTGTATAATTATATTTGTTGTTGACGTATCCATCTTGTCTGCTACTGTCATTGTGTCTGTTTAATCTGTGAATTCACTTTCACCTTTGATCGCTTTGTGGCCATATGTTCCCAGAGACGAAAGGATAAATATTGTACTGAGAGAACAGCAGTTGTGGTTCTGGGAACAATTTCTATACTGAGCCTTTTAAAGAATATTTTTTGGTATTTTCTGTACACAAACAAATACTGGCTGCAGAATGACCCATGGTTTTGTGATTTCACTTCAGACGTACTATTCTCCCCAATGTGGACAGCAATCGAATTCCTCCATCACATTCTAACACCCTGTATACCTTTTGTCTTGATTCTGTTGTTAAATGTTTTGACCGTAAAACGCATTATTATAAGCAGCAAAGCACGAAGGAGAATCCGGGGTCATGGAAGTGGGGAGAGTCCCAAGGACCCAGAGATGGAGAATCGAAGAAAATCCATCATTTTACTGTTTGCTATCTCATTCAATTTCGTTATGTTATGGTCATTGATAATGTTTTATTCTATATGGAGCCGGATGGATTATTTGGGTTTTGATATTGCTAACATTATTAGTGCCGTATAGAATTCATTAATTTACCTTTACTTGAGGGCATGCAACTGCGCCGAAACGGAGAGATGAGCATTTCGTACAAGACTTTTTTTTCAACAAAATATTTCTAGTGGAATTTCCTATGATGACGTCATTCAACTATGAAAAAATGAGTTACTGCAGAGTAACCTTCTTCATTTCAGTTATGAGAAAGACAAAGACAATCTCTTCATTTATGAGCCCAAATTCGATTTCATTTTCAGCATTACACTGCCGCTTTCTGTGAGAAACTTAAGGTTCCACCAGACTCTTCAAAATCGTTTACACTGAATTTGATTCAATTTTGTGTTAGTTCATTCTGCCTAAGACCAGCCCCATAATTTTGTATCTAAAGAACTGTCACTTAAGCACTCACCATGAATTTGAGAAATCAAAATATGTTTCTGTCTCCAAGTGGTTATAGAAAAGGCAAAGCACACGGATTCAAATTAACCCCATTCCCATCTGCAACATCGTTCTCCTTTTCCAAGTGCAAATGTGTAAAAGGACCCAAACTGTGCTTTATCCACGTTTTCGAGAAAATGAATGCCAACCTTCTTAACAATAAAAAAAAACCTTGACCCTGTGCGCTGTCACCGTGTTTCTGTGTAGTTATGCTGATTGGCTGAATGACCCAGCTTTGTTATTCCATTTGTGGACATTGCCAGGTATCTGTGTGGTTTGAACTATATTTTTGCATTATCTCTTCATTCTGAGACGTCACCCAATTATTTCCATTTATACATATTGACAATCTGTATCCTAAATGTCAGATTTGTGGCTTTTAATAACTATTTTCCTTAATTCCATGCAGGTTTGCAACCAGTTATGACTCCGCCAGAAACCTATTAATTCGAGTTTTGACAGCGGTCATTGTTTCTACACTCAGAAAAATACTTTGTTAATATTAAACGCAGGGTTCTCTCATTTCAACACTTGGGTTCCATACTTCTATTTTTTTAAAACCACATTTAGTATTTTTGCCCGTTATACAAATGTTATATTGCGTTAGAAATCCTGAAGAAAAAAAACAAACAACAATAAGAAAAACGTAAAGAAAGGTGAATTGTACTGCTGATGAACAGAAAGTACCAGGAGAACTGCCAGGAGAACCAAATGGATTCATAATGGATGTTGTATTCCAAAAGTGAGCATTCAAATAGAAAATGGAAATAAATGCCTACAACTAGGGTATGTTTGTCATTGCAATATACTAGTTGTAAAGTTAAAAAAAAAATCTATTCTTGGAAAGGTGAAGTTGGAAGGGGATGTGGGAGGCCAAGGGGAAAAAAAAATCATTGTTGTCACTGATAAGATGTGAGTGAGGATAGCGTTTAGATAAGGTCAGATCTGTTGTGGTGTCAAGTCCAAAGAACACAGCAAACAATGCATTGCAATGTGCGGTGAATTAACTGGAATTTTCTAAATTGGAAAACTTATAGGGGATATTTAAATAGACGGTTAGTTGAGAGTTATTTAAGCCAAAATCAGGCTGGAACAGTCATAAAAACAGTCCTAACATGTGACTTGCATGACGGCGTTTTTGTTAACAGTGTTTCCCTTATTTACTAAATTTAATCAATCTTTTCACTTTCACATAAATGAATCACAATAAGTCATTAACTGAATTCAGGAATCCGACTCAGACACACAAATTACAATACTGTCCTGATCGCTTGTTGAAATTTCAATTCTGGACTTGTGAACATCAACTTCCCACCTGAGCTGTCATTAAGCAAGGCATAAGCGAGAAGCCTATTACGCCAGGTGTAACACAAGCTGAGAAGTTGTTAGTCTGTAACTGTCACTTTAAAAATGTTATGATAGCAGCATTGAACGCTTTGGAAGCAGACTTGTCATACTGTTGGTTTCATTTAGCCGCGAGACATAATGCAAAATTCGATTTCCAGTATGAAGCTTGCAAAGACTGTTAGGTGGCATGTGGTGAAGACAGTGCAAATCTGGAGAACTCGAATACAATTTACACAAGGTAACAAATAGTCGTTTGCTGTTGACCATGGTATTCCAACGGAGAACAAATGCAAATTAGGAGATTGTGAATAGATGGACGATAATAAGATTCGTGCATTTGTAAAAATAGAGCAATATTTCGTAAAAAAAGTGAAAAAAAAATTGTGAAAATGAATGTTGAAGCATTGCAGGGAAAAGAAGTAAAGGGTGATTGTGAATGGAAAATGGGCTTATGAACATACTTGCAAATGTCATGTTGGGTTCGAGCTGGTGAGATCACAAAGAAGCGAATGTGGACATGAACAGACAAGGATACATTCTCAGATTGTCATACGTGAAAAAAAAGAATTGTAGGGCATTTTCCTCGCTCCTCATCACACCACTGTCAAATGTTTCTTCGTCTCCCTATCATTCTTGCATCCTTTCCCTTCTCACATATTTTATCCTTCCTGAGTTCCATTCAGTGAGGTCTTGAGCATCCTGAACTTTAATCACTTCATTCCATCATTTGTGAGATTAACACATGGAATTAATTTAAGTTGACTTATTGTCAAGCTGATAACTATTAATTGAAGTTCACTTTTAATTTGGTTTGGCTTTTCCTTTCAATAGTTAATTTGGTGACGATAAGGATCCTGATTCGAGAGTGTTGTGGTCTTTCCAAATGTGTCACTCGATACCTGGTGGCCATGTCAATGGCAGATCTGTTGGTCGTTGTCTTGGATCTTATATTGAGACACATCCCGATTGTTTATGATGAAGAATTTAGTTTCCTGAAGTCCATCCCTGTGTGCAATATCCATGCAGCGCTGCTTTATGCAGTCACTGACTGTTCTGTCTGGTTCACCGTCACTTTCACCTTTGATCGCTTTGTGGCCATATGTTCCCAGAGACTAAAGGATAAATATTGTACTGAGAGAACAGCAGTTGTGGTTCTGGGAACAATTTCTATACTGAGCCTTTTAAAGAATATTTTTTGGTATTTTATGTACACAAACAAATACTGGCTGCAGAATGACCCATGGTTTTGTGATTTCACTTCAGACGTACTCTTCTCCCCAATGTGGACAGCAATCGAATTCCTCCATCACATTCTAACACCCTGTATACCTTTTGTCTTGATTCTGTTGTTAAATGTTTTGACCGTAAAACGCATTATTATAAGCAGCAAAGCACGAAGGAGAATCCGGGGTCATGGAAGTGGGGAGAGTCCCAAGGACCCAGAGATGGAGAATCGAAGAAAATCCATCATTTTACTGTTTGCTATCTCATTCAATTTCGTTATGTTATGGTCATTGATAATGTTTTATTCTATATGGAGCCGGATGTATTATTTGGGTTTTGATTCGGTTTACCTTGGCATTTTTGTCCAGGAATTGGGCTTCATGTTGCAGCTACTGAGTTGTTGCACAAATACGTGTATTTATGCCGTGACCCAGTCAAAATTCAGAATGGAGCTGAAGAATCTCTTTAAAGGAATGTTTAAAAGAGCACATTGATGCATTCATGAATAAAGAAAAGAATTATTTCCTGTTATTTTTGCATTGTCTTTATCTTTTTCAACAGGCTGAATGTTCTGCTTCAATGGAAAATATGGGGTTGGATAGTGTTGAGAACAGTGCTGAGAACACTGTTGATGCGTGACATATTAGAATCGTGCTTCTCACGAGGAATGAAGTTCAATGGCATGTCCACTTCCCAGACAGCAGATAATGCTATGCTTTGTCTTATGGAGCAAATATATTGTTGGTGATATTAGTCGCTGCTGGGATCTTTCCAGCCCCGAAAGATATTACAGCAATTAAACATATGATGAGGAAATGGTACTTATATACAACCAGCTGCTATAATCTACAAGCAATGGTAAAAAAAATATGGAACTTGATTTAACGATGAATTTGAAAATGAATTATTTGCAAGACTGGAAAAAGGCAACTTAAAGGTAACTGAGAAGAAGAGAGGAGAGGCACTCTACCAAAAGCCCGTTTATTTATCCAGCATTTGGATTAGAACCCAAATGCCCGCACCATCTCTTATCTAATTCCTTGATTCCCTTGTCTGGCTGTGGATTTGAATGTGTGTGTGTGTGTGTATGTGTGTGTGTGTGTGTGTGTGTGTGTGTGTGTGTGTGTGTGTGTGTGTGGGTGTGTGTGTATGTGTGTGTGTGTGTGTGTGTGTGTGTGTGTGTGTGTGTGTGTGTGTGTGTGTGTGTGTGTGTGTGTGTGTTTCATCCTTTGGATGCAGACTTCAATAGATTCAGAACAATTTAAATTCAGGAGATCCTCCCCAAACCACAGGCTCCTCTCGGTAGGCAACAGCTGATTCCCTTTTTTTTCAGAAAGGCGTGATCTTGCTTTCAGTATTTTCAAAACCAGTGGGAGATTTATTTTCATCTTGCTGTCCCTTCTTAAACTCAACCCTACCTGTAACCAAACAAACATGTAATCTGAAACCTTTACGGGAAAGTAACTAAAACTGTTCAAATACACATCCTCATCCTCCTGACAATGCAGGATCGAAAAACAACTCTGAGTGAAAATGAACAGTCCCAATTTAAGATGTTTAAGTAACAATTTTAAAAAAACCATTGATAGACACAACGAAAGCAAACTGTAAATGTTCTGCGAAGAACTAAAACATAATTTCAAATGTGCACTGACATCACACTTGCAGAAAGAACCTTGCTGCATAATGAACTATCTCAATATCATCTCTTTATTCATTTCTATTAACGTTAGACATGTCCGCTGGTTACTGAAATGCATTCCTTTGGATTCATGTTCTTACCATTTATTCATACAAAACAAACGGTGATTTTCAGCTTTTTATTTAAACGATACTTTTATCATACCTACTTCAAAGAAAGTAAACTCACTTCTCCAGTCTCTGCATTTGATCGAAAATCTTCCTCACTGTTATTATTCGCGAAAATCTTGCCTGTGTCTTCTCAAATGATGTGGAAATGCCGGCTTTGGACTGGGCTAAATACATCAAGAAATCTCGCAACCTGTTTATTTGATAGTAAACTCACAAGCTTGTAAGTTGACTATCAAACAAACAGATTGGACTTTAACCTTGTGTTGTGAGATTTTTTTATTCTTCTCAAATAACTTAACATTCCTCCTCAGGAGCAATGCCCAATAACACTGCCACTGTATAAAACAATTGTAATTTCCCAAATACGGATTTCCCTTTATATGAGCCATATTCTTCATGAATTGGCATAACAGATGCATAAGTAAACGTGCATTGAATGTAGCAGCACACTTTTCTTACGGTTAGTTGTAAACACTCTCCACTCATCGCAAAAGAGGATTTTTCTCAAATCCCTGCCGGTGTCTGGCTTCTTACCCGTGCCCCTGAATCTTACTAAGATCATGTGCCCCTGAATCTTACTAAGATCAAGAGTTTTTTTTTTCCTTTCTGCCCTCTCCCTATCCTCGTATTACTGAGCACCTCGATGGCCAACCACACCTACCCCTCCTCACATCCCTCCCATGCCCTCAACTCTCTCTCTCTCTCACACACACACACACACACACACACACACACAACCTCAGCCTTTTCTTTTCAAGGAAAACAATCCCAGCCTCATCATCCTGCCTTTAAGTCTGATGGGTCAACATGCTGACGAATCTCTTCTGCGCGTTTGACATTCTGTCATTTCTATGAGGCAGCGAACAGAATTCTGCATACTACTCTTGCTGTGGTCGAACACGTGTTTTATGTACTTCTGCCATAACATATTTGCTCTTTCATTTAATGCCTCAGTTTCCTGAATCAGACATCCCAACTCGCAATTTCAGTCGGGATGCACACATTAGATTGACAGCTCATGGCTAGATGGACGTGTTGACTTTGTGGGGAGAGAGCTTTGCATGCTCCATGCTTTTAAATATAGTTGTCTCAGATACCAATTGCTTAGAACAGCACAAATAAGACATACTAATTCTCAGGGGACAATCGAAAAATTGTGAAAAAAAGATGAAATAGAAGAAATTGCAAAAGCAAAGAATGTGACGGCCTTCATCTGTGGTGATTTCATGCTCTATAATGGCGTCCGTCATCTTATCACCTGGTGTTAAATTGGCTGGCAGAATTGGCATTTCAAAACTTCAACAACTGAATGAAAAAAGGTGAGATTGACGGAGAGTAAACTTGACGGAGAATGATTTTCATAATTTGGTGCAGGTGGCACACCGCAATAATCGTTATACCAGCAGATCAGAAATTGGGATGACGGGTTTAAAACTGATTGACCCTGCGATTGTTATATTTCGCCACCCTACCATCCCACATAGCCAGGCTGCAAATAAAGATTAACTTAATGAGGTGTTTTTTTTTTACCCTGCAGTATTTTCATTTAATGGCTACATTCTGGATGGTCAGCTGATCAGCATCGAAGTCAATTTGAAATCCCAGCGATATTGAAAACATCCTGTTCATTCAAAGTAAATTAAAATAAATCTATCCTCCGCAATATTAAAGGAAGCCTTGAGTCCAGTCACATAAATAACAGCAGTGCACATGCGCATGAACACAAACGCAGTTTATTTGGAACTGGGCTCTGCACAATGAGGCCTAAAGTCTCTCAGGCACAAAATGCAACGTAACAAACTCTTTCCATAAAACTAGTAGACCACCAAATACCCAAAGAAGAATAAAACATTCCCACATAAAAAAAAATAATTGACTCTCTTAAAATATAACACTGAAGATCATTACACAAAGCCGAAGGCATCACAGCAATCCAGGCGCCCAAATCATCCTTCCCACAGTAACGCGTTCAGCAAGACAGCTGTGGACAACAAATTCTTCCTAAGGCATTTGCGCGTCCCTCACTAGCTAAATTCACTACATTTTTACTCGCTGACTAAAGCCGAGTCAAACAGATCAGTGATATTTAATCATCAGTTCGCCCTCCTCCAGCTATATGCGGACCCAGATGTATAGCAGTCAGAGACTTGGCTCCATGTTTGTTATTTGTTCTCACAAATTCTTCCCCTTCCACCCCAACGACAGTCTTAGTGAAGATACCTGCCGATATACCGCGAATATCAATAAATTTGAATATCCTCTTGCACTGTTCTCTGCCTTTATGAAACAAAGAAACAAAGAACAAAACAGTACGAGAAACAGGCCCTTCGGCCCAACGAGCCCGCGCCACCATCCCAATGTTCCCACCTCTACCGGAAATCCCTGTCCATGTTTATAGATCTATGGATTTAAAAAACAAATTTGAGACAATTTAGGGAGAATTTGTTTTGCCAATTAGCCTAAGAGTACATCTTTGGGATGTGGGAGGAAACCCGGAGCTCCCGGAGAAAACCCACGCAAGCACGGGGAGAATGCGCAAACTCCCACAGACACAGGCCCAAATCTATGTATCTGCACAGCACAGCGATAATCACTGAGCTGTCGTGTTGCCCATCAGATGGTCCAGTTCAAGCATACACTAACGACGTGAAGCACTAGGATACTCTCGAAAAAGATCCAAGAGCAGTCCTCTCACGACCCATCGTGTGTATGCACCTCGTTAGACAACAAGGTGGACCAAAGCACCTGTAGGATAAAAACAATTACTTCAAGGTCATCATCCTCTATTTACACACTTCCCAGGGACTCCCAAGGCTCATGATCCCTATTTTAATCAGTTTTCTATACTCCTCCATTCCCTGTCTGTTCGTGTGCCCATCTATGTATTTCTTAAATAACTCCAGAGTATCTGCCTCCACCACTTTACTTGGCAGCGCATTCCATACCCCCACCACCCTCTGTGTGAAAAAACTCCCTCTGGCATCCAAATTATACCTTACCCCCTCACCCTAAGCCCGTGGCCCCTCGTGCTATTTGAGTCCATCCTAGGAAAAAGCTTAATCCTGTTTACTCTATCAATCCCCTTCAAAATCTTGTACACTTCTATCAGATCTCCTCTAACTCCACGTCTTTCTAAGGAAAACAGTCCCAATTTGCCTAATCTCTCCTCATAACTCAGACCTTCTAAACCAGGCAGCATCCTGGTAAACCTCCTCTACACTCTCTCCAGAGTGTCCACGTCCTTCCGGTAGTAAGGCGACCAGAACTGGACGCAGTATTCCAAATGAGGTCTAACCAGCGTTTTATACAACTGCAACATTAAAGGCCAGCTCTTGTACTCTATACCCCTTCCTATAAAGGCTAACACTCTATATGCTTTCTTCACAACCTTCTCCACTTGCTCTGCCACCTTCAGAGACTTGTTCACCTGCACCCCCAGGTCCCTCTGCGTTTCTGTACTCTTAATAGGTCTTCCCTTTATCATATACCTCCCCCCTACATTCTTTCTCCCGAAATGCTTCTCTTCCTCTCTCGCAACAGATGGTATTTATTATTTGAGTTGATTTGCTGTTGTCACATGTATTGGTAGACAGTGAAAAGTCTTGTTTCTGGCAAAGCATACTGTTTATGGAGAAGGAAAGGAAACAGTGCGAAATGTTGTATCATAGTTATAAAAGTTAAAGTTCAATTAATAGCCACAAATATGCCTACGTTAACACTGCAATAAATATACTGTGAAAATCCCCTGGTCGTCATACTTCGGCGCCTTTTTCAGGAACACCGAGGGAACATTCAGCATGGATAATGCATCAAACCTGCACATGGAAGGACTGTGGAGGGAAACGGGAGTACCCGGTGGAAACCCACACAGACACAGAGAGGATTTGCAAACTCAACACAGATAGTGACCCAAGGCTGGAATTAAACACAGGTCTCTAGCACTTTCAGGCAGCAGTGCTAAACACATGTCGAATTCTTTCACATCGTTGTCTATAAAACCAACATCATTGTTTTTGAATTGGGCTCCGATTGGATGTGTTATATTTTCCCTCAACTGAACTCATTGTGAGAAACCCAGAAACCGCAGACATTACAGGGTTTCACCATCCCATTAGGTTCAAACCTTTGCGTTTGAGAAATTATGGGTAGGGTTCCAGCTCCGAAAACTATGGCCAGGATAAGCTATGAGAAAGAAAATGAGAGAGTGAAACATTTCGGATTGGCAGCAGCAAAGCAACATCTGTACTCCGTAGCACAAAAAAAAACTCGCACGCACATACAGTGCAAAGTAAATCGTGCAAGTCGGCCCTGATATACTTTGAGCTAAACATATTTGATATCAACACCTTTGTTCCATAGGAAACCGGAGTAACTTTGTCATCATCTCTATGTTAGGTTATGTGCACAGTATCTGTTTGAGACAGACACAGAAAACGGTGATAATGTTAATGAGAGGTTTGCAGAATGAAACAACTAACACAATCCACTGAGCCAACATCAGCAGCTTCGGAAGACCTTATCTGATATGGGTTCAGGAAGAAAAGAACATCAGGGGATCCTCCACATAAACTCCGTTCTGTGTTGCCAAATATGAAGAACTTTTTTTCTTATGAATCCGGAAGAAATGATCTTTCCAACAAGTGATCATCCAAAGACACACATTTGACATGTCCATATATGAGTCCCTACATTGCATCAATAGACTTTGAGGAATATTGAAAGCCAATAAATGTGATCATCCCTGAAGCAAAACGAGATCCGAAAATAAAAGTTGGATTTCGTCATTTCCTGCGAAGATAACTTAATTTATTTTTCTGAAAAGAAAGCCATGACATCCAATATAAACCAAACGTCTGAAGCACAGCATGACCTTGAGACAAGCAGAACAGCCATGTCTGAAATGGAAACGCTATCATCGGCAATGTCAGGTCAAATTATGTCAAAAAAGAAAATCCTCTGTGATCTTCATTGTAAGGAGAGGATTTTTTTGACATAAATTAACTCTGAGCGGTCACAAAATATGCTTTACCCTGGCAACAACAAAGATTAATTCCAGAGTTTAGCAGATGCTGAAGCACTCACTGAAGGAAGTAAACTAGCTTCTCACAGCGTCAAATAATATTTTCTGTTGGTTCCTCTCAGACTGATCCCTCTGAGTCTGGGCTTGATAATTCCTTTCAAATACGTAACCCAGATTATTTACATCGATTTTTTTATAATCACCGATTCCCACAGTACAGAAGGAG
This sequence comes from Sphyrna mokarran, assembly GCA_024679065.1. Lineage (NCBI taxonomy): Eukaryota > Metazoa > Chordata > Chondrichthyes > Carcharhiniformes > Carcharhinidae > Sphyrna > Sphyrna mokarran. Next base: position 4,252,822 of record JAGIQG010000041.1, on the reverse strand, counting down.
GTCATGACAATCTGCCTCACTTGAACTCAGAAAGGGAAACGATCACTCAGATAAAAGTTGCAAACTACCAGTGCAAGACCATTCTAAGAGTTCACTTTGCTGCTGTGGGGTCGGCTCTCACAGACAGTGTGTACGTGAGGCAAAGTCACTGAACGACACAAAATCGAGGGTGACAGAGCAAGTTACAAAAATACAACGTAGTTCCATTCTTAGGAGCAAGAACATGCCTGTTTTCTGTGAATTTTCACAAGAATGTCTTGACCGGTGAAACAATCACACTCGTGCGAGTAGATATACTGCGGCTAAGATCTACTCCACATAGAAACGATATATTTCCTGACCATATCTCAGTATGTTATTCAAGGCTTTTAACATAGATGGTGCCGGCATAGTTGTGAGTACATATTTATTTTCACAAAAGCAGCTCAGCTCCTTCCCGTCTTTCAGTTACAAACTGCAATGCATTGGAAAATGTCAATTCGCTCATTCCATTCAGATTTTGAATGTAGTTGAGATCAAATAAGGTCTCTGTTCTGGACAGATTTCCCAGTTCTTCCCCCATGACCCTGATCGGATTGTACAGAAGGCGTTCACAGAACGATTAGGCATGACAGTTCACTAAAAATGTTGCATTAATCATGGAAACTCTGCGAAGTGATTCACTGAATTTCTCTCGGACAAATTGTAATGTTTGTTCCTGAATAAACTTGCAACAAAAGCACTAATGGTGAAATAATCTGTGTGTGTGTGTATGTGTGTGTGCGTGTTTGTGTGTGCGTGTGCGTGTGCGTGTGTGTGTGTGTGTGTGTTTGTGTGTGTGTGTGTGTGTGTGTGTGTGTGGTGTGTGTGTGCGTGTGCGTGTGTGTGTGTGTGTGTTTCTGTGTGTGTGTGCGTGTATGTGTGTGGGTGTGTGTGTGTGTGTGTGTGTGTTTGTGTGTGTGTGTGTGTGTGTGTTTGTGTGTGTGTGTTTGTGTGGTGTGTGCTGTGTGTGTGTGTGCGTGTGCGTGTGGTGTGTTTGTGTGTGTGCGTATATGTGTGTGCGCGCGTGTGTGTGTGTGTGTGTGCGTGTGTGAATGTGTGTTTGTGTGTGTGTGCGTGTATGTGTGTGCGCGCGCGGGGGCGTGTGTGTGTGTGTGTGCGTGTGTTGTGTGTGTGTGTGCGTGTGCGTGTGGTGTGCGTGTGCGTGTGTGTTGTGTGTGTGTGTGCGTGTGTGTGTGTGTGTGTGTGTCCTTGATTAAATTAAATGGGAATGCAACTAAATTGGATTCACGATGAAGGACATCACAACACTTGAAGCAGAGCTCGAAGCAAGGATAGGGAAAGTAGCCAATATCTTCAAAATGAGTGGGCAGAATAACATGAAAGTGCCACTTAAGACCAAGCAGCTGTTTTATAACGTATGTAATCCTGGCACCAAACGCAATGGCGATGGAAAGCTGAAGACTCATAACGACCAATAATTTAATTTTGTTTCCTTCCATCTGCCGGTTCGCCATGGGCCTATGCTGAATGAAAATCAATCATGAAATCAGAACTCTAACAAAGGAATAGATTTTAGTGGGAGTTGTCACATAGAGACGACACTGGAGGATTGGAAACGGCCACAAGATGGAACACGTTTGCATGCATATCAACTCTTGCATGGCAAGACAGCCGCAGGATACATTTCAGCTTCACCTGAAGGATGTTGCAAAGATGTTAAGGCTCCAAACACCGACTAATGCCGAATATATGCCGAGAAAGAGGGAGCTGCATGCGAGGTGGCGTCTATCATAATTGGCAGTGACTGTAGGGCCTTGGGAAAAGGCGCCAAAGTCAAATACTAAAACCAACCATGTTACTTGACAGCGTCAATATTGCAGGATCTGCCTCTCAAATATTGTTGTTGACTGACACCGGCAAAGATCCAATAATTTAAGATCGCTCAACTAAGTGCATTGCTTCTTCCCTGCATAACTCTCCCAGATAAAGTGAGTTTTAAGACTGTCATATACATATTGAACAGTGGAATTTAACAGTGATTTCATTGCAGTGTTAATGAAAACCTTACACATGAACAATAAATAAATACACTTTAAATACATTTGTGTTGAGAATAAGATACACCAGTCCAGCTGGGCCCTAACCAATAATATTTTAATCTGTTATATTTTCGCCATATATCTGCTCTTATCTCCAGTGTAACTTAATTTTCCTTTCGTTTTTCTTCATGCACAGCTCCAACTGCCAGGTTCCTGCTTCACTAATTTTTATCCTCTATGTTGCATGAAGTCCACTCACTCTTTATCATTAATGCTATTTTTTAAAAGACATGTTCTCCAACAATTAGTTCAATAACAAAATAACAAATACACTGAATAATATTCTTAATGAGAAACAGATTGAAGTTAATAATGTGACAAGCGTGTCCAACACAAACAAACAAACAAGATGGGAACTCACATTCCAGTTCTTAAATAACAACATTCATAGTTTACAAATAAACAGGTCAGCAAATCCCCCTCGAAACAAGTCATAGTATCTTCAATAATAAATCGTATATAATTGAGTGTCAGGAACTCAATAGTAGGCATATATGAAAATTCAATTAGAAAATGAATTAACAGCCTGGGAAGGAGAAATGAGAATATACAAAGCAACATTTCGATATGCTGGAGAAATGAAGCAATCTAATTATATTTCCTCGGCTCTGACACCCAGACATTCTACAGACCACAGATTTGACTTGAAAGACTGAGGTTGTTCATGGAGTCAGCAGATTTTTCTTATCAACAGGGCGAGATGCACCGAAAAGTCATCTCAGAACCAACACCCCGGACATATTCTCTTCCACATTCTTCAGTCTGGAAAACGATACAGAATCTGAGAACGTGCCAACAGATTCCAGAACAGCGTCTGCCACGCTGCTATCAGACTTTTGAATGGATCCACTTCGCATAAGTTGATATTTCTTAACAACCTGAGCAGTGGGGGAGGAGTTGGGGGTGGGGGGCGGGAGTGGGAGGTACGGTGGTACAGTGGTTAGAACTCTTGCCTTAAATGACTAGGGACCTGGGTTTGAATCCTGGCTTGGGTCACTTCTGTGTTGAGTTTGCACATTCCCTCTGTGTCTGTGTGGATTACTCCTGGTTATATAGGGAACTGAGTAACTATATCACCAACTCTTCGGTCAGAGAAAGAACACACTGCACAATCATTATGTTAATGCAAGGTTTGCCAAAAAAAACAGCTGGCAAAATCCATCGAGCCAACAGCAACCTCTTCGAAGTGTGCTACCCAATATGGTTTCGGAAATAAAGATCATTAGGAGCTGCTTCACACAAACTCTTCTGTATTCTGAAACATGAGCAACATTTTACGACTCCGGGAGAAATCATCTCTTCACCAAGAGATCATTCAATGACATGTCCATACAGGCACTCTGGAGTTATTTAAGAGATACTTAGAAGGACAGAATTGGGATGGAGGGATATAGAAGACTGATATAAAATAGGGAGCATGAGCCTTGGGAGTATAAATTGTGAATGATATTGATGCATTTATGTTTTAACCTTCAGGTATTTCGGTCCACCTTATTGTCTTACAGGGGCATACACGCGATGGGTCGCGATACGGCTTCTCTTGGGTTTTTCGAAACTATTCTATTGTTTCATGTCGTTAGTGTACGCTTGACCTGGACGATTTGATGGGCGACACGACAACTCAGTGATTATCGCTGTGCTATGCGGATACATGGATTTGAGCCTGTGCCTGTGGAAGTTTGCACATTCTCCCAGTATTTGCGTGGGTTTTCTCCGGGGGCTCCACTTTCCGCCCACACTCCAAAGATGTGCTCTTAGACTGATTGGCAAAACAAGTTCTCCCTAAAATGTCTCGCAAATTTGGTTCCAATGCAGGTTTCTATAAGCATTGACAGGGATCATGGGTGGAAGTGGTAAGAACGAGCGTGGGCTCGTCGGGCCGAAGGGCCTGTCTCCCGTGCTGTTTTGTTCTTTGTTGTTTGTACTCGCGAGCCACTTCAGGTGTGGAGGAGTCTCTGGGCTGTGGAAGGGACAAGAGCTTGGTCTGAACCAGAAAGTGGATGAGAACGTTTCCGGAGAAATGCATTTCCTGTGTGAAGCCATTCTGGTCGCGTAGTGTCATCCTCCCCTCTCTCTAATGTGAGATTGTGGAAGGGTTTATTCTGAGCCCCACAAGCTTTCAGTCGATTGACGTGGAACCAACCCATTTTCCCGTTGGCGATCAGGATCTTGTGGACTGAGGGCCTTATTTTCTGGGTGATGGTGTTTGGGTCTGCATATCTCGCGGACAAGAAAGCACTGGGGTTATCGAGGAAAATCATTACCTGTTGGCCAACCGTTTATTCTACCGGCTGTATCCTTTCATCGAAATATGTTTTGCTCTGTTCTTTTTAATTCTGAATCGTACAGTCACGGCTATCTGCTTTAATCTTATCTACTTTCTCGTGGATGAGCGCTGTAACAGCAGGCTCCGTTAACACAAACACCAACAAATGTTCAGCTTCTCCTCAAAGGTCGGTCATTGATTAATGTGTATATGTGGCTGTGTGGGGGGGAGGGGTGGTAGTGGTTAGCCAGTGTAACAGAAAGGATGTTGCAACCGTTATGAGAGCAAAGGGAATTTCTGTAAGCCATGTTGTGTTGTTTTGCTGCTCCTGTGAAGTGGATCCATAATCGACTCGCAAATTCAGTCGGATGGTCCTTTTTTCTCTGTCTACATTGATTTAATCCATCGACAGGATCCCCTTTATTAAATCCTACCACAGTCAATATCACCACCAACATAATTCTTTTAACCACTCGATTGTTGTCTCTCTGCCCTGATGGTCATGTCCGTCATGGTATTCGTCGGTAAGTTGATTTCTGTGTTGGGTAGGGGCTATATCAGTGCCTGTCTTTAATATCAAAACTGCATTTACTCCTTCCATTTCCCTTCTGGAGCTGGGCAGAGTCCTTCTAAAATTTATATTAGGATCTGTAAGTGCACTGTGTCAGGTCGGCTATATTATTTTGGCAGATGGTCACAGCGTTTACTTGCTCCCCTACAGATAGCTGCCAAAACTGTCCCGTACGGACACCAGCATTGGTTAATGCATCAGTCTTTCAGATACCAGGTGGGAAGATCCTGCGGCGGATTCTAACCTTAGTAATTCCTTATGTAGAATTCTATCCTTTTCAAATGTGGAAAGGGTGCCCACGCAGAATATATTTTAATAAGGGGACTGACTGTAGGGAGCTTTCCGTCCGCAGAGACGAAGCCCCTGGCTTCCCATAACGGGAGGAACTGAGTCAGACTATTGCACATGGATAAGCTCTCGGAATGTACGTTGATGGGGGGTTGGTAATAGGTCTGGGTAACGCACTACGTCTGTTGTTAGTTCGGCAGTTGAGCACTCAGATGAATGGGTAGATTGAGGCGAGTTCTATTAGTGGATCTCCCTTTTGATTTTCCACATGAACGCCATATCCAGTGATTCTGGTCCATTCCTCTATGGTGGATGAAACATCTCCATCAATTCTCATGGCTCAGTCCGTCCGTTGGGTGACTGTCTATTTTGTCCATGACCTTTTCTCCTGTTCCTTCAGGATAAATGGACCTGTAGGGTTCCTGAACACTGTGAGGATCTCCCCCTTAATTTAAATTATCTGCCAGGAACGTGGACACTTTGGTACCCTTTAAATTGATGTCCCAACCCTGCAGTAGTAGTGTCCAATGGACAGCGCCAACCTGGCTTACTGAGTCGGCGTTAAGGCGGCCGTCCAGCAGGAGCTGGTTTGGGGTGTGTTCAGTGTGAACAGTTTTTGGATTCAGTTCGGTGTTACAGCGAGATGTTGCACAGCCTAAAACACTGCAAACAGATGTCATTCGCACCTGGGGAAGCCCTGTTCGACTGTGTGAAATATTCATAAGGCGTAGGCCACTGAGCTGGTCTGTCATGTCTTTCTTGTAATAATAGCGTGTGACAGGAGGCTGGAATCTCTAAGGTGTTTGGTATATCTGTGTCGGGGACTAGTAAGGCTGGCGATATGGCGAGGGTGCGCTTTAAATGAGTTACTACAGTTGTGTGTTGAGCCGTCCACTCCCAGGTTGTGTGTCTCACGAGGCGGCCTCTTACCTCGCCGTAAGTTAGGGGGCTCTCTTCAGAACCCCACATGGATTTAGAGACACGGGCTGGGGAGGCCGGACAAAATCAATCTAGGGTTCCATAGACAGGGACAATTGGATATAGAAGTGGACTATTGCCTACATTCTGCATGATGAGGGGGGCGGGGGGGGTGTCCTCAGATATATGACTCTGCATTATATCAAAGGGAGAATCTTTAACATTTCCACAAATATCACTGTGTGGAATATGCTTCAACTCCAGATATCGGTATTGAAGTTCCTGAATCAGTCAGTCATTCCCCTTGTTTTCTTCCGTGAATTTGCATTTTACCTTCTCAGTTTGTGTGGGTCTACATTCTGTTCAATGTGAAGCAGAATAGAATGTATATCCGGTATTGCACTGTCCGTATTAAAGCTCTTATTTCGCATTACATTGCGGAGCAGAGCTGGAATTATAATTAATATTTGGAGCTTCTTTTTGTCATATGTATTTGAATTCCATTTGGTAGTAGTATCCATTGCTATACCAATAAATGTAGATTATCACAATTAGATGCCCGGTTTGATTCCTTTCTCTTCAGTTTTGTGTTCTCGATGGTCACACAGAGAACTGTATTTCCCCAACAACTCAATACAGCACATTCCTTCATTCCAGCACTACCCCTGACATACAGATCCTCCACTTTCCGCACAGTATAGCACATTCCATCCATTTCCTGTCTCTTCGAAATTCATTGTTATCTTCACAATCTCTCATCAGCCTACTGAATCCTGCCTCTGCAATCACTCTTTCCAGCATTTCACCAAACCGTGTATGTTCTCCAAAACACTGTTTTTATCCACGATGTTTACTACATTTCACCATTCTGCCTGATTCACCTGAAACCTACTGTTATCCAGACTGTTTACGACATTTCACCATTCAATCTGCATTCTCCTGTAATTTGCTGTTGCCCACTCTGTTCACTACATTTCACCATTCTCTCAGTATCCCCCGAAACCTCCTGTTGTCCACATTGTTTACTGCATTTTCACACGGATCCCTATCCTCCAAAAGCTTACTCTAATCCTCACAGCTCAGTGATATCCAATCAGTAAAGCTTACTGATATTCAATCAGTCAGTGTCCACAGAAAACTTGGATATATCTTCAACATTTGCAAACCTGACAAATCCTTCTGTTATCCGTATTCGTTCTTACGTTAAAGGGAAGTGCCTGTCTTCCAGAATCCTAGCTCTATCCTCACTCATTACAATATTTCACCATTCTCTCTATGCTCTGCCAATTCCTGATGTCACTCTCACTACTATTGCCTTTCTCCCATCTCTCTGTATCCTCCAATCTGGATGATAATCATCATTATTGCTAGATTTCAGCAATCTGTCTTGTAGAACATAGGACATAGAACATTACAGCACAGAACAGGCCCTTCGGCCTTCGATGTTGCGCTGACCAATATAAAAAGCAATGCCCCTCCAAACTAAACCATTCCCTTCTCTTCCATATACTTATCAACTAACCTCTTAAACGCCACCAAACTTGGCGCATCTACAAACGCTGCAGGCAGGGCATTCCACTCCCGAACCACCCTTTGGGTAAAGAACCTGCCTCTGATATCCGTCCTATAACTATCACCCCTTAATTTAAAGCTGTGTCACCTCGTGCTAGCTTTTTCCATCCTAGGAAAAAGGCTATCACTGTCCACCCTATCTAAACCTCTAATCATCTTATATGTTTCGATCATGTCCCCTCTTAGCCTCCTCCTTTCTAACGAAAAAAAAACCCTGCTATTATCCATACTGCTAACTATGTTTCACTAATCTGCCTCTGTCCTCTCATATCCGACTGTTATCCTCATTCCTTCTACTTCTCACGCATCTCTCTGTGTCCTCCAAACACTGCTATTTTCCTCACTGCTATCTACAAATCAACAATCTTTCTTTTTACTGCCAATGTCTGCTGTTATTCTCAGTCATCTCTACATTTCACCACATTGTCCTCCAAAACTTTAGCCTACATCGTCATTTCCTGCTACAATTAACAAATCTGTAACCTCGCACATCCAGCTGCTATCCTTCTGTTTACCCAGTTTCAGCTGCCAGCCTGACCTGCCACATCCCACAGACATCCTTTGTGTTTCCCACATTATAGCAATCTGTCCATGTCCTCTCAGTTACCCCCTCATTGTCTCCATCTCCTGGTGTTTCTGTCTTACAGCACTCAGTTTAGAATACCCACTGTCTCCATCTACTGGTGATGCTGACTCAATGCACTCATTTACCCCTCTCTCCATTTGCTGCTGATGCCATCTCATGGCATTGTTACCCCTCACTCTCTCCATCCGCTGATGGTACTGTCTCACTGCACTCAGTGTGCCACCTCACACTACATCTGCCGGTGATGCTGTCTCGGTGCACTCAGCCACCTGACTCTCCATCAGGTAGTGATGCTGTCTCAATGCACTCAGGAAGCCACCAGACTCTCTCCATCTCCAGACCAGCCTGTGACACTGTACCTGAAATGACACATTGAACCGAGCCAGGCATGTGATACTAAATCTCAAAGGACAGAGTGAAACCAGCCAGGCCTGTGGTAGTCAAACATAAAAGATACAGTGAATGCAAACAGGCCCATAACACTAAAACTGAAACGGCAGAGTGAACACAGGCAGGCCTGTGACACTGAATCTCAAAGAACAGAGAAAACCCAGCCAGGTCTGTAACACTGAATCTCAGAAGGCAGAGGGAATCCAGTCAGGCCTCTGACTCTGAATGTCAAAGGATACAATGTTACAGACAGACCTGTGACATTCCAACTGAAAGGACCCACTGATTCCAACCAGGTCTGTGATTCTGTATTCAAAAGACAGAGTGAAACCAGTTAGGCATCTGACACTGAATATTAAGAGGCACAGTGAACCAGCTAGACATTTGACACTGTATCTCAAAAGACACACCGATCCCAAACAAGCCTGTGAAACTGAATCTCACAGGACAAAATGAACCTGCCAGGCCTGAAACCTTGAATTTCAAATAACATTTCGAGCACAGCCCAGTCTCTGGCACTGAATCTGAAAGGACAGACTGACTGCAGCCACTTCTGTGACACTGAATTTCAAAGCACAGTTTGACCCCAGCCAGACCTGTTACCATGGACAGAGTGGCTCCAGCCAGACTTCAGACACTGAATGACAAAAGAGAACAGACACTGATCGATAAGCTAAAAGGCCATTGGATCCAGGGTAACATTACGTGTTGTATCCATAACTGACCCAATGTCAAGGCACAGAAATTGGAGATAGAAGGTGTTTTGTTGAAATGGAGGCTGGTTTCCAGAGTGTACCACTAGGATCAGGGTCTGGACAATAATGGACAGGATGTTGCAAGAAGTCTCACAAAATTTGTTCCATTGGAGCAGCACGGAGAGGCAGCGATTTGGGAGAGCGAGAAGTTCGATTGTTAAGTAGTTTTTTAACTTTTCTCTTTGTTTAAAAAAGCGAGCGGGAGTAGTTTTTGCCGTTTTTTATTTAAACTAACTTGTAACCGGAAGTCGTCACTAGGGGGCTGCCGGTAGTTGTAGTTTTAAAGCTATATAAGTACTAACCTGTGGGTATCGGCCTCATTGTTCCATTGGAGCAGCACGGAGAGGCAGCGATTTGGGAGAGCGAGAAGTTCGATTGTTAAGTAGTTTTTTAACTTTTCTCGTTTAAAACAGCGAGCGGGAGTAGTTTTTGCCGTTTTTTATTTAAACTAACTTGTAACCGGAAGTCGTCACTAGGGGCTGCCGGTAGTTGTAGTTTTTCTCTCTGACTCTATAAATTGGTCCAGAGAGGACACCAGTAGTGTTCCTGCTGATTACACCTGCAGGAAGTGTGCACATTTGCAGCTCCTTGAGGATCGTGTTAAGGAGCTGGAGCTGGATTTAGAGGAACTCAGGGTAATTCGAGAGGTTGAGGAGGATATAGGCAGGAGTAACAAAGAGATTGTAACTCCTAAAAGTGATAATTGGGTAACTATTAGGAGGAGGGGTAAGAAGCAATCGGGGAGACAATCCCCTGGGGCTGTTCCCCTCCAAAATAAATGTTCTGTCTTGGAGGCTACAGTTGAGGAAGAATCAACTGGTGCTGGCCAAAGGGAGCAGGTCTCTGGGGGTGATCCTGCTGAGAATGCTCAGGTGGATGGGGGGAATAAGAGATTAGGCCTAGTTATAGGAGACTCCATAGTTAGAGGGACAGATAGGAGGGTAAATAGTAATAAACGGGACTCAGGGCTGGTGTGTTGACTCCCAGGGGCTGGGGCCCAGGATGTCGCAGATCGGGTTTTTAAGATTCTTAAGGGTGAGGGGAGTCAGCCCCAAGTCATAGTTCATGTGGGGACACATGATGTAGGTAGGACAGGGGAAGGGGATATTAAACAGAAATTTATGGAGTTAGGGTGGAAGCTTAGGTCCATAACAGGCAGAGTGGTTATCTCTGGACTCTTGCCTGTGCCAAGGGGTAGTATAGAGAAGAACGGAGAAAGGGAAAGTTTGAACTCATGGCTGCGTGGATGGTGCAGGAGGGAGGGGTTCAGGTTCCTGAACAATTGGGACTCATTCTGGGATAGGTGGGACCTCTTCAAGAGAGATGGTCTACACCTGAACCAGAGGGGAACTAATATCTTGGGGGCAAAATTTGCTAAGGCTATGATGGGGGCTTTAAACTGATTCGGGGGGGGGGTGGGATCCTAAGTAGTTGGGGTGCTGAGAGGGATGAGAGTAAGGGGGTTATAGAAGAGAGTTGTAAAACACAGCGGCGTACGGGTGGGGTGGGTCATGGTTTGAAATGCGTATACTTTAATGCAAGGAGTATTCGCAATAAGGGGGAGGAACTTGCAGCTTGGACCAGTACCTGGAACTTCGATGTTGTGGCCATTTCAGAGACTTGGGTAGAGCAGGGACAGGAATGGATGTTGCTGGTTCCGGGGTACAAATGCTTTAGTCGGAGTAGAGAAGGAGGTAGAAGGGGGAGAGGAGTGGCATTATTGGTCAAAGACTGTATCACTGTGATAGAAAAGAAGTTTGTTGAGGAATTGTCTGTTGAGGTAGTATGGGCTGAGATTAGAAACAGGAGAGGAGAGGTCACCCTGTTGGGAATCTTTTACAGACCTCCTAATAGTTCTTGAGAGGTTGAGGAAAGGATTGCAAAGTCAATTCTGATTAGGAGTGAAAGTAGTAGGGTAATTGTGATGGGGGACTTTAACTTTGCTAATATTGATTGGAATAGCTATAGCTCTAGCTCGTTAGAGGGGTCAGTTTTCGTACAGAGTGTGCAGGAAGGTTTTTTGACTCAGCATGTAGATAGGCCAACTAGAGGTGAGGCTACATTGGATTTGGTGCTGGGCAATGATGCAGAACAGGTGTTAGGCTTGGACGTTAGTGAACATTTTGGTGATAGTGACCACAATTCGGTTACGTTCACCTTAGTGATGGACGGGGATAGGCATGAAGCTGGGGGCTGTAGTTATAGCTGGGGGAAGGGTAATTATGAGGCCATCAGGAGAGAATTAGGGTGCATAGATTGGACTAGGGAACTACAGGGACTGGGAACATCTGGAATGTGGTGCTTATTCAAGGAGCAGCTGCTGAGAGTCCTTGATAAGTATGTCCCTGTCAGGCAGGGAGGAAATGGTCGAGTAAGAGAGCCTTGGTGTACGAAAAAAGTTGATTTGCTGGTTAAGAAGAAAAAGGAGGCTTATGTCAGGATGAGCTTGAAGGCTCAGTTAGTGCAATGGATAGCTATAGATTAGCCAGGAAGGAGCTAAAAAGTGAATTGAGGAGAGCTAAGAGGGGACACGAGAAGATGTTGGCTGATAGGATTAAGGAGAATCCTAAAGCTTTCTTTCGATATGTTAAGAATAGAAGAGTGGTTAGGGCAAGATTAGGGCCAGTCATAGACAGCAGTGGGAAGTTGTGCGTGGAGCCTGAAGAGATTGGTGCGGCACTGAATAAATATTTCTCTTCGGTATTCACGCAGAGTGCTGGAAATGTAGCTATGGAGAACACTGAGGTACAGGGTTGCAAATTGGGAAGTATTGTAGTAGATAGGGAGGATGTGCTAGAAATTCTCGAGGGTTTGAAGTTGGAGAAGTCCCCTGGGCCGGACGGGATTTACCCTAGGATTCTCTGGGAGGCAAGAGAGGAGGTTGCAGAGCCTCTGGCGCTGATCTTCAGGTCCTCGTTGGTTACGGGTGTGGTTCCGGAGGACTGGAGGATAGCGAATGTGGTCCCATTGTTGAAGAAGGGGAAGAGAGACCTTCCAGGGAATTATAGGCCAGTGAGTCTTACTTCTGTTGGGGGCAAGGTATTGGAGAGAATTATTAGGGATAGGATTTATAGTTATTTAGAGAGAAATGAATTGATTGTGGATAGTCAGCATGGTTTTGTGAAGGGTAGGTCGTGCCTTACTAACCTCATTGAGTTTTTTGAAAAAGTGACCAAAGAGGTGGATTGGGGTAAGGCGGTTGATGTGGTATATATGGACTTTAGTAAGGCGTTTGATAAGGTGGCCCATGGAAGACTTCTACAGAAAATGCAGATGTGTGGAATAGAGGGTGTTTTAGCTAATTGGATTAGGAATTGGCTGGCAGATAGAAGACAGAGGGTGGTGGTTGATGGGAGATATTAATCGTGGAGTTCGGTGACGAGTGGTGTGCCTCAGGGGTCTGTTTTGGGGCCCCTGCTGTTTGTAATTTTTAAAAATGATCTGGATGAGGGTATTGAGGGATGGATCAGTAAATTTGCAGATGATACTAAAGTTGGTGGTGTGGTAGATAGTGAAGAGGGTGTTTTAGTTTACAGAGTGACTTGGACAAGTTGCAGAGCTGGGCCGAGAGGTGGCAAATGGAGTTTAATGTGGAAAAGTGTGAGGTAATGCACTTTGGCAGGAACAATAAATGTGTAGAGTATAGGGCTAATGGTAGGGCTCTTAATAGTGTTGAGGAACGGAAGGATCTTGGTGTATGTGTCAATAGATCCCTGAAAGTAGGCAGTCAAGTGGATAAAGTTGTTAAGAAGGCTTATGGAGTCTTAGCTTTGATTGGTAGGGGGATTGAATTTAGGAGCCGCAGCATCATGTTGCAGCTGTACAAAACTCTAGTGCGGCCGCACTTGGAGTATTGTGTGCCGTTCTGGTCGCCACATTATAAGAAAGATGTGGAGGCATTGGAGAGGGTACAGAGGAGGTTTACTAGGATGTTGCCTGGTATGGAGGGCAGGTCCTATGAAGAGAGGTTGAAGGATTTGAGGTTGGTTTCGTTAGAAAGGAGGCGGCTAAGGGGGGATCTTATTGAAACATATAAGATGATTAGAGGTTTGGATAGGGTGGACAGTGATAGCCTTTTTCCTAGGATGGAAAAAGCTAGCACGAGGGGACACAAGTTTAAATTAAGGGGTATGAGTTATAGGACGGATATCAGAGGTAGGTTCTTTACTCAAAGCGTGATTAGGGAGTGGAATGCCCTGCCTGCAGCTGTTGTAGATGCGCCAAGTTTGGTGGCGTTTAAGAGGTTAATTGATAAGTATATGGAAGAGAAGGGAATGGTTTAGTTTGGAGGGACATTGCTTTTTATTTTGGTTGGCACAACATCGAAGGCCGAAGGGCCTGTTCTGTGCTGTATTGTTCTATGTTCTATGTTCTATAGTATGGTCAGAATGGATGATCACAGTCTTTCCCTGTGTAAACATAATGGTCAGTCATGTTGTCACCAGCATGGGCTTGTGTCTTTGACGAGACAGTAACAATGGAACTTTAAGTGCGTACACAAGAGAGCATGAAATGTAAGAAAAATGAATTTAAAATGGTGACAGCGTCCAGGTCTTGTATTCCTTACACCTAGAAGCAGCAGAGCTGGAACTCTGTAAAGAGCAGACAAAGTGGGAAATCACTGAATGTGATATTTGTTGTGGAGCTGAGGGTATGCAGTTGAATGGATGGACACAGGAGATTCCCTGATACCCAAAACACATAGAACATGTTGTGCCCGTCACCTGTCACATGGAACCAGTTGAATGATTTGTTGGAATGCACATTTTGTTGCAAACTGTACCCTTAAGAAATATACTGAATATTGAAGGGTATTGAATTCAATGATCAGCCATGAACGAAATAAATGATGGAGCAGGCTTGAAGGGCCAAATGGCCGACTCCTTCTTCTAGTTTCTATTTTAATCATGTTTCTATGCAGATAATTTTGTTTGAACTGTGCTATCTGTACCCGTTTCTTTTATTGTTACTGAAACAGTACAATTGATATCATGTTGATTTTAATCTGAACTAATGCAGTTTTCTGTTGTTTCAGTGTGCCGGCTGATCTGATCCAGAGCTCGGTCTATCATATGCTGTTTCCGCTCTCTGGTCTCCATACAGCCTTGAACTGGATCTTCACCAGGTTCACAACTCATTTTATAGACACCCAAGTCTAATTTATTAATATATGTACAGTTAATTAGCCATAGTAACACTGTACTGATTGCTGGGAAAAGCCACTGTAAGGTTCCTCTAACTGAAAGAGTACAGTTCGCCACTCCTGTCTGTCTCAAAGAAACTTCATATCTACTCTGCCTTTGCCTGCATAATTTCATGGTCTTTAATTTTACTGCCAAGCTGATTATGTGTCTATTAACATTGGACAGTGTTTCTAACACGAATATTGATAGCTATGGTACTTGCAGTATCATTATTTGTGTTATTAAATTCTTTGTCCATTATTAATAGGGATATCATTCTGACTATTCTGTACTGTGATAATTACCATTGGAAGCTGAGCTGAGCCTTGAGTTTGTTAATTCATGAGTTTGTAAGGTACAGGAACAGATTTAGACCATTCGGCCCATCGGGTCCGCTCCACCATTCGATCATGGCTGATATGCTCCTCATTTCCATTTTCCTGCCTTCTCCCCATAACCCTTCAACCCATTACCAATTATAAATCTGGCTAAATCCTTTGTCAGTGTACTCACAGTCCCAACGTCCACTGCACTTTGGGGTAGTGAATTCCACAGAACCCTCTGGGTGAAGTAGCTTCTCTTCAACTCTGTTTTAAATTTGCTGCCCCTTATACTAAGACGAGGATTTCTCATCCTAGAATGCCCCACCAGCAGAAATTACTTTATCCATACCTTTTATCATCTTCTATATTTCAATTTGATCTCCACTCATTGTTCTAAATTCCAGAGAGTCTGAGCCTAAACTATTCAATCTCTCTTCATACGACAAACCTCTCATCGCTGGAATCAATCTAGTGAACCTCCTCTGAACTGCCTCTAATGCCACTATATCTTTTCTCAAATAAGGGGACCAAAACTGTGCACAATATTCCAGGTACGGGCTCACTTTCTTGTTACAAAAATACTTTCTTACTGTCTTTGTATTCTTACTTTTATATTCTATTTCTTTAGCTATAAATGCCAACATTCCATTCACTTTTTTATTATCTGCTGTGCCACAACCCGTGCCACCTCCACGATGTTCCCACCTCTACCCATGATCCCTGTCTATGTTTATAGATCTATGGATTAAAAACCAAATTTGAAACAATTTAGGGAGAATTTGTTATGCCAATCAGCCTAAGAGCACATCTTTGGGATGTGGGAGGAAACCGGAGCACCCGGAGAAAAGCCACGCAAGCACGGGGAGAATGTGCAAACTCCCACCGAAACATGCCCAAATCCATGTATCTGCACAGCACAGCGATAGTCACTGAGCTGTCGTGTTGCCCATCAAATGGTCCAGGTCAAGCATACACTAACGACGTGAAGCACTGGGATACTCTCAAAAAAAATCCAAGAGCAGTCCTCTCACGACCCAGCTTTTATACTTATACTTTTAATCAAACTGCTTACAGACTTAAATTTCTATAATCGGAATCACAAATTAACTAGTTTGAACATGTGACTTCCCATCTATTGTATTTCTGCAAGCATTTGTTTCGTTCATCTTTTTTTTATTCTGTTGAATATTTCAGAGTAATTACAAATGAATAATTGAATATTTCACTCTTGAATCTCGCTGTTTATTGTAACTCAGGTTCAGACACATCACTGACTGGCTTATACTATGTGAGGAGGTGAGAATATAGAACATAGAACATAGAACATTACAGCACAGAACAGGCCCTTCGGCCCTCGATGTTGCGCCGGCCAGTGGACCCTCTAACCTAAACTGTTCCAATATCATCCATATGCCTATCCACCAAACATTTGAATGCCCCCAAAGTAGGCGAGTCCACAACTGCTGCAGGCAGGGCATTCCACACCCTCAAAACCCTCTGTGTAAAGAACCTGCCTCTGACATCCGTCCTATAACTACCACCTCTTAATTTAAAGTTATGTCCCCTCGTGTTGGTCATCACCATCCGAGGAAAAAGGCTCTCACTATCCACCCTATCCAATCCCTTGATCATCTTATCCGCCTCAATTAGGTCACTGCGTAACCTTCTTCTCTCTAATGAAAATAACCTCAGGTCCCTCAGCCTTTCCTCATATGGCATTCCCACCATAACAGGCAACATCCTGGTAAACCTCCTCTGCACCCTTTCCAATGCTTCCACATCTTTCTTATAATGCAGCGACCAGAACTGTACGCAATACTCCAAGTGCAGCCGCATCAGAGTTTCGTACAGTTGTATCATAACCTCACGGCTCCTAAATTCAATCCCTCTACCAATAAAAGCTAACACACCATACGCCTTCTTAACAACTTTATCAACTTGCATGCCAACTTTCAAAGAGCTATGTACTTGTACCCCAAGATCCCTCTGCTCAACAACACGATTAAGGGTCCTTCCATTAGCCCTATATTTCATATGCCTGTTATTCCTACCAAAGTGAATCACCTCACACTTATCCGTATGGAATTCCATTTGCCACCTCACGGCCCAGCTCTGCAACCTATCTATGTCCCTCTGCAAACTGTAACATCCATCCTCGCTGTCTACAACCCCCCCCACTTTGGTATCGTCAGCAAATTTACTAATCCAACCCTCTACACCCTCATCTAGGTCATTTATAAAATTGACAAACAGCAGTGGCCCTAAAACAGATCCTTGAGGTACACCACTTGTAACTGCACTCCAGGTTGAATATTTCCCATCAACCACCACCCTCTGTCTTCTATCAGCTAGCCAATTCCTAATCCAAACTGCTAAATCATCTTCAATCCCATGCATCTGCACTTTCTGCAGTAGCCTACCATGGGGAACCTTATCAAACGCTTTGATAAAATCCATATACACTACATCAACTGCCTTACCCTTATCTACCTCTTTGGTCACCTCCTCAAAAAACTCAATAAGGTTTGTGAGGCACGACCTACCCTTCACAAAACCGTGCTGACTATCCCTAATCAATTTATTCCTCTCTAGATGCTTATAAATCTTATGATTCTTTCCAAGACGTTGCCCACGACAGAAGTCAGGCTCACCGGTCTATAATTTCCAGGATGGTCCCTACTCCCCTTGTTGAACAAAGGGACAACATTTGCCATCCTCCAGTCTTTACCTGTAGCTAACGACGACATGAAGATCAAAGTCAAAGGTTCTGCAATCTCCTCTCTAGCCTCCCAGAGAATCCTAGGGTAAATCCCATCTGGCCCAGGGGACTTATCAATTTTCATACCCTCAAGATTCGCTAACACCTCCTCCTTATGAACCTCAATCCTGCCCAGTCTACAACCTGGTATCGCAGTATTCTCCCCGACAACACTGTCTTTCTCCTGCGTGAAAATATCTGTGAGAATTTTAGTGGATGATGAAACAGCAGACGGAGGAGGCTCCACAAATATCCCATCCTCATGACGGAGAGACTAACACTTCAGTGCAAAAGAGATAGCTCAAATATTAGTAACTACCTTCAGTGGTTGAACCATCCAAAGGTCCCCAGCATCAAAGAACAACAAAGAACAAAGAACAAAACAGCACGGGATACAGGCCCTTCGGCCCAACGTGCCCGCGCCGCCGTCCTAACGTCTTAATGGCATATAGAGACCAAGTTGTTACCCAATCAGCCTAACAGCACATTTTTGGGGTTGTGGGAGGAAACCGGAGCACCCGGAGAAAACCCATGCAAGCACAGGGAGAATGCGCAAACTCCCGCAGACACAGGCCCAAATCCATGTGCCTCTGAGTTCTCATGGTGCCCATCAGATGGTCCAGTTTAAGCATACACTAACGACGTGAAGCACTAGGCCACTCCTGAAGCAACATCCAAGAGCAGCTCTCACGACCTGCCAAATGCATGCCCTTGTTGGTCAACAAGGTGGACCAAACATCCTGTGGAAACAAATAAGATATTTAGACAGTGCTGCTATATCCCTCTATCTGCAGATCAGAAGACAGATCTGTCTTCAGCTGATTCCATTCACTCCTCATGCTGTCAAGAAATAACTGAAGAAACAGAATCCTGCAAAGATCATCTGTCGTGCCATAATTCCAGTAATTGTACTAAAGATTGTTGTTCCACAATTTTCTCTGTTCCTAGCCAAGCAGTTCCCGTACAGCTACAACACTAATCTTTATCCAAAATAGTCGGAAATTTCCAGGTATGACCTTATACAAAAAAAGAGAGAAAAAATCCAATCTGTCCATTTACCACCCATCAGTCTACTCTCGATCACCAGCACAGTAATGGAAGGCTAACGAGGCTATCAAGCAGCACTTAATTAACACTGATCTGCTCACTGACTCTGAGCTTGTGCTTACTCAGGGTCACTCAGTCTCCGACCTCATTCCCGTCTTGATGTAAACACGGACAACAGAGCTGAACTCAGGATGTGAGATGAGAGTGTCTGCCCTTGACATCAAGGCAGAATATGTAGCAAAAAGGAGCAAGAGAAAAAACTGAAATCAATGGAAATAAGAGAAAAAAACCTTTCTGCCAGTTGGAGCAACACCAGCACTAAGGAAGGTCGTTGTGGTTGTTGCACCATCTACAAGACATCAACTTGCCATAACCCGTTACACAACACCTTCCAAACTGGTGATTTCTAACCCTGGAAGGACAACAGCAGCAGATAAATGGAAACATCACCACCTGGCCGTTCCTTTCCAAGATAACATCATCCTGACTTGGAAATATATCACCTTTCCTTCATAGAGACTGGGTCAAAATTCCGAGACTCTTCTCACAGCACTGTGGGTCAACCTACACCACAGGAGTCCCTAAATGTAATGATGGTGATATAATAGTGAGTATAGCTGAAATCCAAGCAGTTGATATGCGTTTAATTCCCAGCTATCTTGGTTTATTGGAGTGGATGAAGAGGGGGCCAGGAATCAGTAACCACAAACTGAAAGAGTGGGCCAGCCCAATTTAGTCAAGCCTGCGGCTCCAGCCTGGAGCAGTAGAGTTAAACTTAGCTGTAAGTTAAATCATTTAACTATTCTGAGCCGACCCATACTGAGTTCAAATGGGAAATGGTATATCCAATATGACACAGAGGAAACTAAATTCATTGGTTGGTAAATAAATGCTGTTTGTGACTGGTTTTATATTGCTTTGGATTAGAGGAAGCAACAGAAAGGGTCAACAACGTTCTGCTGTTAATGTTGTGTACATGAATATTCCAAAATTATCTGATTCAGTGACACAACAGACTTGTGGCATAAGCTCATTAAATAAATGAGAAAGTAGCAATGTGGATACAACATTTGATCAATAATGAGTAATGGATATTTTCCAGGTGGAAGGATGTCTGTCGTGGAAAACCTAGCGGTTGGTATTGGGATCCTTGATTTTCTCTGATATATATGAATGACTTAAATGTTTGCAATATAGAACATAGAACATAGAACAATACAGCACAAAGAGGCCCTTTGGCCCACGAGTTGCGCCGATCACATCTACCAATCCACAGACCTATCTATAACCCCCTATCACATTCATTTCCATATATTCATTCAGAAGACTTTTAAAAGACCCCAGCGAGTTTGCCTCAACAACATTCGACGGCAGCCGATTCCATTCACTCGCCACCCTCTGAGTGAAAAACCTACCCCTAACATCCCCTCTGTACCCAAAAGGTGGTTCGGGAGTGGAATGCCCTGCCTGCAGCAGTTGTAGATGCGCCAAGTTTGGTGGCATTTAAGAGGTTAGTTGATAAGTATATGGAAGAGAAGGGAATGGTTTAGTTTGGAGGGGCATTGCTTTTTATATTGGTCGGCGCAACATCGAAGGCCGAAGGGCCTGTTCCGTGTTATAGTGTTCTATGTTCTATGTTCTATGTATTTGCTTCCCTTCACCTTAAATCTGTATCTTCTCGTAGTGACCATTTCAGCCCGGGGAAATAGTCTCTGAGAGTCCACCCTATCTATCCCTGTCAACATTTTATAAACAAATAAATATAGAAGAACATTTCGAAGTTTGTTGGTCGCAGAAATCTTTGAAGGATCGGAAACTGTGAGGAGGAGACTGTGAGAATGATAAACAGACCATGGTGGAGAGTACAGATAGGTGGCAAATTAAGTTCAATGCAGAGACGGGTGAGATGATTCTTTCAGGAAACATGCAAATGAGGAAACAATATAAAATAATCGGTAGAATTGTTAATGGATTGCAGGAACAGAGGGACTGGACATATATGTACATTGATCATTGTTGTTAGCAGGGCAAGTGTAGGCAGCAGTTGATAAAGAAAACAGCGTCTTGCACTTCACTGTTACGAAATAGTTCATGTTTGTGGATATTCGACAATAATTCATGAGTTTAAGTTTAATTTGTGTTTCTGTGCTTGTGAGCTGAGAAAGCTCAGAATTTAATTTCCCAATTTAATTTCACGTTATGTTAAACAAAGCTGCCTGCTTTGTTTTACTTTAAACTTTTCCTGCATTTTAATTTAAGATTTTTGACATTGTAAAAGTTATAGAGGTTAAAAAAAAGGTTTTCTTATACTCGGAAGCCCAGAATGAATGATAACCAGTTAATCCAAGAATCAAGATGTTGTTCACGGAGGCTGCCAGTCGAGGCAGGGCAATGCAGGGATTCAGAAAGCAACCCCAACTGAGGATGTCACCAATGATCATGTGACTTAAAAAGTGACATTGTCCCAATATAACACACACCTACTGTAATACAGAAGAGAGGGAGAGCTTAGTAAAATAATCCCGATAATAATTAAGCATAAACTGTAATCTGTACTGAACAAGAGAAACTAATTTATGTATAGCATCGTACATAATCGAATGGTTTCTGTTGGCAGAGGGAAAGATATTTTTTCAGATTTTGGAGGGAGGCCTTTACAGCTACAATTATTTAAAATTCTCCCCAATAATGTTTTTATTCATTCAAGGAATGTGATCATCACTGGTTTTGCCAACATTATCTGCCCATGCCGATTTGCCCATGAGAATCTGCCTTCTTGGAATGATGTAGTTTTATCAGAGAATCATAGATTTATTACAGGTTCAGAATGAGGCCAATCGGCCCATCATGTCTGCAGCTGCTCTGAAATGAGCATTAATACTTTACACCATTCTCCCACACTTTCTCTGTGACCATTGATCATTGTTTCTCACTCGAGGTCCCCAAATGAAAATGCCTCTGTTTTATTAGAACAAAGGAAATGGTTCTCAACAATGAAAATATTCGCTCTGAGACCAAACAAACAGTTACCTCAACTCCTGACACTTGTGCAGAACCGATCCCAGCCGCTGGAGCTTTTCACACTGAATGTAGCATTCCTGTAGATCGAGGTGTTTTATTGTATCACAAAGTCCAATGACATGAGACAGGACTGCACAGTCAATCGGGGTCAGTCGCAATTCACTAAATGAAAGTGTTTCCACAGATCCCCACAGTGTTCTGAGCCAGTGCTTTATTCTCAGACTCAAACAGATAGTAGAATGTGTTCAGGAGGTTCCTTTTCCCAGTTTCAGTCTCTTTGTTTCCAGTCTGCCCTTCAACCTTCTCCTTCACCCAGTCAATCACTCGGCAGGTTGTTTGATAAAGAAATGGAACCAGAAATTCCACCAAGGGTTGAGCTGACTGTGGGGAGGAGAGACCAGCAACAAAACGGAGAAATATCTCAAATCGCCCATCTTTCCCGCTGCGGGCTTCACTGAGGATTTTCCCGATCTCCTCGGGATCCGGAGTCAGGAATTGAGAGAGTGCAGCTACAAACTCTTGTATGGTGAGGTGTGGGAATGTATAAACCACACTCTGGGCAGAATCATCTCTCTTTAAAAGTTCTACCAGGAACCCAGACAGGAACTGGGAAGGTTGTAGATTGTATTCAATCAAATCCCGATTTCTAAACACAATCTTCTTCTCGAAGACTCCTGTGTAATCCATCTCACCAAGCTTCAGTCACACATCACGGGGGTTTTCAATCTCTCGGCCATGGTTTTTCAGAATGTTGTAAATATAGTAGGAATTTAGTTGGGTGATGGTCTTGGTAACTTGCTGCTGTTTTCTGTCTCTTTGTGTAAAGTAGGGACCCAGAGACAGAGCGAGGATCCAGCAGTAGGAAGGGTTGTAACACACGGTGTACAGGATCTCATTGTCTTCCAGGTGTTTGAAAACAGCTGCTGCCACCGCCGGATCTTCAAAACAATTGTTGAAATATTCCTTCCGTTCATCACCAACAAATCCCAGGATTTCAGCCCAGATACTCATCTCAGCCTTTTCTAATAAATGTAATGCAGTGGGACGGCTGGTCACTAGCACTGAACATCCTGGGAGCAGCTTGTGCTATATTAAACTGTACACAATGTCAGACACTTCACACCAGCATTCAGGATCTGTGCATATGGATTGAAGTTCTGTATTTCTCCGATTGTCAGCAAAATCAATCCTGTCTTTGAATTCATCCAAACCATCGAATATGAACAGCAATCCCTCTGGGTTCTTCCAGAGCTCTCCCAGAATATTCCCAAAGTAAGGATACTGATCCAATAACAGATTCCTCAGGTTTATTCGACAGTAAATAGTGTTCAAATCCCGGAATTTAAAACTGAAGACAAATTGAAAATGTGGGTATATTTTCCCAGTGGCCCAGTCATAAACAATCTTTTGTACTATTGTTGTTTTTCCAATTCCCGGGACTCCACTCACTGCTGCTGAATTCCCAGATTTGGATTTTCTCTGGGAAAAGCTGCTCTGGAACAATTGATCAGTTCGGATTTTTTCCAGTTCTCTCTGGAGGTGTTTCTCTCTCCACTCTTCATGGTCTCGGCCTCTTGCCAGCAATTCATGTTCGACAAGTGTTCAATCCCGAACATCGGAAATAATCGTTAGCTCAGCGTATCGATCAACCAGCTGGAAAACCTTAACCTTCTCCTTTATGAGGGTAGTGTTCACTCTCAGTGTTTCAGTTTGTACCCGGAGTGTCTCCTCATGTTTCTGTTGGAGATCTTCAATCAGAACAGACAGAACATGTTTTTTTTTTACTGTTACTTGCGTCAATAAGTAGGTTTTCAAGAACACCATGGAAAACAGATTGAATTCATTAAAAAGTTAATGGAAATCTCATTTGAAAGTGAACAAAAGCCAAGAAAATTAACATATCCTCACATGATTCTAGATTACTGAATGCAGATCTCTATGCAGGTAATATTTTCTGTCTAATTGTGAATACTATCCAAGCTGCAGTGTACTGTAGACAGAACAAACCCCCACATGATTCTGATTAATCAACAATGGAGGTTCCAGTTTTTCAATGTTTGAATCCTTCAGCGATATTTCTGAGTTCCGGATATTGTTCGGAGTTGGGGCACAGATTGCTCAGCGGCTGAATGTTATCAAAGCAGATTTTTACTATTATTACCTGTGATGTCGTGCACAATTGGAAGGGGAAAATTGTATTCCTCATGTGACTGTATGGAAATGCATCTTCATCTCGCATGCCTGCCAGGTGGGCACAGCCCTTTAGGACCCAGCCAGTAGAACACTACAGCACAGAACAGGCCCTTCGGCCTTCGATGTTGCGCCGACCAATATAAAAAGCAATGCCCCTCCAAACTAAACCATTCCATTCTCTTCCATATACTTATCAACTAACCTCTTAAACGCCACCAAACTTGGCGCATCTACAACTGCTGCAGGCAGGGCATTCCACTCCCGAACCACCATTTGGGTAAAGAACCTGCCTCTGATATCCGTCCTATAACTATCACCCCTTAATTTAAAGCTGTGTCCCTCGTGCTAGCTTTCTCCATCCTAGGAAAAAGGCTATCACTGTCCACCATATCTAAACCTCTAATCATCTTATATGTTTCGATTAGGTCCCCTCTTAGCCGCCTCCTTTCTAACGAAAACAACCTCAAATTCCTCAGCCTCTCTTCATAAGACCTGCCCTCCATACCAGGCAACATCCTGGTAAACCTCCTCTGTACCTCTCCAATGCCTCCACATCTTTCTTATAATGTGGGGACCAGAACTGCACACAATACTCCAAGTGCGGCCGCACTAGAGTTTGTACAGTTGCAACATGACGTTGCGGCTCCGAAATTCAATCCCCCTACCAATAAAAGACAAGACTCCATATGCCTTCTTAACAATCTTCTCGACTTGACTGCCTACTTTCAGGGATCTATGCACATACACACCTAGATCCCTCTGTTCATCTAGACTACTAAGCATCCTACCATTTGCCCTATACTCTACACATTTATTATTTCTGCCATAGTGCATTATCTCACACTTTTCAACATTAAACTCCATTTGCCACCTCTCGGTCCAGCTCTACAACTTGTCCAAGTCCCTCTGCAAACTATAACACCCCTCTTCACTATCTACCACTCCACCGACTTTAGTGTCATCTGCAAATTTACTCATCCATCCTTCAATACCCTCATCCAGATCATTTATAAAAATTACAAACAGCAGGGGCCCCAAAACAGGCCCCTGAGGTACACCACTTGTCACTGAACTCCAAGATGAATATCTCCCATCAACCACCACCCTCTGTCTTCTATCTGCTAGCCAATTCCTAACCCAATTAGCTAAATCACCATCTATCCCATACATCTGCATTTTCTGCAGAAGTCTTCCATGGGCCACCTTATCAAACGCCTTGCTAAAGTCCATATATACCACATCAACCGCCTTACCCCCATCCACCTCCTTAGTCACTTTTTCAAAAAAAAAAGTGGGGCTCAATGATTCAGGACCGAGCCAGGATCTTTAGGATCCTGCTAAATGCATAGAGTATCAGGTTCTGGCGAGGTATATGCGTGGTTTCACAGTGTATCGGGATCCTGCCTGGTGTGTACACGGTCCACAGTGTATCAGGATCCTGCCTGTTTTGTACACGGTTCATAGTGTATCAGCATCCTGTCTGGTGTGTACAGGGTTTCTCAGTGGAATCAGGATCCTACCTGGTGTGTACAGGGATTAAAACTTATCAAGGTCCTGCCAAGTGTGTCTGCGGCTTTATGAAATTAATGAACCGAAGCAATATCTCTATAATTACAAGAAATGTCACAGCCACATGGATTGAATCTTACATCAATGCTGAATTCACAAGAATTGATGAGTTCCAAACAAGTTCATTTTACTTGTGAGAATCTGGGTGTTTGAATATACATCTTGGCCGAGAGGTCATCTGAATTTGAAATACAATGTTCAAACGGTCTAAGAGTAGGGCTCTTAGACCCTTTGAACATTGTATCTCAAATTCTGATGACCTCAAGGTAAAGTTGTATTTTCAAACACCCAGATTGTCACAAGTAAAATGAATTTTCTGAAATCTTCATTTTCTCCCTTACCTTTCAGGTGGCTGTGTTTTCTGCCAAGTTATCAATATTGTGGAAACGTGCCTATCTCGATAAGTGGAACAGTATTTGTCAACCTCCATTAATTGCCAAAGTGTCTCTCAATAGAATGAAGAGTTTTCTGCCAAGTTATTGACATCGCTGCCATGTGCTTATCTCGATGAGTTGAGCAATTTTTGTCAACCTCCATTAAGTTCCAAAGTTTCTTCAACTATAATGCAGAGTTTTCTGCCAAGTAATAGATACTGCAGTAAAGTGCTTATCTCATGGCGTTTAACAAATTTTCTCAGTCTCTATTCATTTCTAATGACTCTCTCAATGGAACGGAGAGTTTTCTGCCAAGTTATCGATATAATGGAAAAGTGCTTATTTCGATGAGTGGAACAATATTTGTCAACCTCCATTAATTTCCAGAGTGTCCCACAATTCAATGGATAGTTGTCTGCCAAGTTAGTCTTATTGCTGCAAAGTGCTTGTCTCGAACAGTTGGGCAATTTTTGTCAACCTCCATTAAGATCCAAAGTTTCTTCCAATACAATGGAGAGTTCTCTGCCAAGTTATTGTTATCGCTGCAAAGTGCTTATCTCGATGAGTTGAGCAATTTTTGTCACTCTTCATTAAGTTCCAAAGTTTCTTCCAATACAATGCAGTGTTTTCTGCCAAGTTATATACATTGCGGTAAGGTGCTTATCTCAATGATTTGAACATTTTTTCTCAGTCTCTCTTCATTTCCAATGACTCTCAGAATGGAACGGACAGTTTTCTGTCAAGTTGTCGTTATTGCGGGAAAGTGCTTATTTCGAAGAGTGGAACATTATTTGTCAACCTCCATTAATTTCCAAAGTGTCCCTCAATAGAATGGAGAGTTTTCTGCCAAGTTATTTACATCGCTGCAAAGTGCTTATCTTGATGAGTTTAGCAATTTTTGTCAAACTCCATTAAGTTCCAACGTTTCATCCAATACAATGGAGAGGTTTATGCCAACTTATTGGTATTGCGGTATAGTGCTTATCTCGAAGAGCTGAACAAGATTTTTCAACACCCATCAGTTTCCAATGTCTCTTCCAATTCCATGGAGAGTTTCTGCCAACGTATTGATATTCTGGAAAAGTGCTTATCTCGATGAGTGGAACATTATTTGTCAACCTCCATTAGGGATAGGGATAGGCATAAAGCTGGGGGCAGTAGTTATAGCTGGGGGAAGGTTAATTATGAGGCTATCAGGAGAGAGTTAGGGTGCATAGGTTGGACTAGGAAACTACAGGGACTGGGAACATCTGGAATGTGGAGCTTATTCAAGGAGCAGCTGCTGCGAGTCCTTGATAAGTATGTCCCTGTCAGGCAAGGGGGAAATGGTCGAGTAAGAGAACCTTGGTGTACGAAAAAAGTTGATTTGCTGGTTAAAAGGAAAAAGGAGGCTTATGTCAGGATGAGGCTTGAAGGCTCGGTTAGTGCACTGGATAGCTATAGGTTAGCCAGGAGGGAGCTGAAGAGTGAATTGAGGAGAGCTAAGAGGGGACACGAGAAGACTTGGCTGATAGGATTAAGGAGAATCCTAAAGCTTTCTTTAGATATGTTAAGAATAGAAGATTGGTTAGGGCAAGATTAGGGCCAGTCATAGACAGCAGTGGGAAGTTGTGCGTGGAGCCTGAAGAGATTGGAGAGGCACTGAATAAATATTTCTCTTCGGTATTCACGCAGGGTGATGTAAATGTAGTTGTGGAGAACACTGAGGTACAGGGTTGCAAATTGGGAAGTATTGTAGTAGATAGGGAGGATGTGCTAGATATTCTCGAGGGTTTGAAGTTGGATAAGTCCCCTGGGCCGGACGGGATTTACCATAGGATTCTCTGGGAGGCAAGAGAGGCGATTGCAGAGCCTCTGGCTCTGATCTTCAGGTCGTCGTTGGTTACGGGTGTGGTTCCGGAGGATGGAGGATAGCGAATGTGGTCCCGTTGTTCAAGAAGGGGAAGAGAGACTTTCCTGGGAATTATAGGCCAGTGAGTCTTACTTCTGTTGTGGGCAAAGTATTGGAGAGAATTATTAGGGATAGGATTTATAGTTATTTCGAGAGAAATGAATTGATTGGGGATAGTCAGCATGGTTTTGTGAAGGGTAGGTCGTGCCTTACTAACCTCATTGAGTTTTTTCAAAAAGTGACCAAAGAGGTGGATGGGGGTAAGGCGGTTGATGTGGTATATATGGACTTTAGT
This sequence comes from Sphyrna mokarran, assembly GCA_024679065.1. Lineage (NCBI taxonomy): Eukaryota > Metazoa > Chordata > Chondrichthyes > Carcharhiniformes > Carcharhinidae > Sphyrna > Sphyrna mokarran. Next base: position 4,224,741 of record JAGIQG010000041.1, on the reverse strand, counting down.
AAGGCGTTTGATAAGGTGGCCCATGGAAGACTTCTGCAGAAAATGCAGATGTATGGGATAGAGGGTGATTTAGCTAATTGGGTTAGGAATTGGCTAGCAGATAGAAGACAGAGGGTGGTGGTTGATGGGAGATATTCATCGTGGAGTTCGGTGACGAGTGGTGTGCCTCAGGGGTATGTTTTGGGGCGCCTGCTGTTTGTAATTTTTATAAATGATCTGGATGAGGGTATTGAAGGATGGATTAGTAAATTTGCAGATGACACTAAAGTCGGTGGAGTGGTAGATAGTGAAGAGGGGTGTTATAGTTTGCAGAGGGACTTGGACAAGTTGCAGAGCTGGGCCGAGAGGTGGCAAATGGAGTTTAATGTGGAAAAGTGTGAGATAATGCACTATGGCAGAAATAATAAATGTGTAGAGTATAGGGCAAATGGTAGGATTCTTAGTAGTCTAGACGAACAGAGGGATCTTGGTGTGTATGTGCATAGATCCCTGAAAGTAGGCAGTCAAGTCGATAAGGTTGTTAAGAAGGCATATGGAGTCTTGTCTTTTATTGGTAGGGGGATTGAATTTCGGAGCCGCAACGTCATGTTGCAACTGTACAAAACTCTAGTGCGGCCGCACTTGGAGTATTGTGTGCAGTTCTGGTCCCCACATTATAAGAAAGATGTGGAGGCATTGGAGAGGGTACAGAGGAGGTTTACCAGGATGTTGCCTGGTATGGAGGGCAGGTCTTATGAAGAGTGGCTGAGGGATTTGAGGTTGTTTTCGTTAGAAAGGAGGCGGCTAAGAGGGGACCTAATCGAAACATATAAGATGATTAGAGGTTTAGATAGGGTGGACAGTGATAGCCTTTTTCCTAGGATGGAGAAAGCTAGCACGAGGGGACACATCTTTAAATTAAGGGGTGATAGTTATAGGACGGATATCAGAGGTAGGTTCTTTACCCAAAGGGTGGTTCGGGAGTGGAATGCCCTGCCTGCAGCAGTTGTAGATGCGCCAAGTTTGGTGGCGTTTAAGAGGTTAGTTGATATTTATATGGAAGAGAAGGGAATGGTTTAGTTTGGAGGGGCATTGCTTTTTATATTGGTCGGCGCAACATCGAAGGCCGAAGGGCCTGTTCTGTGCTGTAATGTTCTATGTTCTATGTTCTATTAATTTCCCAAGTGTCTCTGAATAGAATTGAGAGTTTTCTGCCATGTTATTGAGATCTCTGCAAAATGCTGATCTCGATGAGTTGAGCAATTTTTGTCAACCTCCATTGACTTACGAAGTTTCTTCAAATACAATGGTGAGTTTTCTTCCAAGATTTTGACATCATTGAAAAGTTCTTATCTCGATGAGTTGGGCAATTTTTGTCAACGTCCATGAAGTTCCAAAGTTTCTTCCAGTACAACGGAAAATTTTCTGCCAAGTTATCGATATTGCGGTAATTTGCTTATCTCAATGAATTGAATAAGTCATCTCAGCCTCCATTCATTTCCCATGACTCTCTCAATGGAACGGACAATTTCCTGCCATATTGTGGAAAAGTGCTTATCTCGATGAGTGGGACTGTATTTGTCAACGAGTTGATCAAAAAGTGTCTCTCGATACAATGGAGAGTTTTGTGCCAAGTTATTCACATCGCTGCAAAGTGCTTGTCTCGATGAGTTGGGCTATGTTTGTGAACATCCATGAAGTTCCAAAGTTTCATCAAATGCAATGGAGCGTTTTCCGCCCACTTATTGATATCGCGGCATAGTGCTTATCCCGATGAGTTGAACAATTTTTCTCAACCCCCATTAATTTGCAATGCCTCTTCCAATTCCACGGAGAGTTTTCTGTCAAGTTGTCGACATTGAGGCAAAGTACTTATCTCGATTTTTGGAACAATATTTGTCAACCTCCCTTAATTTCCAAAGTGTATCTCAATGCAATGGAGTGATTTCTATCAAGATATTGACATCACTGCAAAGTAGTGATCTCGATGAGTTGAGCAAGTTTTGTCAGCTTCCATTAAGATACAAAGTTTCTTAGAATACAATGGAGAGTTTTCTTCCAAGTTATTGATATTAAGGCAAAGTGCTGATCACTATGAGTTGAACAATTTTTCCCAACCCCCATTAAATTCCAATGTCTCTTCCAATTCCATGGAGAGTTTTCTGCCTGCTTATTGATAATGTGGAAAAGTGCTTATGTCGATGAGTGGATCAGTATTTGTCAACCTCTATTAATTTCCAAAGTGTCCGTCAATGGAGAGTTGTTTGCCAAGTTATTGTTATCCCCGCAAAGTGCTTATCTCGATGAGTTGGGCAATTTTTGTCAGCCTCCATTAAGTTCCAATTTTCTTCCAATACAATGGAGAGTTTTCTGTCAAGTTGTCGATATTGAGGCGAAGTGCTTGTCTCGATCAGTGGAACAATATTTGTCAACCTCCATAAATTTCCAACGTCTCTTCCAATTCCATGGTGAGTTTTCTGCCAACCTATTGATATTGTGGTAAAGTGCTTATCTCAATGAGTTGAACAATTTTGTTCAGCACCCATTCATTTCCAATGTCTCTCTCAATGGAACGGACAGTTTTCTGCCTAGTTATCGATATTGTGGAAAAATGCTTATCTTGATGAGTGGGACTGTATTTGTCAACGAGTTGATCAAAAAGTGTCTCTCAATACAATGAAGAGTTCAATACAACAAGAATTCTGCCAAGTTATTGACATCGCTGCAAAGTGCTTGTCTCGATGAGTTGGGCTATGTTTGTGAACCTCCATGAAGTTCCAAAGTTTCATCAAATACAATGGAGCGTTTTCCGCCCACTAATTGATATCGCGGCATAGTGCTTATCCCAATGAATTGAACAATTTTTCTCAACCCCCATTAGTTTCCAATGCCTCTTCCAATTCCGTGGAGAGTTTTCTGTCAAGTTGTTGATATTGAGGCAAAGTGCTTATCTCGATGACTGGAACAATATTTGTCAGCCTTCATTAATTTCCAAAGTGTCTCTCAATGCAATGTAGTGTTTTCTATCAAGATATTGACATCACTGCAAAGTAGTTATCTGGATGAGTTGAGCAAGTTTTGTCAGCTTCCATTAAGATCCGAAGTTTCTTAGAATACAATGGAGAGTTTTCTTCCAAGTTATTGATATTAAGGCAAAGTGCTGATCACTATGAGTTGAACAATTTTTCCCAACCCCCATTAAGTTCCAATGTCTCTTCCAATTCCATGGAGTATTTTCTGCCTGCGTATTGATTTTGAGGAAAAGTGCTTATCTCGATGCATGGAACAGTATTTGTCTACCTCCATTAATTTCCAAAATGTCTCTCAATAGAATGGAGGGCATCCTGCCAAGTTATTGAGATCGCTGCAAAATGCTGATCTCGAAGAGTTGAGCAATTTTTGTCAACCTCCATTAAGTTGCAAAGTTCTTCAAATACAATGCAGTGTTTTCTGTCAAGTTATAGACATTGCGGTAAAGTGTTTATCTCAATGAGTTGAACAAATTTTCTCAGCCTCTATTCATTTCCAATGACTCTCGAAATGGAACAGACAGTTTTCTGCCAAATTATAGATATAATGGAAAACACAATGCTTAACTGAAAGGGATCTACACTTGGAGACACCATCATTTGCCGAGCAAAGACACATTGAATGGCACGGAGTGAGACTTTGCAAACGATTGTGGGTGCAGTAAAGATGTTTAACGCATCATGATGAGGATTTTAGCAATAACGTGGCAGCAAACTCTCGATTCCTTTGAGACAATCATTGGAAGCCAATGGACATTTACGCAATTGCTCAGTTCATCGTGATAAGCAGTTTGCCGCCATATCAACTCAGCAGAGAAAGATGAGAGCAACATAGGAAACTGATGTGTATTTACAAACAATGCTGAACTCAACGGGATAGGCATTTGGCGCCAATATCACCTTGCTTACCAAAAACGTTGAATGGCATGGAGTGTGACTTTTGAAACGATGAAAGACTCAGTAAAGATTTTTAGCGCTTCTAGGAGATAACCTTAGCAATAACTTGGCAGCAAACTCTCAATTGCTTAGAAATGACGAGTGGAAAATAATGGAGATGTAGGGAAATTGCTCAGGCCTTCGAGATAAACACCTTGCCGTTATTTCAGCTTAGTGGTAATAAATGTTTATTTACCACGAGAGGAACATTGGAATTTAAAGTGGAATTACTCAAACTTCTTAACTCCACGAGATGTGCACATCTCGCCACTATCACCTTGCTGAGGACAAACATATTGAATAGCATGGAGTGAGACTTTGGAAATGATTGTGGATGCACTTAAGGAACAACTCATCCAGACGAGACCTTTAGCAATGTTGTTGCAGCAAACCCTTCATGATTGGAACCTAACGGAGATATACGCAAATTGGTCAGGTCATCGAGATCAGCACTTTGCCGCCATATCAGTTTCGCCGTGATAAATGTGCATTTACCATGATGAAACTTTCCAAAGAAGTGTGGATTTACTTAATATGCTGAACTCAACGGCATGGGTACTTGGCGTCAATATCAGCTGGCTTAGCAGAAACATGTGAAATGGCATGCAGTCATACTTTGGAAACGTTTGTGGGTATAAAGATGTTGAACGTATCCAATTGACGACTTTACCAATCTCTTGGAAGCAACCTCTCGAAAACCATTCAGACAATGAGTGGAAAGTAATGGAGAAGTGCGCAAATTGCTCAGGACATCAAAATCAGTGCTTCCCCGCCATATAAGGTGTCCCATGGAAAGTTTCTGCAGAAAATGCAGATGTATGGGATAGAGGGTGATTTAGCTAATTGGATTAGGAATTGGCTAGCAGATAGAAGACAGAGGGTGGCTGTTGATGGGAGATATTCATCGTGGAGTTCAGTTACAAGTGGTGTACCTCGGAGGTCTGTTTTGGGGTCCCTGCTGTTTGTAATTTTTATAAATGATCTGGATGAGGGTATTGTAGGATGGATTAGTAAATTTGCGGATGACACTAAAGTCGGTGGAGTGGTAGATAGTGAAGAGGGGTGTTATAGTTTGCAGAGAGACTTGGACAAGTTGCAGAGCTGGGCCGAGAGGTGGCAAATGGAGTTTAATGTGGAAAAGTGTGAGGTAATTCACTTTGGCAGGAATAATAAATGTGTAGAGTATAGGGCTAATGGTAGGATTCTTAATAGTGTTGATGAACAGAGGGATCTTGGTGTTTTTGTGTTTAGATCCCTGAAAGTTGGCAGTCAAGTCGATAAGGTTGTTAAGAAGGCATACGGAGTCTTAGCTTTTATTGGTAGGGGAATTGAATTTCGGATCCGCAACGTCATGTGGCAATTGTACAAAACTCTAGTGCGGCCGCACTTAGAATATTGTGTGCAGTTCTGGTCCTCACATTATAAGAAAGATGTGGAGGCATTGGAGAGGGTACAGAGGAGGTTTACCAGGATGTTGCATGGTATGGAGGGCAGGTCTTATGAAGAGAGGTTGAGGGATTTGAGGTTGTTTTCGTTAGAAAGGAGGCGGCTAAGAGGGGACCTTATCGAAACATTTAAGATGATTAGAGGTTTAGATAGGGTGGACAGTGATAGCCTTTTTCCTAGGATGGAGAAAGCTAGCACGAGGGGACACAGCTTTAAATTAAGGGGTGATAGTTATAGGACGGATATCAGAGGTAGGTTCTTTACCCAGAGGGTGGTTAGGGAGTGGAATGCCCTGCCTGCGGCAGTTGTAGATGCGCCAAGTTTGGTTGCGTTTAAGAGGTTAGTTGATAAGTTTATGGAAGAGAAGGGAATGGTTTAGTTTGGAGGGTCATTGTTTTTTTCATAATTGGTAGGCGCAACATCGAAGGCTGAAGGGCCTGTTCTGCGCTGTAATCATCTATATTCTATGTTCTATGTTGTATATCGATTTCGCGGTGATAAATATTCATTTACCATAACAGAAACATTGGAAGCTAATGTGGATTTACTCAAAATGCTGAACTCAACGGCATGGGCACTTGGCGCCAAAATCACCTTGCTTAGCAGAATGGCATGGAGTCAGACTTTTGAAACCATTGTGGGCGGAGTATAAAGATTTTTAAATCCTCCAGACGACGGCTTTAGCAATAACCTGGCAGCAATATCTCGATTACTTTGAGACAGTCATTGTAAATTAATAGACATTCACGCACATTGCTCAGCTCATCGAGATAAGCACTTTGTCACCACATCAGTTTAGCGGTGACACCATTGTGGATTTCGTGAAAAAGCTTAAAATAGCCAGATGAGAACTTTCCCAATAACCGAAAGGATAACACGCCCTGTCATGTCGAGAATCATTGGAAAATGATGGAGATTTACACAACGTGCTCAGCGGAGAAAAGTGTTCAATAGAACATAGAACATAGAACAATACAGCACAGAACAGGCCCTTCGGCCTTCGATGTTGTGCCGACCAAAATAAAAAGCAATGCCCCTCCTAACTAAACCATTCCCTTCTCATCCATATACTTATCAACTAACCTCTTAAACGCCACCAAACTTGGCGCATCTACAACAGCTGCAGGCAGGGCATTCCACTCCCTAATCACTCTTTGAGTAAAGAACCTACCTCTGATATCCGTCTATAACTCATACCCCTTAATTTAAAGCTGTGTCCCCTCGTGCTAGCTTTCTCCATCCTAGGAAAAAGGCTATCACTGTCCACCCTATCTAAACCTCTAATTATCTTATATGTTTCAATAAGGTCCCCTCTTAGCCGCCTCCTTTCTAACGAAAACAACCTCAAATCCTTCAGCCTCTCTTCATAGGACCTGCCCTCCATACCAGGCAACATCCTGGTAAACCTCCTCTGACCCTCTCCAATGCCTCCACATCTTTCTTATAATGAGGGGACCAGAACTGCACACAATACTCCAAGTGCGGCCGCACTAGAGTTTTGTACAGTTGCAACATGACGTTGCGGCTCCGAAATTCAATCCCCCTACCAATAAAAGCTAAGACTCCATATGCCTTCTTAACAACTTTATCGACTTGATTGCCTACTTTCAGGGATCTATGGACATATACACCAAGATCCCTCTGTTCATCAACACTATTAAGAGTCCTACCATTAGCCCTATACTCTACACATTTATTGTTCCTGCCAAAGTGAATTACCTCACACTTTTCCGCATTAAACTCATTTGCCACCTCTCGGCCCAGCTCTGCAACTTGTCCAAGTCTCTCTGTAAACTATAATACCCCTCTTCACTATCTACCACTCCTCCGACTTTGGTGTCATCTGCAAATTTACTGATCCATCCTTCAATACCCTCATCCAGATTATTTATAAAAATTACAAACAGCAGGGGCCCCAAAACAGACCCCTGAGGCACACCACTCGTCACCGAACTCCACGATGAATATCTACCATCAACCACCACCCTCTGTCTTCTATCTGCCAGCCAATTTCTAATCCAATTAGCTAAATCACCCTCTATTCCACACATCTGCATTTTCTGTAGAAGTCTTCCATGGGCCACCTTATCAAAAGCCTTACTAAAGTCCATATATACTAAATCAACCGCCTTACCCCCATCCACCTCTCTGGTCACTTTCTCAAAAAAAAAATGAACACGAGAGAAACATTTGAAGCTAATGTGGATGTTTCACAATGCTTCACTGAAAGGGATATACCCTGGGAGCCACTATCATCTTGCTTCTGGATCTATCGTCTGGATTGCTCAATTGCTCAGCTCATATTGATAAGCACTTTGTGGCCATATCAACTCAGCGGAGAAAGATGAGAGCAACGTAGGAGACTGATGTGTATTTTCAGAAAATGCTGAACTGAACCGGATCGGCACATGGCGCCAGCCAAGATCAGCTTGCTTACCAAAAGCGTTGAATGGCATGTAGTGTGACTTTGGAAACTATAAAAGACGCAGTAAAGATTTTTTAGCACATCCAGAAGATGACCTTAGCAATAACTAGGCAGCAATTCTCAAACGACGAGTGGGAAATAATGGAGATGTAGGGAAATTGCTCACCCCTTCGAAATAAGCACTTTGCCGTTATTTCAGTTTAGCATTAATAAATCTTCATTTACATGAGAGAAACATTGGAAACTAACGTGGATTTACTCCAATTACTTATCTCAACGACATGTGCATTTATCGCCGCTATCACCTTGTTGAGGACAAACATATTGAATAGCATGGAGTGAGTCTTTGGAAAGAATTGCGGATGCAGTTAACGATTAACTCATCCAGACGAGAACTTTCGCAATATTTTTGCAGCGAACGCTCGATGACTTTTAGACAATAATTGGAACCTAATGGAGATATACGCAAATTGCTCAGGGAGTCGAGATCAGCGCTTTGCCGCCATATCACTTCAGTGGTTATTTACCAGGGGAGAATCACATGATCATTTAGCACGAGAGAATCATTGGTAGCTAATGTGTGTTTTCTTTATTTACTGTTTCTCAAAACTGTGGCATGGGCACATCGAGCCACTGTCACCCTGCTGAGCAAAAGATTCTAGAATGGCAGCAGTCAGACATTGAAAGGGATTGTGGATGCAGTGAAGATGGTTATCTAATTCAGATGTGAACTGTACCAGTACCGTGGTAGTAGCTCTCGAAAACGTCGAGAACGTGAGTGGAAACTAGTAGAGATGTACGCATATTGTTCAGGTCATCGAGATGAGTACTTTTCGGCCATTTCAGTTCAGCGGAGAAAAGTGTTCAATTACCATGGGAGAGATATTGTGGGACAATCATGGGAGAAAATGAGGCTTTTTCACAAAGCATAACTGAAAGGTATGGGCAATTGGAACTACTATCATCTTGCTTCGCAAAAAACATGTTGAATGGCATGGAGTGAGACTTTGGAAACGATTGTGGATGCAGTAAAGATGTTGAACACATCATGGTGAGAACATACATTCCATCAGAGTAGAGTCAGGGAAGAGAGAGAGAGAGCACACACCCTATTTACAGCACAGTGAACACGGGGAGATCCATCAGAGCAGAGTCAGGGAAGAGTGAAGAGCACACACCTTATTTACAGCTCAGTGAACCTTGTGAGCTCCATCAGAGCAGAGTTGGGGAAGAGAGAGAGCACACACCCTATGTACAGCACAATGACCCCGGGGAGATCCATCAGAGCATAGAACTTAGAACACTACAGCACAAACAGGCCCTTCGGCCCACAAGTTTTGCCGATCATAAATATACTTACCAGGCCATAGAACTATCTGTAATTTCCAATTCCATTGCTTCCCATATATTCATCCAGAAGTCTCTTAAAAGACCCCAGAGAGTTCGCCTCTACCACCACTAACGGCAACCGATTCCATTCACTCACCACTCTCTGAGTGAAAAACTTATCTCTAACATCTCCTCTGTACTTGCCCCCCAGCACCTTAAAACTATGTTCTCTCATCGCGACCATTTCAGACCTGGGAAATAGCCTCTGAGAATCCACTCTATCTATTCCTCTCAACATTTTATAAACTTCTATCAGGTGGCCTCGCAAGCTTCGTCTCTCCAGGGAAAAGAGTCCCAGCTCCCTCAACCTATCTTCATAAAGCATGCCCCTCAATCCAGGCAACATCCTTGTAAATCTCCTCTGCATCCTTTCAATAGCTTCCACATCCTTCCTATAGTGAGGCAAACAGAATTGCACACAATACTCCAAGCGAGGTCTTACTAGGGCCTTATAAAGTTGCAGCATTACCTCCCGACTCCTAAACACAACTCCGATATTAATGAAGGCCATATGCCTTCTTGACCACATCCTCTACTTGTGAGGCAGATTTAAGAGACCTATGGACTCGGACCCCAAGATCCTTCTGCTCCTCAACACTGCCAAGACTCCTACCCTTGATACTATCCTGCTTCATCCATTGGTCCTGCCAAAATCGACCAACACACATTTATCTGCGTTGAAGTCCATCTGCCAATTCTCCGCCCAGTCTTGCATCCTATCTATGTCTTGTAGCAACTTCAGACATCCCTCCAGACTATCCACAACACCACCCATCTTCGTCGGCGAACTTACTCACCCATCCCTCCACTTCCTCATCCAGATCATTTATGAAAATGACAAACAGCAAGGGTCCGAGAACAGATCCCTGGGGCACTCCACTGGTGACTGACCTCCACGCAGAAAAAACCCATCCACAACTACTCTCTGCCTTCTGCAGGCAAGCCAGTTCTGGATCCACAAGGCAAAAGCCCCTTGGATCCCATGCCCTCTCGCCTTCTCAAGAAGTCTTGCATGGGGGATCTTATCAAACGCCTCGCTGAAATTCATGTAAACCACGCCCACTGCTCTTCCTTCGTCAATATGTTCAGTCACATTTTCGAAGAACTCAACTAGGTTCATAAGGCACGACCTGCCCTTGACAAAGCCGTGTTGACTGTTTCTGATCATATTGAATTTCTCTAAATGCTCATAAATCCTGTCCCTCAGAATCCTCTCCATCAACTTACCGACCACTGAGGTCAGACTCACTGGTCTGTAATTTCCCGGGTAATCCGTATTCCCCTTCTTGAAAATAGGCACCACATCTGCAATCCTCCAATCTCCCAGAACCTCTCCCGTCTCATTCAACGATGCAAAGATCATCGCCGGTGCTCTGCAATCACTTCTCTCACCTCCCAAAACAACCTGGGGTACATCCCATCCGGACCCGGCGACTTATCTACCTTGATGGAATTTAACAATTCCAACACATCCTCTTTCTGAATGTCCACATACTCAATCTTTTCAGTTTGCCAAATTCCTGTAGTATACCTCCACAACCAACCACCCCCCACCCCCTCCCCGAGATCACTCTCCACTGTGAGAGTCAGGGAAGAGAGAGTACACACCCCATTTACAGCACAGTGACTCCGGGGAGCTCCATAAGTGTTAGTTGATTGGGGAGTGAATGATTGGTCTGCTGGATGAATGGTTAGTCAGGGAGCTGGGGAGACGGTAGAGGATTAGTTCTGAGTGTCGGGGCAATGGATGAGTTGTATTGTGTTGGGTTGGAGGGTTAATCGGGAGTTTGGATGGTGGCTGGGAGTTACATAGAACATAGAACATAGAACATTACAGCGCAGAACAGGCCCTTCGGCCTTTGATGTTGTGCCGACCAATTAGGAAAAAGCAATGACCCTCTAACCTAAACGATTCCCTTTTCGTCCTTAGAGTTATGTACTAATCTCTTAAACGCCACCAAACTTGGCGCATCTACAACTGACGCAGGCAGGGCATTTCATACCCTTACCACCCTCTGGATAAAGAACCTACCTCTGACATCCGTCCTATAACCACCACCCCTTAATTTAAAGCTATGTCCCCTCGTGCTAGCTTTCTCCATCCCAGGAGAAAGGCTAACACTGTCCACCCTATCTAAACCTCTAATCATCTTATATGTTTCAATAAGGTCTCCTCTTAGACGCCTTCTTTCTAACGAAAACAACCTCAAATCCCACAGCCTCTCCTCATAAGATCTGCCCTCTGTACCAGGCAACATCCTGGTAAACCTCCTCTGTACCCTCTCCAATGCCTCCACATCTTTCTTATAATGTGGGGACCAGAACTGCACACAATACCCCAAGTGCGTCCACACTAGAGTTTTGTACAGTTGCAACATGACGTTGCGGCTCCGAAATTCAATCCCCCTACCAACAATAGCTAAGACTCCGTATGCCTTCTTAACAACCTTATCGACTTGATTGCCAACTTTCAGGGATCTATTAACATATACACCAAGATCCCTCTGTTCATCATCACTATTCAGAGTCCTACCATTAGCCCTATACTCTACACATTTGTTATTCCTGCCAAAGTGAATTACCTCACACTTTTCCACATTAAACTCCATTTGCCACCTCTCGGCCCAGCTCTGCAACTTGTCCAAGTCTCTCTGCAAACTACAACACCCCTCTTCACTATCTACCACTCCTCCGACTTTGGTGTCGTCCGCAAATTTACTAATCCATCCCTCAATACCCTCATCCAGATCATTTATAAAAATTACAAACAGAAATTGGTCACGTTGTTGAGGTCTAAACAGATGTGGTTGAGTGGTGGGGTGTTGGGGTTGGTTAATAGCTTTGAAAAGGGTATAATGGTTGGAATTAGGGTGCGTTTTGGGGGAATGAGTTTAACTCAGAGGCTTAGTCAAGAATGTATTCAAGAGGCAGCTGGATATAACACTTGGGGTAAATGGAATCAGAGGTTATGGGGAGAAAGCAGGATGAGGCTATTGAGTTGGTCGATCAGCCAAGATTGTGATGGATGGTGGAGCAGGTTCGAAGGGCCAAATGGCCTCCTCCTGCTTCGATCTTCTATGTTTCTGTGTCAGGTGAGGAGAGGCTGGGTCAGGATGAGGCTAATTTGGGGAGGGGGGTGTTGTTAGTAAGGTTAGTTTAAGGATTCATGGGAGTTCGCCAGCCTGGAGGGGAGTGGTAGGGATGAGTGGGTCTAGTCAGGTTGTGGGAGGAGTAGTATGGGGGGGAATCATTGGGAGTGATTGGGGGACTCGGTTTGTTGTATTCAGGTATTAGCCCGGGGGTGAGCTGCTTAATATTACCTGAGTAACTATCCAGGGAAATTTTGTCGATCTGTCCCAAGTCTCTGAGTCTAACTGTAGCAGGGGAATTCTCCAATAGTAGTTCCTACCTCTGGGACAATTCCCAGGTATATCAGTGCGTCAGGACATCCAAGAGTGCCGATGTTCATCTTCAGCTGTGTGTCTGGATCTCTGGTGAGCCAGAGACCAGAAGATTTGTCCCATTAACTCCAGTCTCCTGTTGTTTACCCTGTTGTTCAATCTGTTTATTTCCTGTTTCATCTTTAATCTGTCTCAGGCTGGGGGGAAGTCAGTTCAGTTCAAATGGAGAGAGACAGCTGAAGTCACTGCAGGGATCCAGATCAGGACTGACAGTGACAGTGTGAACATTTCAATCTCTGAACATTGCTGCTCCACCGGTTACAGTGAAATCCTGAATTGTGAAGATCTTCGACAGCTCCTTCCAAACCCTTCATTCCTCCCTATTCCATCAGCCCCTCCGGCCCTCTCCCTCCCTATTCCATCAGCCCCTCCGGCCTGGCAGTGATTTCCCTGCTTACCCGGTTTCCCAGCTGGAAAACTGTTGTAGTTTTAATCTCCACATTGAAGGAAAGATTGTTGTAAACCATTGTTTAAACAGCAATGTGTTGTCAGTGTTCTCAGTAACAGAGTCTTCACTCTCCTTTCAAAATGGAGCAGCAGAGATCATTCTCCAGAGAGAGGGAAGAGTGTGTGTGATTCTGACAGTAGCCAGCAGAGGACAGATTGGTCAATCTTGTCAGAGTTTCCTCTCTGTCTCTGTGAATGAATTAAAGGCTCCACCAGCCTCTCCTCCAAACCTCTCTCACGATCTGGGGATGAAAGTCACACAATGCCACCATCTGCTGGCGGCTCACACCTACTGCAGGCGCTGCTCTTTGTGAGCCTCAGACAAGTTCAGTCAGTCCCATGTCTGCATCTGGGAACCGGTTACTGCAGTGTGAATATTGAACAATATTGACAGGGATTGGAGTTTGCAGCAGGAACGTCGGCTGGTGAATTAACCCTTTTATCCCCAGACACTGTACATGAACTCTGATCCCTCATTCATTATGGGAGATGTTGTATGGAGATTGTAGTTGGGGATGATCTCAGACTGTAGTGTGTACATTTGGTGCAGTTATTAGACACTAATCCCATTCAGAATGGGAGTGGGGAAACTCTACTGTTCTCTGTAATTCCTGTCAGACATTCAGTGTTTTATCTTGCATAGGGGATCTTGCTAACGGTTTTTTTTTAATGTTTACAAGTGAATTGGCTCAATCACAGCGACTGAGTCTTTGAACATTGAAAATACAAACATTCTGAGGCATAATTACAACCTTTAATCACATTTTGTCCGTGCTCAAACAGAAAATAATTTCCAAACAAACTATTCCCCTTTTGCAGCTCTTGTTTTATAATTCCACAGATTTCGCTGATACAGACAGAGAGCAGCCCAGCTGGAATCCAAATGCTCTCATTCCACTCTCACTCCCTCCCGTTTACCCTGCCAATTATCAACCTCAACTAAAATTCCCACATATTTATAGGGAAAGTTTCAGTGTTGAAGCAGGGTGACCATTCCTTTACCAAATACACACATTCACACGGTAAATGTTACTTGATTTATTTCTGGAACTGTTAAAATCCCAAATGCGCAAGTTGATTAAAGTGATTCCAATCCAAAGGCTGTTTCTGATTTGTAATCTCAATCACACAGAGGCAGTGATATTCCCACACAAAAACACGTAACCACAAGCATAATCTCACACACACTCACACACAGAGACGCACAGAGCAACACACGAAGAGACACAATCATGGGAGAGGTTCTGGAAGATTGGAGGATTGTGGATGTGGTGCCTATTTTCAAGAAGGGGAACAGGGATAGTCAGGCAATTACCGACCAGTGAGTCTGACCTCAGTAGTCAGTAAGTTGATGGAGAGGATTCTGAGAGATAGGATTTATGAGCATTTAGAGAAATTCAATATGATCAGTAATAGTCAACACGGCTTCAAGGGTAGATCGTACCTTACGAGCCTAGTTGAATTCATCGAAAATGTGACTGAACACATTGACGAAGGAAGAGCAGTGGACATCGTTTACATGGATTTCAGCAAGGCATTTGATAAGGTCCTCCATGCAAGACTTCTTGAGAAGGTGAGAGAGCATGGGATCCAAGGGGCTTTTGCCTTGTGGATCCAGAACTGGCTTGCCTGCAGAAGGCAGAGTAGTTGTGGATGGGTCTTTTTCTGCATGGAGGTCAGTCACCAGTGGAGTGCCCAGAGATCTGTTCTAGGACCCTTGTCATTTTCATAAATGATCTGGATGAGGAAGTGGAGGGATTGGTTAGTACGTTCGCCGACAACACGAAGGTTCGTGGTGTTATGGATAGTCTGGAGGGATGTCAGAAGTTGCAACGAGACATAGATAGGATGCAAGACTGGGCGGAAAAGTGGCAGATGGACTTCAACGGGATAAATAACCTGTGATCTTTAACATACAACGTCACTACAATTGGTCTGAAATGTATTTATGAAGATTTTCGATGATTCATCATTTTCTACAAATTGCAAACTGATTGTAGCAGTTCATTCACGTTTCCTTTTGGGATTTGGATAGCCTTGTACTTAACAGGAGAATCTACTAAATGATGCAATGGTATGTTTTGGGTGTGAGAACCGATTCAAATGCTAATCAAATTGCATAGTACGGTTTATAATGGGTGCATTATATGCCAGGTATGAGGGATATGGAGAGATAATTTAAAGAACACGTAATTCTCCCGCCCAACACCAGCCCGTTAAATAACTAGGTTTTTGATTTCTGAATTCTCCCTTCATATCTTGTCGTGATTTTTTTTCCCACAACTGATCAGTTTGCTGTGACCGAATTCTCTGTGGAACATCCCTGCAGTAAATAATGGATCAGCAAACATAAGAGGTTTTGTTTATTTTCCATACACAGTAAACATGGCAAGACTTACGACAACTGCCGTCACTTCTTGCATTCATGAAACAAAAGATGATCAGTGAAAGAATATAGTTCAGAGCAAGTCTGAAAATGAAAACATACAATGGTAATCGTTTTCCTCTGAGTCCTGAGTCATAATCAAAAATCCATTGGAAAAGTTCTTCAGAGGAGAAGCGCCTGAATTTGATGGAGGATGATGCTGTCTTCTGGATTGGACATAAGATTCAATTAATTGATGTATCTCTGTGATAGCAAATTCGAACATCAAATCGCAATTACTTTTAATATTGGGTATTGTAACAGATGCCGGTTGTGTTTGATTATTTATCATTATTACATTGGATCTGGTAACATAACGTTTTTTTTTCTTTAGTTGCAGTGAATTTAAGACCAGTTTGATGACCAATCAAGGAAAGTAAAATTTAATTATTCATCACAAGAAAATGAAGTTGCTGTGAAATTCCCCAAAATCCAGCACATGTTCTGTTCAATGCACCAGATCAGGATGTATTTTTTTTCAGGCTGTGGGAGGAAACCAGAGCCCCTGGAGGAAATGCAGGCAGAAAGGGGAGAACGTGCAAACTCCACACAATCAGTGATCTAAGCTGGATATCGATTCCCTCGTGATGTGAAGCAGCAGAGCTAACCACTGTGCTACCGTGGTGAAGAAATCACTGTTCCAATAGAGATACGAAATTCTAAGCACAATGAAATAATAGCCAACAGGACATGAAGAAATTTCTAAGCGTGGACAGTTATAGAGCTTTCAGTTTATTGTTACAATGTGCATGGTTAAAAAGATACATGAGTATAATTAATCATATAATAGCTTTATTGGGTACAATGTTATTACCTGGGATCCATGTTCGTGTAAGTGTTGCTATTGTCTTACATAATAATACACATTAAATTTTAATTTCAATTGTGGGAGGTTTAGAGGAGATCCTGAGGGTGGTGATAGTCTGGAATGAACTGCCTGGGAAGCGTAGGGTGGGGGTGTGGGAAGCCTCACATTCTCTGACAAGTCATTAAAACGCCATAACATTCAGGGCTGGCAGGTGGGGTCAGGTAGGCAGGTCAGGACATTTCATGTATCGGGGCAGAGTCGATGGGCCAAAGGGCCTCTTCTGCCCTGTGGTATTCTGTGATAGCTGCAGAGGGGAATCGATCGATGCCCTCAGAAATTCTGACTTACTCACTCAGTCAGTCAGTCTCGCTGGCTTGGTCAGTTTGCATTTCTCGCACTGCCGAATAGCACGAGGGGTCACGGGCTGAGGGTGAGGGGGATTAGGTATAATTTGGATGCCAGAGGGAGTTTTTTCACACAGAGGGTGGTGGGGGTATGGAATGCGCTGCCAAGTAAAGTAGTGGAGGCAGGTACTCTAGAGTTAATTAAGAAATACTTAGAAGGGCACATGAACTTAGAATGGAAATGAAGTGGTGTAGAAAACTGATTTAAAATAGGGATTATGAGCCTTGGGAGTCCCTGGGAAGTGTGTAAATAGATGATGGTATTGATGTACTTGTTTTTATCCTGCAGGTGCTTTGGTCCACCTTGTTGTCTAACAAGGGACATACACACGATGGGTCGTGAGAGGGCTGCTCTTGGTTTTTTTTTCGAGAGTATCCTAGTGCTCCACGTCGTTAGTGTACGCTTGACCTGGACCATTTGATTGGCAACACGAGAGCTCAGTGACTATCGCTGTGCTGTGCAGATACATGGATTTGGGCCTGTGTCTGTGGGAGTTTGCTCATTCTCCCCGTGCTTGCGTGGGTTTTCTCCGGGTGCTCCGGTTTCCTCCCACATCCCAAAGATGTGCTCTTCGGCTAATTGACAAAACAAATTCTCCCTAAATTGTCTCAAATTTGGTTTTTAATCCATAGATCTATAAATATAGACAGGGATCACGGGTAGAGGTGGGAACTTCGGGGTGGCGGCGCACGATCGTTGGTTCGAAGGGCCTGTTTCCCGTGCTGTTTTGTTCTTTGTTCTTTTTTAATACTCCACAGAGAACAAAGACTGCACGGGAAACAGGCCCTTCAGCCCAACGAGGCCGCGCCGTTGCCCTCTGGACTTACCCCCCACATTACCTTAAATCTGTGTCCTATCATAGCGACCATTTCAGCCCTGGGAAATAGCCTCTGAGTATCCACCCTATCTATTCCTCTCATCATCTTATAAAACTCTATCAGGTCGCCTCTCATCCTTCATCTCTCCAGTGAGGAGAGTCCCAGCTCCCTCAACCTATCTTCATAAGGCATGCCTCCCAATCCAGGCAACACCCTTGTAAATCTCCTCTGCACCCTCTCAATAACTTCCACTCGCTCAGTCGGTCTGTCAGTCTGTCAGTCTGTCGGCCTCACTTTCCCAGTTAGCAACACCTTACTCACTCATAGAGTCTAGGTCAATTTCTGGATTGTTTATTCAATCTGCCTCGATGGCTTCCTCTGTCAGTCAGCCTCGTTTCGTAAGTCAGTTGACCTCAGTCTCCCAATCATTCTCACTCACTGGATTAGTCAGTCAGTCTCACTCACCCATACAGGCAATGGAGCTCACTCAGTCAATCAGTCTGTTGTCCTCAGTCAGACTGCCATTCAGTCTGAATAACTCGGTCAATCGTTTGAAGATTCGGGCTCACTCAATGTTCAGTCAGTCGGTTTTGCTCAGTCAGTAACAGAGTCTGTGACATCCACTTGGTAGGTTGTAACATCAGCCTCACTCAGTCTGTTGTCCTCGTGCAGTCAGTCACTCTGCATTTGTTATATTCTCAGTTGGTCTATCTGCTTTGCTCTCTTGGTCAGTCGGTCAGCTTTGCTTGCTCAGTCGGTCAGTTGGTCTTAATCTCTAGGTCACTTAGTCAGCCGCAGTTGCTCAATCTGTCGGTCAATTGGCCTCACTCAATCACTCACTCTGTCGCTCAGTCAAATGGTCAGTCTGCCTCATTTACTGGCTCAATTTGTCAGTTGGTCTTGCTCAGTCCATTGGTCAGGAGTCTTAGCTGTGATGTAGAGCAGAAGGATCTCGGAGTCCGGGTCCATAGGACTCTTAAATTGATCTCGCGAGTGGAGGAAGTGGTCAAGAAAGCGTACGCTGTACTGGCCTTCATTAATCGAGGAATAGATTTTAGGAGTCAGGAGGTAATGATGCAGCTCTATGAGACTCTCGTCAGACCCCATTTGGAGTATTGTGCGCAGTTCTGGTCGCCTCATTATAGGAAGGATGTAGAGGCTATTGAGAGAGTTCAGATTAGATTTACAAGGATGCTGCCTGGATTGGGAGGCAGGCCTTTTGAAGATAGGTTGAGGGAGCTGGGACTCTTCTCACTGGAGAGACGTAGGTTGAGACGCGACTTGAGAGAGGTTTATAAAATGTTAACAGGAATAGGTAGGGTGGACTCTCAGAGACTATTTCCCCGAGCTGAAATGGTCACTACGAGATGACACAGGCTTAAGGTAAGGGGAAGCAAATACAAAGGAGATGTCAGGGGTAGGTTTTTCACTCAGAGGGTGGTGAGTGAATGGAACCGGCTGCCGTCGGAGTTTGTTGAGGGAAACTCACTGGGGTCTTTCAAAAGACTTCTGGATGAGTACATGGAAAAGAATAGGATAGGAGGTTATGGATAGGTCTGTGGATTGGTACATGTGATCGGTGCAACTCGTGGGCCGAAGGGCCTGTTTGTGCTACATTGTTCTATGTTCTATGTTCTAACTTGCAGATCATTAGAGATAATGGGATAATGTAGAATGGCTTATCCATGTCTGCAGATCTTTGCATTGTAGGAGGAAATCAGTGAACCAGGAGGAAATCCACTTTGACACGAGGAGAATATTAAAATCACTGTCAATTGGAAGCTGGAATTGGTCTTAATGCTGTGAGGCAGCAATACTAACCACTGTGCCACAAATGAGAGCCTATTTAACGTTTCCTCGTAAGACAACTGTCCATACGAGGGATCGTCCTTGTGAACTTTCTCTGGATAGGCTCCAATAAAATCATATCATTCCTTAAATAAATGATCAAAAACTCCTCTCAGTGCTCTGGACGTGGTCTTGCAAGGACCCTGTACAGTTGCAGCAAGACTTCCCGTCTCGTATAATATTCAATATTATGTTAACCTCCCTGTTTACCTGTGGTACCTGGATGCTAGCTTTCTGTGCCCCCATCCCCCGACCCCAAATCCTTTTATATGGGAGCTTTCTGCAGTTTTTGTCCATTCAACAGCTGGCATTTAAGAGGGAAATACGGAGCCATTGGCACCGTAATAATTCTTTTTACAAATCTCTGTATAAATTGCTTTCCATTGGAATATTACCTGCTGACGGATTCATCCCCAGAAATGATCTAGAACATAGAAAATGACAGCACAATACAGGCCCTTTGGCCCTCAATGTTGCACCAACCAGTAGAACCAATCTAATGACCCTCTAACCTAAACTATTCCAGTATCATCCATATGCTTGTCTCGTAGCCATTTGAACGCCCCTAAATTTGGCGAGACCATGACTATTGCAGGCAGGGCATTCCACACACTTACTACCCTCTGAGTAAAGAACCTACCTCTGACATCCTATACTTATCACCCCTTCATTTAAAACTATGTCCCCTCGTGTTAGCCATCACCATCCGAGGAAGAAGGCTCTTACTGTCCACCCTTTATAACCCTCTGATCATCTTGTATGCCTCAATTAGGTCACCTCTTAACCTTCTTCTCTCTAACAAAAACAACCTCAAGTCCCTCCTTCCCACCATACAAGGCAACATCCTCAGAAATCTTCTTGGCACCCTTTCCAATGCTTCCACATCGTTCTTATAATATGGTGAACTGTACGCAATACTCCAAGTGCGGCCGCACCAGAGTTTTGTACAGCTGCAACATGAACATCTCGAACATCATCACCAATCTGTCCCACTGTCTATTCACTGTTTAGCGGTTTTTCAGTTAATGATAGAGTAAATGAGCACCTCCACTCTGAGATTAAACATCTGCACCCTACCGTAGCTCCTGTTAACAATAGTCACTGAATAATTCTCCAGAGTATTGAGACAGACACTAGCTTCTGTGAAGTTCTGATAGAACATGTTTCATTTATTCCTTCCATTTTTGTATCCTCTGTGTCTCTATCTCTGTCTCTGTTTTCATCTCTCTCTTTCTGACATTCCTCTCTCCTTCCCTCTGCCTCACACACTCTCACTGCCTGTTTGTCTTTCTCTCTCTCTCTCAAAGATCAAAGAACAAAACAGCCCGCGCCGCCACCCGATGTTCCCACCTTTACCCGTGATCCCTGTCTATGTTTATACATCTATGGATTAAAAACAAAATTTGGGAGAATTTGTTTTGCCAATTAGCCTAAGAGCACATCTTTGGGATGTAGGAGGAAACCGGAGCACCCGGAGAAAACCCACGCAAGCACGGGGAGAATGCACAAACTCCCACAGACACAGGCCCAAATCCATGTATCTGCACAGCACAGCGATAGTCACTGAGCTGTCGTGTTGCCCATCAAATGGTCCAGGTCAAGCGTAACTAACGACGTGAAGCACTAGGATACTCTCGAAAAAAATCCAAGAGCAGCCCTCTCACGACCCATCGCGTGTATACCCCTCGTTAGACAACAAGGTGGACCAAAGCACCTGCAGGATAAAAACAAGTACATCAATATCATCATCTATTTACACACTTCCCAGGGACTCCAAGGCTCATGATCCCTATTTTAAATCAGTTTTCTATACCCCTCCATTCCCATTCTGTTCATGTGCCCATCTAAGTATTTCTTAAATAACTCCAGAGTGCCTGCCTCCACCACTTTACTTGGCAGCGCATTCCATACCCCCACCATCCTCTGTGTGAAAAATCTCACTCTAGCATCCAAATTATAACTTATCCCCTCACCCTCAGCCCTTGACCCCTAGTGCTGTTCAAGTCCATCCTGGGAAAGAGCTTAACCGTGTTTACTCTATCTATACCCCTCATAATGTCGTACACCTCTATTAGATCTCCTCTAAGTCTCCGTCTTTCTAAGGAAAACAGTCCCAATATGCCTAACCTGTCCTCGTAACTCAGACCTTCCATACCAGGCAACATCCTGGTAAACCTCCTCTGCACTCTCTCCAGAGTCTCCACGTCCTTCCGGAAGTAGGGCGACAAGAACTGGACGCAGTATCCCAAATGAGGTCTAACCAACGTTTTATACAACTGCAACATTAAAGGCCAGCTCTTGTACTAGAGACTCCTTCCTATAAAGGCTAACATACTATATGCTTTTTTCACAACCTTCTTCACTTCCTCTTCCAAATTCAGAGACTTGTTCATCTGCACCCTGAGGTCCCTCTGCGTTTCTATACTCTTAATAGGTCTACCCTTTATCATATGCCTCCCCCCTACATTCTTTCTCCCGAAATGCATCACCTCACATTTATCAGGATTGAATTCCATCTGCCATCTGTCTGCCCAAGCTACCAGCCTATCTATGACCCGCTGCATTGCCTACCAATGCTTCTCACTACCTGCAAGTCCAGCCATCTTTGTATCGTCTGCAAACTTGCTGATCACTCCATTTACTCCCTCTTCCAAGTCATTTATATATATTACACATAGAAGAAGTCCCAGTACCGAGCCCTGCGGCACACCACGAGTGACCGTCCTCCAGCTAGAAAAACACCCTTCCACTATTACTCTCTTTCTCCTATTACCAAGCCAGTTACTTATGCATCTAGCTACCTGTCTTTGTATCCCATTAGCCTTGACCTTCTCAACTAACCTCCCATGATGGACTTTGTCAAACAACCTCCCATGAGGGTCTCTCTCTCTCTCTCTCTGACTATCCCTCTGTCATTCTTTCACTGTCATTTCATCTCTCTCTCTTTCTCTCTCTCTCTTCGTGATATGTTACTGTCAGTCCCTGTCTTACTCTGTCAGCACCCTGCCCACACTTCTCACGCTTACGTTGCCTCCTTGTCTCTCTCTGACGCTTTCTCTGTCATTTTCTCCCTGTCACTTCTGCACTATTTCTCTCTCTTTATCTGCCACACTCTCTTTCTATTTCTGTTTCTCTCATTCCCTCCATTTCTCTTTGTCTCTTCCTCCCTATTCCTCAGCTCTTTGTTGATACATCTCAATCTCTCCCTCTCTCATTCTGAATCTGCCTATTTTGCACCATCTATTTCTCCATCCGCATTTGTTTCTCCCTTGCTTCGCGTCACTTTCAGTCCTTCCATCTCACTAATTCCTTTTTCTCCATCTCTCTCTTTCTGTCTATTTGGACTATCTATTTTCCTGTCTCACTCTTCCCACTCTGTCCCCATTATTGTAGCCATATTATTCTGTCCCGTGCTTTGACTTTCTTTCTCACATGTTTTCTTTGTCTTTCTCACTTTATCTTTGTTTTTTATGTCTTTCTCTTCTTCTTTCTGCTTTTCTTTCCATCTTTCATTTCATTTCCCCATTTCTATCATTATTTAGCTCCCTTTCCATCTCCTCCTCTCTCTTTCTCTTTCTGGCAAATGGGAGGCAGATAATGATAAAGGGGTTGACTTCTTGTCCAAATGGCGTAATTGATGTCAAATTTATAAAAAAAAACATGGATATTCTCACAGACTTAGACATTCCGATCGTTGAATGAGTTGCAGAATTGATTGATTGGGAATGTGATCACATTCTTCAATTGCTCTCGGAACATGGACTGGGTAATGGCGTAGATAGCAGTGTTTGTGCAGCAACTCAGGAGCTGGAACATAAAGCCCAATTCCTAAACAAAAGAATCCATCCAAACTGACAAATACAAGACATCATACATCCTCCTCCATATGGAATAAACCATTAATGTTGACCACAACAGGATGAAGTTGGCTGAAATAAGAAACAAGAAAATGATGGATTTCCTGCGATTCTCCATCTCTGGATCCCTGAGATTCTCTCCACTGCTGATAGCCCGGAGTCTTCTGCGGGCTCTGCTTCTCACTAAAATGTGTCTGACAGTCAAAGCGTTGAGCAACAGAATCAGGATGAATGGGATACCTGGTGTTAGAATGTGGTGGAGGAATTCGATTGTTCCCCAGACTGGAGAATACATAACATCCCATCTGGAACGACAAAACCAGGGAAAGTTCAGGAAAAAATACTCTCCCGACAGCATAAAATACCAGAAAATGTTCTTTAAACAGCTCAGAACCGTCACTGTTCCTAGAACCACAGTCGCTGATTTCTCACTGCAATATTTACTTTTCAACTTGGGGCAGCAAATGGCCACAGATCGATCAAAGGTGAACATGACGGTGAACCAGACAGAACAGTCAGTGGCTGCATACAGCAGGACAGCGTGGATGTTACACACAGGAAGTGATTGCAGGAAATAAAACTGTTCCCAATAAAGAATGGGAATCTGTCTCAATATCAAGTCGAAGATAACGACCAACAGATCCCCCGCTGACATGGCAACCAGGTAACAAGTGACACATTTAGACAGACCACATTTTCTGCAGGAAATAATCACAATCGTGACAATGTTCACTGGAAAGAAGAAAAAGAAATAATGCAATGATTCATAAAAGAATGTTGTCAAAGTCACCAGTTCAAATGAAAAAAATAACACACTGAAGAAACTGTTATTGAGTCAGTTGGTACGCAATCTCAGAAATTTGTACCTTTCCTCTAACAGAAGAAGAAAATAACAAACGACAAAGATCAGTACAACATAGGGGCAGGCCTCTTGGCCCTCAGAACCTGTACTGAACATCATATCAGTCTGAACTAAAATTGTATGCACTTATGGAGTCCATATACATATATTCTATTCATCTATTCATCTAGATGGTCAGAAGATGCTGCTAGTTCACCTGCTCCGCCATCACCATCTGTGTAAAAAAATTGTCTCACGTATCTTCTTTGACCTTTTCCCCTGCAATTTAAACCTATGTCCCATTGTACATGAACTTTGTAACCTCGGCAACCTCTGACTATCCACTCTGTCCATGACACTCATAATTTTGTAAATCTGTTAGGTCATCCCACAAGCTCCACCCAGTGGGAACAAACTGTGTCTATTCAAACTTTGCTCATACTAAATGCGCTCCAGACCAGGCAACATCCTCGGAAAACCTTTCTGTATCCTCTCCAAAGCAACCTTCCGTGAGTGTGGCGACCAGAATTATGCACAATATTCCAAAAGAGGCCAAACTATGATTCTGTATGGCTTCAGCACTTCCTGTCAATTTTCATATTCAGTACCTCAACTGATGAAGGCAAGCATGCTTTATGTCTTCTTGACTACCTCACTACCTGCTTTACTGTGTTAAGTGATCAGTGGACACGTTGTAATGAACCTAGTCAAAAAGAAATGCGCACACCACATTCAGAAGGAGATGTTAGGGATCTCGAGGAGTATACGGTTTATAGGAAGGAACTTAAGAAGAGAACTAGGAGTCAGAAGGGGTCATAAGAAGGCCTTATCAGGTAATATTAAGGAGAACTCTAAGGCGTTCTACAAATATGTGAAGAGTAAAAGCATGAGATGTGAAGGAATAGGAAAGTTTGTACAGAACCGATAGCAAAAGCAGAGGTGCTTAATGAATACTTTACCTCAGTCGTCATGGTTGAAAAAGATCTGGGTAGTTGTACTGCAGGCTTATCGCGGACTGAAAAGATTGAGTATGTGGACGTCAAGAAAGAGGGTGAGTTGGAAATTTTGAATAGCATCAGGATAGATAAGTTCCTGGGACCGGATGGGATGTTTCTGTGGGAGGCAAGGGAAGAGATGCAGAGCATCTGGCGATGATGTTTGCATCTTGATGGAGACGGGGAAGGTCCTGGAAGATTCGAGGATTACAGATGTGGTTCTGAGATTCAAGAAAGGGGATTGGGGTAACACAGGAAATTACCGACCAGTGAGTCTAACTTCAGTGGTTGGTAAGTTGATGGAGAAGATCCTGAGGGACAGGATTTATAAACAGTTAGAGAA
This sequence comes from Sphyrna mokarran, assembly GCA_024679065.1. Taxonomy (NCBI): domain Eukaryota; kingdom Metazoa; phylum Chordata; class Chondrichthyes; order Carcharhiniformes; family Carcharhinidae; genus Sphyrna; species Sphyrna mokarran. The sequence goes on along the minus strand of JAGIQG010000041.1, from coordinate 4,199,289 downwards.
GATTAGTATGCTGAAAAGTAGGCAGCACGGCTTTGTCAAAGGCAGGTGGTACCTTCTGAGCCTGGTTGCGTTCTTTGAAAATGTGACTAAACACATTGATGAAGGAAAAGCGGTGGATGTGGTTTATATGGAGTTCAGCAAGGCGTTTGATAAGGCCCCCATGCAAGACTATTTGAGAAAGTGAGAGGACATGAGATCCAATGGACTGCTGCTTTGTGGATGCAGAATTGGCTTGCCTGCAGAAGGCAGAGAGTGGTTCTGGATGGGTCTTTTTTTCTGCTTGGAGAGCTGTCACCAGTAGAGTGCCACACTGACCTGTTTGAGGACCCTTGTGTTTGTAATGCTCATAAATGACCTGGATGAGGAAGTGGAGGGATGGGTTGGTAAGTTTGTTGAAAACATAAAGGTTCGTGGTGTTGTGGATAGTTTGGAGGGAAGTCAGAAGTTGCACCGAGACATAGGTAGAATGGAAAGCTGGACAGAGAAATGGCAGATGAACTTCAACCCCGATCAATGCGTAGTGGTTCATTTTGGTAGGTCCAATGGGATGAAGGAGTATAATATTAAAGGTAAGACTCTTTAGAGTGTGAAGAGCATCAGAAGGACCATGGGATCCGGGTCCATCAGACTCTTAAATAAGCCTCATAGGTAGAGGATGCGGTTAAGAAGGCGTACTGGCCTTCATCCATCGAGGGATTGAGTTTAGGAGTCAGGAGATATTGTACAGCTTTATAAGAACCGTGTCAGACCCCACTTGGAGTACTGTGCTCTGTTCTGGTCGCCTCATTACAGGAAGGATGCGGAAGCTTGAATGAGTGCAGAGGAGTTTTACAAGGATGTTGCCTGGGTTGGGTGGCATGCCTTATGAGGACAGGTTGAGGGAACTTGGTCTTTTTTCCTTGGAAATATGAAGAATGAGAGGTGACCTGATAGGGGTCTATAACATGTTGAGAGGTATAGTTTGGGTAGATACTCAGACAGTTTTTTTCCAGGGCTGAAATGGTTGCTACGAGGGAACACAGGTTTAAGATGCTGGGGAATAGGTACAGATGTCAGGGTAAGTTTTTTTTTCATTCAGAGTGTGGTGGGTGAGTAGAATTGGCTGCCGTTGGTGGTGCTGGGTGCAAATTCGATAGGGTCTTTTCAGAGACTTCTGGATGAATGGGGACTTAATAGGATTGAGGGTTATGGGTAAGTCTTGTAGGTAGAGATATGATCAGTGCAACTTGTGGGCCGAAGGGCCTGTTTGTACTGTAGTATATTGTGTGTGATCTATGTTCTATTGTTACGGTGAAATTAAACTGACAGACACAAAATGGCCATGTCCATACCTGTCTCCTTGTAACGATACGTTAACTGATGATGTCCGTAGCTGTCTACTCAACTTGTAAGAATGTGCTCATGTCCTTACTGCCTATTGGCTATAGGTTGTAAAGATGGTCAAGTACCATTGTGTAGTAGAGAAAGTAGCTGTCACGCACCGTGGAGTACCAGTACCTTCTCCCAAAGTTTTGTCTGAAATAAAGCTGTTTTTTTGAACCTCCAAGTCTGATTCCAAAGTGGTAAATTACCCACAACAATTGGCGTAGTCAGCAAGGAACCCATTGCTGGTAAGTTTGATTGATTGGCACAATCGGAAAGCCGGGATGGAAATCACTGAATCTGTTCTAATTATGTGAGGTAAATGATACAGTTTTGAAGGAGTAAAATTGAGGGTATTTATAATGATAAATATCCATTGTATATGGTTTAGTGATAAGTACTAACTGCTGATGGTACAGTGATAATTATTGATTGACTGCTACTTATGCTGACTAACTAGAGGACAAGGAACTGCCTGTTTCAAATGTGCATCTTTAAACCGGTTGTTAAAAGGGGATATCCCCAATGTGAAGGTCAGGATCCTGAAGTGGGCGTAGAAACACCAAGGGCACTTAGAATTGTGAAGCACAAGTGGCAAAGTTCAGTTAACATCAAATTCTGCAGTGTTGAACAAATACAGAATGTGCCACCTGTTTGCATGAAAGTTTGTACACTTGAGTATTGGACTGTTAATATTGTAAAGTGCTGCAGAAAAGAAGCTGATCAACTCTGACTTAGAGTCGGAATCTGGTGGAGAAACACATTGCCGTGGCGGTAATAGTCTGCGGTGACATACCAAACAACTTGAACTGCTTCTTACTTGTTGCCATCAAATCATTGAATAGATTTCCCTCGTATTAAGTTGATCTTTCTTAACACCCTAGTTATGACTGGAACACTACAATCAAATTCAAGACATGGGGATCTGCGTGTCACACTGCAAGAGTCGTGGTGAGCCTACAGGTACAGGATTTAAAGTGGGAAAATAATTAAATGGCATTGATTGCGACGCTGATTACTAAAGTGAAATGCAGGAGCTATGATTAGGGACCAGTGACACAACATCTGGACTGAATACTGTGTGAAGTTATATTTCAAAAAGATGTAAATGCATTTGGAGGATTGCAGAGGAGGAATACTGGCTAATATTTAAACTGAAGTTTTATTTTGCAAGTATATGTTGGATAAATGTGAATATATCTATTTTGGTAGCAAACATTAGAAAGCAGACTGTTAGCCTAATGGCCATAAATTAGAAGAGAGAAGTGTGCAACGAGAACTGGGTGGCCACGTACTCCAGTGGTGAAAGCAAGTGCGCAGTTGAAGCAGGCAGTGAAGAAGACAAATGGTATGTTGGCCTTTGTATGGAGAAGATTTGAGGATAGAATATAGACATTTTAGTCCAATTGTACAGGGCATGGTGAGCACACACCTGGAGTATTGTGTTCAGATTTGGTGTCATTATAAGAATGTCTTGGCAATGGAGGGAGTTCAGCGATGGTTTACCAGGCTGATTCCTTGGAATGGCAGCATTGTCATACGTGCAGATATTAAGTGGGTTAGGATTATATTCGTTGGATGTTTAAAGTGTGAGAGGGGGAACTCATTGAAAATTGTAAAATTCGACCAGGGTTAGGCGTCCCCCTGTGACTGGAATCTGAATTTCTGAACAAATCAAAATCAGTAAGGATATTCAACAACACCTCCTCTACAATCATCCTTAACATTTCTTCCACACAAGGCTGTGCTCTGAACTTCCAATATAACAAAGAACAAAGAACAAAACGGCACGGAAACAAGCCCTTCGGCCCAACGAGCCAGCGCCACCACCCCGATGTTCCCATCTCTACCTGTGATCCCTGTCCATGTTTATAGATCTATGGATTAAAAACCAAATTTGAGGCAATTTAGGGAGAATTTGTTTTGCCAATTAGCCTAAGAGCACATCTTTGGGATGTGGGAGGAAACCGGAGCAGCCAGAGAAAACCCATGCAAGCACAGGATGAACGCGCAAACTTCCACAGACACAGGCCCAAATCCATGTATCTACAGAGCATAGCGATCGTCACTGAGCTGTCGTGTTGCCAATCAAATGGTCCAGGTCAAGCGTACACTAACGACGTGAAGCACTAGGATACTCTCGAAAAAAATCCAAGAGCAGCCCTCTCACGACCCATTGCATTTATGCCTCTCGTTAGACAACAAGGTGGACCAAAGCACCTGTAGGATAAAAACAAGTACATCAATATCATCATCTATTTATACACTTCCCAGGGACTCCCAAGGCTCATGATCCCTATTTTAAATCAGTTTTCTATGACCCCCCATTCCCATTCTGTTCATGTGCCCATCTAAGTATCTGTTAAATAACTCCAGAGTACCTGTCTCCACCACTTTACTTGGCAGCGCATTCCATACCCCCACCACTCTCTGTGTGAAAAAACTCCCTCTAGCATCCAAATTATAACTTATCCCCTCACACTAAGCCCTTGACCCCTAGTGCTGTTCGAGTCCATCGTAGGAAAGAGCTTAACCGTGTTTACTCTATCTATACCCCTCATAATCTTGTACACCTCCATTAGATCTCCTCTAAGTCTACGTCTTTCTAAGGAAAACAGTTCCAATATGCCTAACCTCTCCTCGTAACTCAGACCTTCCATACCAGGCAGCATCCTGGTAAACCTCCTCTGCACTCTCTCCAGTGTCTCCATGACCCTCCAGTAGTAAGGTGACCAGATCTGGATGCGGTATTCCAAATGAGGTCTAATTAATGTTTTATACAACTGCAACATTAAAGGTCAGCTCTTGTACTCTACACCACTTCCTATAAAGGCTAGCATACCATGTGCTTTCTTCACAACCTTCTCCACCTGCTCTGCCATCTTCCGAGATTTGTGCACCTGCATTTCCCAGGTCCCTCTGCGTTTCTATACTCTTAATCGGTGTACCCTTTATCATATGCCTCCCCCTCTACATTCTTTCTCCAGAAATGCATCACCTCGCATTTATCAGGTTTGAATTCCATCTGTTATCTATCTGCCCAAGCTACCAGCCTATCTCTATCCTGCTGCATCGCCTGACAATGCTCCTCACTATTCGCAAGTCCAGCCATCTTTGTATTGTCTGCAAACTTGCTGATCACTCCACTTACTCCCTCTTCCAAGCAATTATGTATATTACAAATAGAAGAGGTCCCTGTACCGAGCCCTGTGGCACATCATTAGTGACTGACCTCCAGCTAGAAAAACACCCTTCCACTATTACTAATAGGCGATACTAATAGGGGACTCCACTGTGAGGGGTTCTGACAGGCGTTTTTGTGGGCGCAGGAGAGAGTCGCGGATGGTGGTTTGTCTTCCTGGAGCTGGGATCCGTTTCTGGACGCCTCCCAGACAGCCTGAAAGGGGAGGGTGAGGAACCTGAAGTTGTGGTGCATATAGGTACTGCAGACATAAGCAGGAAGAGGGAGGCAGTCATCAAAAGTGATTATAGGGAACTGGGTAGGGAGCTGAGGAAGAGGAAAGCAAAGGTAGGAATCTCAGGGTTGCTGCCTGTGCTTCGGGAGAATGAGAGCAGGAATCAAATGAGGTGGAGGATGAATGCATGGCTGAGGGACTGGAGCAGGGAGCAGGTATTCAGATTCATAGATCATTCGGACGTCTTTAGGGGCAGGTGTGACCTGTACAGTAAGGACGGGTTGCACTTGAACCCTAGGGGGACGAATATCTTGTCAGGTATCCTTATCGAAACCTTACCTTATCGAAACATATAAGATGATTAGAGGTTTAGATAGGGTGGACAGTGATAGCCTTTTTCCTAGGATGGGGAAGCTAGCACGAGGGGACACAGCTTTAAATTAAGGGGTGATAGTTATAGGACGGATATCAGAGGTAGGTTCTTTACCCAAAGGGTGGTTCGGGAGTGGAATGTCCTGCCTGCGGCAGTTGTAGATGCGCCAAGTTTGGTGGCGTTTAAGAGGTTAGTAGATAAGTATATGGAAGAGAAGGGAATGGTTTAGTTTGGAGGGTCATTGCTTTTTATATTGGTCGGCGCAACATCGAAGGCCGAAGGGCCTGTTCTCCGCTGTAATGTTCTATGTTCTATGTTCTAGGTAGACTAGCCAGGGCTACTGGGGGATCTTTAAAATTGAAAAGCTGGGGGGTGGGAATATTGATGGGTCAGTGAATAAGGGGGTTAGTTCCCAGGTAGGGAAGGACTGTAGGCACTCTGAGAGGGGGTTTAGGCAGTTGGTCGTAAAAGGAAATATCCTGACTGAGGGGCTGAGAAGTGCCTATTTTAATGCCAGGAGTGTAGTAAGTAAGGTAGATGAGCTTCGGGCGTGGATTGCTGCTTGGGAGTGTGATGTGGTGGCCATTACAGAGACTTGGTTGTCTCAGGGACAGGACTGGGTACTTCGGGTGCCGGGATTCAGGTGCTTCAGGAGGGACAGGGTTGGGGGCAAAAGAGGAGATGGCGTGTCACTCTTGACTAGCGAAGGTGGAAGACGGGGAGGAATTGTCTACGGAGTCACTGTGGGTGGAAGTTAGGAACAGCAAAGGCTTGATAACTTTGCTGGGTGTATTCTATCGGCCGCCCAGTAGCGACAGGGAACTTGAGGTGCAGATAGGGAAACTGATCCTAGACTGATGGAGAAATAACAGGGTTGCCGTGATGGGAGATTTCAATTTCCCAAACATAGACTGGAATATCCCAAGGGTAAGGAGTTTGGATGGTGTGGAGTTTGTTAGGTGTGTTCAGGAAGGTTTCCTGACACAGTACGTGGAAAAGCTGACGAGAGGAGAGACTGTACTTGACCTGGTGCTTGCTAATGAGCCAGGGCAGGTGTCGGATCTCACAGTAGGTGAGCATCTTGGGAATGGAGATCATAATTCTATCACTTTCACGATAGCAATGGAAAGAGATAGGATCAGGCAGGCTAGGAAGGTGCATGTCTGGAGTGAGGGGAAATATGAAAACATTAGGCAGGTAATTGGACGCATAAACTGGAAGAAGGTGTTCTTGGTGAAGAGTGCAGAAGGAAAGTGGCGGTTTTTCATGGAATGTTTGTCTGGGGCACTGCAAGACAACGTCCCGAGGAGTCAAGGTGGTTCTGGTAGGACGCGGGAACCGTGGTGCACAAAGGTAGTGGTGAACCTAGTTAGGAAGGAAAAAAAGGTATATAAAAGGTTCAGAGAGCTAAAGGATGTTAAGGATCTAGAGGAGTATAAGATGTGTAGAAGGGAACTTAAAAAGGAAATTAGGAGAGCCAGAAGGGGTCATGAGAAGGCCTTGGCAGGTAAGATTAAGGAGAATCCCAAGGCCTTCTACAAATATGTGAAAAGTAAAAGGATGAGAAGAGAAGGGATAGGGCCTATAAAAGGTGAATGGGGAAAAGTCTGTGTGAATCCGGAAGAAGTGGCAGAGGTGCTTAACGAGTACTTTGCCTCGGTATTCACGGTGGAAAGTGAACTGGGAGATTGCACTGCAGGTTTGAGGCATACGGAAAAGATTGAGTCTGTGGCTGTTAGGAAAGAGGATGTGTTAGACCTGCTAAATTCTATCAAGATAGACAAGTCGCCAGGACCGGATGGGATGTACCCCAGGTTGTTGTGGGAGGTGAGGGAAGTGGTTGCAGAGCCCCTGGCGATGATCTTTGCGTCGACCATGGAAACTGGAGAGGTTCCGGAGGATTGGAGGATTGCGGATGTGGTTCCTATCTTTAATAAAGGGAACAGGGATAGTCCAGTAAATTACCGACTGGTGAGTTTGACTTCAGTGGTTGGTAAGCTGATGGAGAGACTTCTGAGGGATAATATATATGAACATTCGGAGAAGTTTGGACTGATTAGAAATAGTCAGCATGGTTTTGTCAAGGGAAGGTCATGCCTTACGATCCGAGTAGAGTTCTTCGAAAATGTGACTGAACACATTGACGAAGGAAGGGCGGTGGACGTAGTGTACATGGACTTTAGTAAGACGTTTGAAAGGTCCCACATGCAAGGCTACTGAAGAAGGTGAGAGGGCATGGGATCCAAGGGGCTTTGGCCTCGTGGATCTAGAACTGACTTGCCGGCAGTAGGCAGA
>JAGIQG010000041.1:4139343-4186843 GCA_024679065.1 Sphyrna mokarran | reverse complement strand
AGGTTCTTTACTTAGAGGGTAGTAAGGACGTGGAATGCCCGGCCTGCAGAAGTTATGGACGCGTCATTTTAAAGGCGTTCAAATGGTCAATGGATAGGCATATGGATAACATTGAAATAGTTTAAGTCAGAGATTGGTTACATTGGTTGGTGTAACATAGAGTGCCAAAGCTCCTGTACTGCGCTGTAATGTTCCATGTTCTATGTTAACTGTTTCAGGTGATTAGTCCCTGCTTCTGGTTGTACCCCTGGCTCCAGCATTGATGGATTTGCACTGAAAGCAGCTGGCTTCATTTTTATAATGCTAATAACCTATCAATATCCCTGTACTTAGATTGGTTTGAGGTTGGCAACAACAGTAACTTCAAATCTGATAGGTCCCCTTTAGCTGAGTGTTTCATTTTAACTCACAGTCTGGCACAATGCAAAAACCTGCAGGGTTACCAAGACAATCTTGATATGTTCAGCTTCAATAACAAATGTTGCAACTTGCACTCACTGTGTGTTCCGCAATTTAAACACCTCAGCTTCAAACAAAAACAGCTTTTAAAAGGGACTGCACCCTCTTACTCCTCTAAAAGTTTACACAAATCTTTTGCATCTTTCTGAACATTGTTAACTTCTTAACGAGCTCAGCTTCACAATACAAAAAGCTTTCAACATAGAGAACAATGATCAACGTTTTGTAGTTGTGGTAACTCGACAAGGACACACATCAGAAGCAACAGTCGCAATGGCAAGAGTGACAGAGTTAAACGTGGGCTACATCATTAACAATCAGTGAAGAAACTTACCAGGGACACCAACAACAGCTAGGATTGGGTAGTAAAAGTGTTGAATCAGTATCAGTATATAGTTGACACGCACAGCTGAAGATATCCAATCTCTGGAAAGATAGTGAAATGTCCAGTATAGACTCCTTTGAATTGCTGTAACATTCAGAACTGTGGCCCTCAGATGCTGATCCATTGTGGGATCGAACTTTACTGGGTTCAGATCCAGTAGAGAAAGTTTGCAATTTATTTCTTCCAGATGTTGATCACTCCACACCCTCTCTCTGGAATGGTGCACCACTGTGACACACCCACTGGCACTGTGAATAACACTGGGAACAGTCCTTTATGAAACACGGATGGTAATGCTCCAGAGACATGGTTAGTACCAGCAAATTAATTCCACCATTAATTACCATCACTGAACAAACAAGTAAACCCTTCAAACAAAACAGAAAATGGTGGAAAATCTCAACTAATCTGGCAGCATGTATAGGCAGACAAAGAGTCATCTGCACTCGAAAAATCAGCTCTTTTCTCTCCTTACAAATGCTGCCAGGCCTGCTGAGATTTTCCAGCATTTTCTCTCTTGCTTTCAGATTCCAGATTCCGCAGAAATTTACTTGTATCCAAGTTAACATTCCATTTTGCATCGAAACATCTTTCCTGTAAATGCATTGCAAAATAGTCTGGGTCTGTGTGAACTGACAGAAGAAATTTTGGGAATATCGAAAGGTCTGCCAAATACCTTTTAATCCTTCTGTGAGATGGCATTGTGACAAAAAAAATAGATTGTCCAAAAGTTCCCTCAACATGTCTGTAAAGGGAGAAACACTTTAAACCTGGAAATGTAGAGTTGTCAGCATCTTATCGGTAAACAAAATGGAGAACGTTTAAATCCATAATGTTGGAGAAAATAACTTGTGATTTCCAACTCCATGGGTGGATCCGCTATCATTTGCCATTTAAATTAATGACCTGAATGAGAATTTAGGAGGCATGGTGGGTAATTTTACAGATACCACTAGATTGCTCGCATATTGAAGAGTGAAGAAGGTTATCTCGGATTGCAACGGGATCTTTGTCAATTGGGCAATTGAGCCAGTAAATGGCAGATGGAATTTAATTGAGATAAATGTGAGGGAGTGCATTTTATTAGATTGTACCAGAGCAGGACTGTCTCAGTTTATGATAGGGCATATTAGAGCGTTACAGAACAAAGAAGTAGAGCTTTATAGCTTCTTGAAAGTGGAGTCACAGGCTGATAGAGTGTTGAAGAAGACATTTAACATGCTTGGTTTCATCGGTCAGAACATTGAATACAAGAGTTGGGACGTCTTGTTGAATCTCACAAGATTTTGGTAAGGCCATACATGGAATACTGTGTACAGATCTGTTCTCCCTTTTATGGAAAGAATATCAATAAACTAGAAAGAGTGCAGAAAACATTTACTGGGGTGGTACTGGATTCTTGGTGGTTTGTGTTGGAAGGAGAGGCAAGACAGACTAGAACTATTTCCTGGAGGTTAGGGGTGATTTTATAGAGGTCTATAAAATGATGAGGGGCACAGGTCAATTAGGTAGTCAATATGTTTTCCCAAAAGGTAGGGGAATCTGACGGACATGGGTGTGAGGTAAGGGGGGAGATACAAAAGAGTCCAGAGAGGCAAATACTTCACACAGAGGTTGGTGAGTGTCTGGAACGAGCCAGAGGTAGTAAAGGCAGATATGATTTTGTATTTGAAGAAGTTTTAAGACAGTTCCAATGGATAAAACAGAGAATATGGGCCGATTGCTGGCAATTGGCACGAGCTTAGTAGTATAAACAAAAGGGCAGCACGGAGAAGTTGGGCAGAAGGGCGTGTTTCTGTGTTGAAAAACCTCGATGATCCTATGATTTTCCAGCTTTGTTCGTTCCAATGCCAGAAAATCCCACCTGAGGTTACCAAACCTATTACATGGTCTGTGTCTCACTTGCCAAGGAATCATAGAGGGTGGAATAGAACAATTCTATCTCATGTTTATCAAAGCAATCCATGCTTATATCATAGAATCATAAAATCTCCACAGTGCAGAACGAAGTCATTTGTTCCATCAAGCCTGTAGAAATAACAATAATCCTCTCGAAGCCCCCTTCTCCCTCAAGCACCCACTCAGCCTCTTTCACTCTCAGCCACCACAATCAGCCCTCTCCACCTTCAGAACCCCACCCGCTCGATCTACACTCTGTCCTTCCACCTCAGACTCCTCACTCACCTGCCTCCACCCTCAGATCCCCACTTTGACACCCTACTCAGTTCCACTCCCATCTAAGAAATTTTGTTCATCTCCCTCACCGTTCAGACCCGTCCCTGCTCAGGTCTCCTACAGGCCATGAGCCTTCGCAGTGACTATGGCACTGCCCACTTGTACTCATACCCATGTTTAATGCCTTGCTCATGCAAGGGGAGTTGAGGAGGTTGTTCTTGAGACCTTTTACTCCTTAGCTGTTGACAGGTGGCATAGGAAGAATCCCTCAAAGGCCTTGGGGATATGATGCGTCAGGCTGAGAGTAAAGGGTTCATCTTGCCACTCTCCCAGGGATGGGGGCACGAAGGCTAGCTGCTCTGTCTAGCCCAGGCAGACCCCTTTGAAGGGGTCAGATAGGGGAGATTAGTTTGACTTGGCCGGATGGGGAATGATTAGAGGTGTCCGTGAGAGAGTGAGGATGGTACAGCGGCGCAATAGTTACCACTGCTGCCTCGCAGCGCCAGGGACCCAGGTTCAATTCCAACCTTGGGTCATGATCTGTATGAATTTGCACATTCTGTTCATGTCTCCATGGGTTTCCTCCGGGTGTTCCAGTTTCCTCTGAAACACCAAAAATATGTTTTTTTGGTGCATTGACCATACTAAATAGACGCTACTGTCAGGGGGAATAGAACATAGAATACAGAACACTACAGCACAAACTGGCCCTTCGGCCACAATTTGCTCTGATCATATCCCTACCTACTAGGCCTATCTATAACCCTCAATCCCATTAAATCCCATGTACTCGTTGAGAAGTCTCTTAAAAAAACCAAACTAGTTCGTCTCAACCACCACCAATAGCAGCCGATTCCACTCACTCATCACCCTCTGAGTGAAAAAAACTTACCCCTAACATCCCCTCTGTACCTGCTTCCCTAACACGTTAAACCTGTGTCCTCTCGTAGTGACCATTTCAGCCCTGGGAAATAACCTCCGAGAATCCACCCTATCTATACCTCTCAACGTCTTATAAAACTCTATCAGATCGCCTCTCAACCTTCGTCTGTCCAGGGAGAAGAGACCTAGCTCCCTCAACCTATCTTCATAAGTCATAGGGGACACAGCTTTAAATTAAGGGGTGATAGTTATAGGACGGATATCAGAGGTAGGTTCTTTACCCAAAGGGTGGTTCGGGAGTGGAATGCCCTGCCTGCAGCAGGTGTAGATGCGCCAAGTTTGGTGGCGTTTAAGAGGTTAGTTGAGAAGTATATGGAAGAGAAGGGAATGGTTTAGTTTGGAGGGGCATTGCTTTTTATATTGGTCGGCGCAACATCGAAGGCCGAAGGGCCTGTTCTGCGCTGTAATGTTCTATTAGTACAATTCCTGGAATTATTGCACGGCCGATGATCTTTGCTGTATTCTGTTTCTTCAGCTATTTCTTGACAGCATGTGGAGTGAATGGAATCAGCTGAAGACAGATCTGTGATGCTGGGGACTTTTGGATGGTTCAACCACTGAACTTAGTTACTAATATTTAGAACATAGAACATAGAACAATACAGCGCAACAGGCCCTTCGGCCCACGAGTTGCGCCGATCACATCTACCAATCCACAGACCTATCTATAACCCCTATCCTATTCTTTTCCATATACTCATCCAGAAGACTCTTAAAAGACCCCAGTGATTTTGCCTCAACAACCTCCGACGGCAGTTAATCCTTTTCCTATGTGAGGATCTACTGGGAAGAGGGAACTCACAGGAATACCCAGACATAGAACACTAGCCATATCAGCAGAAAATGTGGAGCTGTTTAGTATGGAATTATGTTGGAGACACCACTCCCGTATAAACTAGTCTAACATGAATATTTAGTTTTGCACTGAGAGAGTAATCTTATTCTACAAAATCCAGCGAATGGATCTTCCACCAAAAGATAGCACAGCTTCACATTTTAACTCACCCTGAGGTATTATACAGATTAACCTAATGTCAAGACTTAAGAAGTACAGGGAATCACAGCTTTATCATTTAACTCTCAGTAAATTGTACAATTCTCATAAAATCCTGGAGTTATGTGACAACAGAAATGATTTGAATTTCCGGAAACTTGGCGGGATCAGTCAGAATCAGGAGGGTAATTCTGATGATCAGATAATGGGACCGGGAAGAGGAATAATTTTAAAAATTACTTCCGTATCTACAGAGTGTGGACATCGCTGGTTAGACTGTCATTCATTGCACATCCCTGATTACCCTCACATCCTCTAGGGGCCATTAGCAGTGGGCAACAAATGCTGGTTTAGCCAGCGACACCCATATTCATGAACAATTGAACAAAATTAAATATTTCGAAAGGTGTAAAGGTGGTTTTCACCAGTTGGCAAACTAGTGATTTTTTTTTCATCATTTTCCAGCGCCAAAGCTTTTATTTCCATTCGGCTGAAATGACAATTGGTTAAGGTGTGGTATCGTAACTTAGATCAGTTCCCCACTGGTACAAAGTTTATGACACAAAAATAAGCCCAATTTCTTTCGCAGGTGAACATTTGGCTGATTTTAATGTGTTTTTTACTCTATCTGTTTAGCCTGAATCACAGTAACGTGGGAGATTCAGGAGTGAAGGTCCTGTCTGGGGCTCTGAAGAATCCAGACTGCAAAATACAAACACTGAAGTAAGTGCCAGATTTTGTAAGATTGTTTATAATAATGTCTGACTTTGTAAATTATTGTCAGTACCAGTAATAATGTCATTACTAATCACTACACATCATTCCTGTCAGTATTAGTATCATTGTTAAACACCGCGGATTTACTTTGGTTCCTGTAATCTTTCTTTCTCTGAGCTCTCGGTCTGAGCGTAACAGCCACAGATATTCTCACCGCCACACTCAGTATAAACCAGTCAGTGATATGTCTGAACCTGAATTACAATAAACAGCGGGACTCGGAAGTGAAACCTTTAAATATTCATTTATAATTATTCTCAAAGCATTCAGCAGAATAAAAAAGATAAAACAAATAAATCAATTGGCAATCAAGTCGATAAGGTTGTTAAGAAGGCATAAGGAGTCTTAGCTTTTATTGGTAGGGGGATTGAATTTCGGAGCCGCAACGTCATGTTGCAACTGTACAAAACTCTAGTGCGGCCGCACTTGAGTATTGTGTGCAGTTCTGGTCCCCACATTATAAGAAAGATGTGGAGGCATTGGAGAGGGTACAGAGGAGGTTTACCAGGATGTTGCTGGTATGGAGGGCAGGTCTTATGAAGAGAGGCTGAGGGATTTGAGGTTGTTTTCGTTAGAAAGAAGGTGGCGAAGAGGAGACCTTATTGAAACATATAAGATGATTAGAGGTTTAGATAGGGTGGACAGTGATAGCCTTTTCCCGAGCCTTTTGGAGAAAGCTAGCACGAGGGGACATAGCTTTAAATTAAGGGGTGGTAGTTATAGGATGGATTTCAGAGGTACGTTCTTTACCCAGAGGGTCGTAAGGGTATGGAATGCCCTGCCTGCAGCAGTTGTAGATGCCCCCAGTTTGGTGGCGTTTAAGAGGTTTTAGGTAAGTTTATGGACGAAAAGGGAATGGTTTAGGTTAGAGGGTCATTGCTTTTCCTTAATTGGTCGGCGCAACAACCTCTGCACTCTCTCCAGAGTCTCCACGTCCTTCTGGTAGTAAGGCAACCAGAACTGGACACAGTATTCCAAATGAGGTCTAACCAGCTTTTTATACAACTGCAACATTAAAGGCCAGCTCTTGTACTCTGTACCCCTTCCTACAAAGGCTAACATACTATATGCTTTCTTCACAACTTTCTCCACTTGCTCTGCCACCTTCAGAGACTTGTTCACCTGTACCCTCAGGTCCCTCTGCGTTTCTATACTCTTAATAGGTCTACCCTTTATCATATACCTCCCCCCTACATTCTTTCTCCTGAAATGCATCACCTGACATTTATCAGGATTGAATTCCATCTGCCATCTGTCTGCCCAAGCTACCAGCCTATCTATGTCCTGCTGCATCGCCTGACAATGCTCCTCACGATCTTCAAGTCCAGCCATCTTTGTATCGTCTGCAAACTTGCTGATCACTCCACTTACTCCATCTTCCAAGTCATTTATATATATTATCTGAAGGGTAATATTATTATTTATCTGATATTATTATTTATCTGAAAAGGAAGAATGTACGGGGTTATGGGGATGACATTTGAAGGAATGACATTTAGTAAATTGCAGACATCGTGGGCCGAATGGTCTCCTTCTGCTCTATAACAATTCTGTGATTCTACCTGAGAGAGATACCAATGGCCTTTTGTGGACACTGAGTAAATTACCCAACACTGTTAACGCTGCAACATCACCAGCTTCCAGTTAAAATGTCGATACATTTCCAATCATTATCGTCACAGAATTATTGCAGAGCACCACGAGGCTAAATGTGTCTGCACCGGCTCACTGAACTACTATTAGAAATTTTTTCTCATTCTACTGCTTTCTCACCGTATCTTTGCACTTTGTTTCATTCGAATGTTTATCGACTGCCCTCTGTTATGCTTCGAATCAGCCTGCCTCCACCACACTTACAGGCTTTACTTTCCAAAAACGTAACGCTGGCATCATTAAAAAGCTATTTCTCTCACATTATATTCAATTCCACCGCACACTTCATTCCTGAGCCACTGACCATCCCATGTCTGTCCCTGTGACTCAGGGTAAGGACATGAGAATCTTGTGCTCTTTCACCATCATCCTTTTTGTCATTTTATCACTCCGGCATTTCCATTTTGTTCTTTCCCTGTCACCTGCCCATCCCCAGCTCCCTGTCACTTAAAACAATTTAATTCACTGCTACTTCGAATTTCTAATTTTAGCCAATTGAACTGAAACTAAATCTGTTTCTCTCTTCACAAATATTGCCTGTCCTGATGAGAGTTTCCAACGTATTTATTTATATTTCAGATTTACAACATCAATGGTATTTTGCCTTCTGCATAAACTGAAGTTGTGCTCCTTGAATGCCCCACACTGTATATTATTATTGTTAATGATCTTATTCTTAAAAACACTGTGGATTTACCCTGATTCCTGTTATTTTTCTCTCTCTGATCACCAGTCTGAATGGTAACGATCTCTCAGATTCTTATGCTGAGGGCCTGGCCTCTGTTCTCAGTACAAACCGCTCACTGAGAGATCTGAATCTGGATCACAATTACCTGGGAGATTCAGGAGTGAAACGGCTGTCTGTGGCTCTGAGCAATCAGGACTGTCAAATACAGAAACTGCAGTAAGTAGCAGACTGTTTGAGATTGTGTTTATAATTCCTGAATATTCAACAATATAACTTGACCGTTTGTATTTCTATAAAACACTACCCATTCCTATTGGTGTCAGTTATGAATATTCTCTCTCTGATCCTTAAGCAATGGGATGCCAGTCCCACAAATCTTTATGTCAAAAGTGTTGGGGGAGTGGGGGTAATGTTATGGGCACCTTTGGTGGTCCTCCCCTCCTCCTCAGATGTGCACGGCCCTCCCCAGACATAGCATCAATTGATTTGTGAAAAGGGAGCGAATGAGTGGATTTACGTGAAAGGAGGGCAGGACATGTTGTAGAGAATTAGTAACGTATGACTGAACAGTAGCAAGAGGTGAACTTAGTTCCAACGATGGAGATGCAGAATCAGTTTGGATAGAGATAAGAATTAAGAAAGGTACGAGATCATTTTTGGAACAATTTATAGGCTCGTAACAATATTCAGAATCTCTGATACAGGAAAAATAATGATGTCTTGTAAAAATATAATGCGAGAATCATGGGTGATTCTAATCTTCATATACAAATAAGATCAAAGAAGCACGCAATAATACATCAGACCCTTTGGCCCGCAAGCCTGTGGCGACCCTTAATCCTGATCAGACCCAATATTTACTGCCCATTTTCAGTTTCTATTCCTCTCTTCATCTCTTGTTCATATGTCATAAAGATGTGTGTTGGGCATTGGTAACATACCTGTTTTCACCACCTTCATTGGCAGTGTATTCAAGGCACCCACTACCTCTGTCTGAAAAGTTTTCCATAATTGTGTATACCTCCATCAGGGTCACCCCGCCTCCCTTTTTGTAGTGAAAACAACTTCTCATCATACCTTAATCGTCCTTGACCAGGTCACATTCTGTTGAACCTTCTTTACACCGTCTCCAAAGCATTCACACCCTTCTGGTAGCGTGGCAAACAGAACTGCAAGCAATATTCAAATTTGACCAAGTAAAATTTCAAACAGCTGTAACATAATTTGCCAACTTTTATTACCCAATGCTGCGGTCGATGAAGCCAAGCATGCTGTCTACCTTCTTGACCATCTCACTCACCTTTGTTGCCATTTTCGGGATCTGTAGACTTGTATGCACGGATCCTTCTGAAGGTCAATGTTCCTATGGGTTCTTCTTTTACTGTATAAATCGCTCGGATTGTCAAAAGTTGAATAGAAGATTAGTTCACAAAATGTATACAAGCAATTTCTTGGAGAAGCACGTTCCAGTGCCAATCAGAAAACAAGTTGTTTTAGAACATAGAACATAGAACATAGAACAATACAGCACAGAACAGGCCCTTCGGCCTTCGATGTTGTGCCGACCAAAATAAAAAGCAATGCCCCTCCTAACTAAACCATTCCCTACTCATCCATATACTTATCAACTAACCTCTTAAACGCCACCAAACTTGGCGCATCCACAACAGCTGCAGGCAGGGCATTCCACTCCCTAATCACTCTTTGAGTAAAGAACCTACCTCTGATATCCGTCCTATAACTCATACCCCTTAATTTAAAGTTGTGTCCCCTCGTGATAGCTTTTTCCATCCTAGGAAAAAGGCTATCACTGTCCACCCTATCCAAACCTCTAATTATCTTATATGTATCAATAAGATCCCCCCTTAGCCGCCTCCTTTCTAACGAAAACAACCTCAAATCCTTCAACCTCTCTTCATAGGACCTGCCCTCCATACCAGGCAACATCCTGGTAAACTTCCTCTGTACCCTCTCCAATGCCTCCACATCTTTCTTATAATGTGGCGACCAGAACGGCACACAATACTCCAAGTGCGGCCGCACTAGAGTTTTGTACAGCTGCAACATGATGCTGCGGCTCCTAAATTCAATCCCCCTACCAATAAAAGCTAAGACTCCATAAGCCTTCTTAACAACTTTATCCACTTGACTGCCTACTTTCAGGGATATTTTGAGACATGATGTGTAAATGTGCAGCGTGTCCAAAAAAAAAGACTCCTTTATCTTGAAAAAAAAAGCTGTTCTAGCTGTTGCCAATTCAAGGAGTGTATTAGATTAAGTGAAAATGTGGCACCGGGATTGACACTGCTGTCTCACAGCGTCAGAGACACGGATTCATTCCAGCCTTTGGCCACTGTCTGTTTCACATTCTCCCCGTGTCTGTGTGGGTACCCTCTGGCTGCTCCAGTTTCCTCCCACAGTCCAAAAAAAACATATAGGTTAAGTGCATTGGCCATGCTAAATTACCTGTTAGCATCCAAGATTTGTAGGTTAGGAGAATTAGCCGCGTCAACAAGTGGGGTTATGGGAAACCAGCCAGCTGCAGATCTGTTTGCCTCACATCGATTGTATGGAAGATGCTATAATAATCTATAATAAAGGAAGTGATAACAGAACACTTTGAAATTAATGGCAGGATTAAACAGGGCCAACAAGGATTTGTGAAAGGCTGGGATAGTGACACAGTGCTTCGCTTTGTTGCATCACAGCCACAGTCCCGGGTTCAATTCCACCATTGGGTGTCTGTGTGGAATTTATTTTATTCTCTCCGTGTCTGCGTATGTTTCCTCTGGGTGATCTGGTTTCCTCCCATACTCCAAAGAAATGCATTGCAGATAGATTGGCCATGGTAAAATTGTCCTTAGTGTCTCAAGATGTGTAGGATCGGTGGAGTAGCCCTCGTAAATCTGTGATGTTGTGAGGAGCGGAAGGTACACTGTCGCTGTGTCTCAATGGGCCGAATGATGACCTCCTTCACTAGGGATTCTATAGTTTGATGATTCACAAACACAAGAGGCTCTTAAAGAAAATTGGAGAACACGGGATTGGGTGGAATATATCAGCATGGATTGAGAACTGGTTTGTGGACAGAAACAAGGAGTTGGAATAAATGGGATTTTTTGTGTTATGATGTGGAGATGCTGGCATTGGACTGGGGCAAACACTGTCACAAGGCCAGTTTATTTGGTAGCAAGCGAGTGGAGTTTGCTTTCAAATAAACCTGATGGACTTTAACCTGGTGTTGTGAGATTGCTGACCTATTTTTGGGTTGGCAGCCTCCAACTAGTGGAGTACAGCAGGAATCAGTGTTTGAGTCTCAGCTGTTCAGAATCTATATCAATGATTTGGGTGTGAGGATCAAATATAATATTTCCAATTTGTGAATAATGGAAAACCATGTGGGAACCTGAATTGTGAGCAGGATGCAAAGATGTTTCAAGGGGATTTGGAGAGGCTCCGGGAGTGGCCAAAAGTTTACCAGCTGGACTACAAGGTGAAAAAATGTGAGATTATCTAATTTTGTAGGAAAAAGACAACTTAAAAGATACTTGATATCCTTGTTCATGAAAACTGTAAGCGAAGATGAGAACAATTAAGTTGTGTTAGTCATTTTTCTAAGAGGATTTGAGTTGAGAAAAAAGATGTCTTACTGCAATTATATGCAGCCTTGCTGAGAACCAACCCTGGAATATTGTGTCCAGTTTTGGTCTCCTGACCGTAGCAAAGATGTTCTTGGCATGTAAAGAAGGTTCACTAAAATAGGTCCAGGGAAAGAGGGATTGCCCTCTGAGGAACAAAAACACTTTATTCTTAGCCCTTTAGAAGAATGACAGCTGAACTTATTCAAACTTACACTATTTCACAAGGTTCAATAGGCCAGATGCAGAAAGGATGTTTCCCCTTGTTGGAGCATCTGAAACCTGGGACACAGTCTGAATATAAAGGGCAGTTACTTAGGCTGAGATGAGGGGTATTTGTTTTTCATTAAAATGCTGGTGAATCAAGGAAAACAGGGATAATGTTGGAAAAGGTGTTGAAGCAGAGGATCAGCCAGGGTCACATTGAATGATGGAGTGGATTTGAAGGACAGAATGGATGACTCCTGCTCCTGTTTCTTAACTTTCTTTTTGCAACAAGAATGGAAGGTAAGAGTGAGAAGGTTTTGCTGCAGTTTCACACGACCTCCACAGCTGGAGTAATATGTAAAGTGATTTATCTCAAGGGTAGAATTGTATTAGAACAGTTTAGATTAAGTTCACTCGGATGATGCCTGGGATGGAGAGGTTTATTTTACAAGGAAAATTTGGGCAGATTGGAGCAATATCCGTGAAAGCTCAGAAGATTAAAAGGTGATTGCATTGAGGGATTGAGGGTGGTTCCTGAGAGACAATCTCTTGCTGTCCTAAACAAGGATGTAAATTATAAAATGTAATTTTCAGTCCATTAAGACTGAGATTAGAAGAAATTGATATTTTAGATGGTCGCTGGGCAGTGGAATTCTCTTCCCTGTTTACTAGTGGTGGAAAAGTCATTGAATATATTCAAGGCTGAGTTAAGAATGATTTTGGATTGAGAAGGGAATCAAGGGTTACAGGGAAGCGACAGCAAAAAAAAACATGAGACTACAGTTTGATCACCCATGATGAAGAACACTCAAGGGGCTGAATGGCCTTCCTGGTTATTTTGTTCTTATCCTAATATATCCTTCAGACTGGTCTCCGTGACCAGTGATAGTTACACAAGCTCTATGTTTTGTCGTCACCAGACCCTCTCCTATGCCCAATCATTTTTAAGAATTCTCACATCACCAGGTTAGAGTCCAACAAGTTTATTTGATAGTAAACCCACAAGCTTTTGGAATGCTGTTCCTTCATCGGGAGAGTAGAAACTTCTGATCAGAGAAAGGCCACGAACCTATTGATTCAGCCACCCACTCAACTCACCTCACCAGCAGTAATTACCCACTGTGCCCCCAGACCTTCCTGTTCCAGCACTTCCTCTTCCATTGGTGTAAGGATGGCAAGACCTGAATGTCTCCACTCTTCTTTCCTTGTTCCTCGATGGTATTTGCTCTCTTTCCAAACACACAAATTGTTTCTCACTCATTAAACACAAGCAGTCGCCCAGGGTTGTCCAAAATGTGGACTAAGGGGCGAATGTGACCCTAGAAGCTCCTCAATGCGCCCCTGGAGCGATTTTCTAAACTCTCAGTCACACAGTTCAGTTTGAATGGAAGAATCTGCATGGAGCTTCTCCTTCAATCACATGTCATTTATTTCCCATGTTTGCTGTTGATCGGTTTTTGAGCCAATCTGCTGCAAAATGTGGGAGAGAGAAAAAAATATATGTTCACAGGATGTGGACATTGCTGGTTAGATCGGCATTCATTGCCCATCGCTAATTACCTTCACATCGCCTAGGAGTCAGGCGCAGTGGGCAACATATGCTGGTTTCCCAGTGACACCCTATCAATGAACAATTGAACAAAAACATACTTTCAGAGGTGTACAAGTGGTCTTCACCAGTAGATAAACCAGTGATAGCAATTTGCTTCATCATTATGGCGGGTGGCGGGACAATAATTTGCCATGAGGAAATGAGAATGAATATAAATAGGTAACGAGAGTGAGCCAAAATGTGGCAGATGGACTTTAACGTAGATAAGTGTGACATCGTGCATTTTGGTTGGAAAAATGGCAAGGTGACTTATTGTCTAAATGGGGAGAGACTTCAGAGTGCTCCGGTGCAGAGGAATGTAAATGTCCTCGTTCAAGGGCCCCATAAAACGAGCATGTAGCTACAACAGATAGTAAAGGAGGTGAATGGAATGTTGGCACTTATAGCTAAAGGAATAGAATATAAAAGTAAGAAAGTATTGTTGCAACTAAATTAGGTGAGGCCGTACCTGGAGTATTGTGCACAGTTTTAGTCCCTTTATTTGAGGAAAGATAGAACATAGAACATTACAGCGCAGAACAGACCCTTCGGCCCTCGATGTTGCGCTGACCAATTAAGAAAAAGCAATGACCCTCTAACCAAAACCATTCCCTTTTCATCCATAAACCTATCTACTATAGAAAGTAGTATAGATGTAGGGGCGTTGGAAGCAGTTGAAAGGAGGTTCACTAGATTGATTCCAGAGGTAAGGGCTTTGTCGTATGAAGAGAGATTGAATAGTTTAGGCTCAGACCCTCTGGAATTTAGAAAAATAAGGGGAGATCAAATTGAAATATAGAAGATGGTAAAAGATGTGGAAAAATTAGTTTCCGCTGATGGGTCATGCTAGATAAGAAGTCCTCATCTTAGGAAAAGAGGTAGAACATAGAACATTACAGTGCAGTACAGCCCTTCGGCCCCCGATGTTGCGCCGACCAGTGGAATCAATTTAATGACCGTGTAATCTAATCTTTTCCAACGTTATCCATATGGGTATGCACTTACCATTTGAACGCCCTTAAAGTTGGCAAGTCCACAACTGCTGCAGGCAGGGCACTCCATGCCCTTACTTCCTTCTGAGTAAAGCACTACTTCTGACATCCGTCCTATAACCATCACTCCTCAATTTAAAACTATGTGTTAGCCAACACCATCCTATCTAACCCTCTGATCGTTGTGTCTGCCTCAATTAGGTCACTTCTCAACCATTGTCTCTCTAATGAAAATAATCTCAAGTCCCTTAGCCTTTCCTCATAAGACCTTCCCACCATACCAGATAACATCCTGGTAAACCTCTTCTACACCCTTTCCAATGCCTCCACATCTTTCTTATAATGTGACGACCAGGACTGTATGCAATACTCGAATTGTGGACGCACCAGAGTTTTGTATAGTTGCAACATGATCTCACAACTCCGATATTCAATCCTTCTACCAATAAAATCTAACACACCGTACGCCTTCTTAACAACTTTATCACTTGGGTGCCAACTTTCAGGGATCTATGCACATGTATACCGAGATCTCTCTGCTCTTCTACGCTACCAAAAGTCCTTCCATTAGTCCCATATTCTGGACTCCGTTACTCTTATCAAAGTGATTCACCTCACAGTTCGCTGCACTAAACTCCATTTGCCACCTCTCAGCCCAACTCTACAGTTTATCTATTTCCCTCTGCAAACTGTAACATATCATCCTCACTGTCTACAACTCCTCTGACTTTGGTGTCATCAGCAAATTTACTAAACCATCCTTCTACGGTCTCATCTAGGTCTTTTATTAAAAATGACAAACAGCAGTGGCCCCAAGACAGATTTTTGAGGCACACCACGAGAAAATGAACTCCAGGTTGAATATTTCCCCTCTAGCGTACCATGGAGATCCTTATCAAACGCTTTGCTAAAATCCACTTACAACATGTCAACTGCCTTACCCTTGTCTACCTCTTTGGTCACCTTCTCAAAGAACTCGAGAAGGATTGTGAGGTACGACCTACCCTTCACAAAACTGTGTTGACTATCCCTCATCAATTTATTTCTCTCCAGAAGATTATAAATCCTGTCTCTTATAATCCTTTCCAAAACTTTGCCCACAAAGTAAGTAAGGCTCACCGGTCGATAATTCCCAGGATGGTCTCTATTCCCCTTCTTGGACAAGGGGATAACATCTGCTATCCTCCAGTCTTCCAGCACTACACCTGTAGCCAATGACGACATGAAGATCAAAGCCAAAGCCTCTGCAATTTCCTCACTAGCCTCCCAAAGAATCCTAAGATAAATCCTATCCGCCAGGGCACTTATCTATTTTCATACTCTCAAGAATTGCTATCACCTCTTCCTTATGTACCTCATTGACTTTTTCCTGTGTGAATACTGACGAAAAATTTTCATTTAGTGCCTCTTCTATCTCTTTTGACTCCACACACAACTTTCCACTACCGTCCCTGACTGGCCTATTCTTGCCATAACCAAACATTTATACTTGGCATATCTATATAAAGTTTGAGCGTTCTCCTTGATCCTACCCGGAAAAGTATTCTCATGTCCTCTTCCAGCTCTTCTTAACAAAGAACAAAGATGGCTCGCCAATCGTTTCTCAAGGACAATTGGGAATGGGCTACAAGTGTTGGACTTCCCCATGACACCATCATCCCATGAAAAAATGAAGACCAGTGCTACCCACTGAAGGAATGAGTAAATGTGCCTGTGTGTAACTCAACTCAGTTACAGAGGAGAAACACAACAGCTGCAAGACAGCAACTAGAGTGACCATTGAGTAGGCCACATGAATTGTAAAGACAGATCTGTTGGAACCTTTCAATACGCCTACCAAGGGTCTCAAATTTCCTGGTGTTGTGCTCTGTGTAGTCTGGAGTTCGAGCGGAGAAGTTTATATCGCTAGAAAACTACAACTACCGGAAGCCTCCTAATGACGACTTCCGGTTTCTAGTTAGTTTAAATAAAAACGGCAAAAACTACTCCCGCTCGCTATTTTAAAAAACTACT
Source organism: Sphyrna mokarran (assembly GCA_024679065.1). Lineage (NCBI taxonomy): Eukaryota > Metazoa > Chordata > Chondrichthyes > Carcharhiniformes > Carcharhinidae > Sphyrna > Sphyrna mokarran. The sequence goes on along the minus strand of JAGIQG010000041.1, from coordinate 4,170,329 downwards.
TAACATTCGAACTTCACGCTTTCCCAAATCGCTCCCTCTCCGTGCTGCTCCAAGGGAACAATCTTTGAATGAAGTTTTGAATGAAGTGTGATGTAGTACGCTATTGACCAGATACTTCACGGACCATAGGCCCACGATCATGGGATATGTGTCAGGGGGGATAGAGATTAACTATTACAGATATGGTTTGATAGACTCTGACTCCACAGCTATTCAATATAATAAATATTACACCTTCTGCTCTCATTGCTTTTTCTGTGAATGTTCTCTGGAATTGTCAGTACATGAGACAAAGACATTGGAAATGTATTCACCTCATTCAGTGGAATATTTCTGATCTCACATTCCTGTTGAAAACCGAGTAATGTGGTGAAGGATTTTTTTAATAGTGTATCATCTCTGAATTTATTAAAAGCATATGCATAATAAGATGGCCGGCAAACAACAAATTATAATCCCGTGAAACCCAAGGAAGCAACCCAGCATGACAACCACCCCCATCCCCACACTTTCCGCTGAGCTAGAGGCAGCATCTTTTCCTCTCTTCTCTGGGAATTTCGATGACCGTGGTCTTGGATTTTGAGTCCTGGAAGGATCCGACCGACTGCGGGTCCTCTGCACAGACGCTGGAGATGTCCCTCTCATCATAGCTTCATGAGGTTCTTGAGCCACAGTCGGAGCGGAAGAGGACCCACTGCCCACACCAGGGCCATCCTGAGAGGGGCTTCCAGATACTGCAGGCAGTTAATGCTATATCCATTCAGGACAAACTGGATCCTCCCTGCTCAGCTGAGGAGTGAGAGGTCCTGACAGTGACCCCAGGCACATTTTCTCCGCTCGTCCCAGCCACTGCTTCACAGAGCTCATGGAAATGGTGATAACAAGCAGGTCTCTGTGTGTCTCCCTCTCACAACCCATCGCGTGTATGCCCCTTGTTAGACAACAAGGCGGACCAAAGTACCTGTAGGATAAAACAAATACATCAATATCATCGACTATTTAAACACTTCTCAGGAAACTCCAAAGGCTCATGATCCCTATTTTAAATCCCCATTCTGTTCATGTGCCCATCTAAGTATCTCTTAAATAACTCTAGAGTGCCTGCCTCCACCACTTTATTTGGCAGCGCGTTCCATACCCCCTACCACCCTCTGTGTGAAAAATCTCTCTCTAACGCTCACCTCGTCAGAACAGATCAGGTTATTGATCCTTTTGCCTCACTGCAGCCACACGCTGCCTGCTCTGGCCCTCGGCAGTTTCCATCCAGACTTGCTTGGGTTGATGTGACAGGTCTCTACCTTCACTCCTGAAGGAACAGAACCTCCCTCCAAACCGATATAGCCTTGAGTATTTCCAGGATAGTGTCAGCGAATTGGGTTTAATCTGCCCTCTGTCATTTCAGTCCTTTGTTCATTAACCAGGGCTCCTTCACTGCTCCCTTCAGAGAGTTTTAAAGTCTGCCTTTAAATCTGGTGCCAGCTTTCCCTGAATGGGGTCTTCCTCTGCAGTCAGTGGTTAAGCTCTGGAATAATACTTAGTGAGTTGCTCATTCAGAAAGTTAGCGCAGGTACAATGTACCACATGGTTCCTCCTGGTCTGCACCAACTGATTGATTCTGCCTGTGCTGCCTGAGTGAACGGGTTCCCCTAACCTGTTAGGTATTAGTGTGCCCGTTCTAGCTACGTGTGGAGGTGTGGAATTCGTTAGTTCATTTGGTTTAGTGTTTAGACTGTGATGTGGAATGATGCTAATGTTGAGGGTTTCGTCCTCATACAGGCATTGAGAGTTCATGGTGTCCCATCTCCTCCCATTACCCCAATTTACTAAGTTGTGTCCCTTAAGCACGTAACAAATTCTCTCTCTCTCTCTCTCTATTGAAGAGAAATATTAACATATTGAGGACAATGGCTACTAACACTGTCCTCACTGCAATATCACCAACTTCCAGTTGAAATATCGATACATTTCCAACTAATATCTTCACAGAGTTGTTACGGTGCACAGTGAGGCCATTTGGCCCATCGTGTCTGCACCAGCTCGCCAAATTAGCATGAGGAATTTGTGTCATTCTGCAGCCTTTTTCTCGTATCCTCGCTCATTGTTTATATTCAAATAATTATCTAATTCCTTTCTGAATGCTTTGATCCAGCCGACCTCCACCACACTTCTCAGCTGTAATTCCGGACTCGAACCACTGGCAGAGTGAAAAAGGTTTCTCTCTCATCATCTTCAACCCCACCACACACTCCATTCCTGAGCCACTGACCATCCCATGTCCCTCTCCGTGATTCAGGGTAAAGACATGGGAATCCTCTGCTCTTCCGTTTCACCATCATCTATTTTTTTGTCATTTAATCATTCCGGCACTCCAATTTTGTTCTTTCCGTGTCACCCGCCCATCCCCAGCTCACTGTCACTTCAAACAAATTAATTCACTGCTACTTCCAAGTTCTAATTTTAACTAATTGAATTGAAACTGAATCTGTTTCTGTCTTCACAGATATTACCTGACCTGATGAGAATTTCCAACGTATTTATTCATATTTCAGATTTACAGCATTAAAATAATTTTGCCTACTGTATGAGCTGAAGTTGTGTTTCTGAATGCCTGCACTGTACATTATTATTGTTAAAGATCTCATCCTTAAAAACACTGGGAAATTACCCTAATTTCTGTTATATTTTTCTCTCCATTCTCCAGTCTCTGTGATAACGATCTGACTGATTCTTGTGCCGAGGACCTGACCTCTGCTCTCAGTACAAACCGCTCACTGATAGATCTGAATCTGAGTGAGAATGAACTGGGAGATTCAGGAGTGAAACGGCTGTCTGTGGCTCTGAGGAATCCGGACTGTAAAATACAGAAACTGGGGTAAGTAGCAGGCAGTGTGAGATTGTGTCTATAATAACTGAATATTCAACAAGATAGTTTGATTGCCAGTATTTCTATAAAAGCACTGCCTGTTACTATTGGTGTCAGTCACAAATAAGGATTTTTTTTCCTCTGACTCCTGCTGTTTCTCTCTCTGATTCCTGAGCAATGGGATGTCAGTCCCACAGATCCTTATGTCGAGGGTATGGGTGAATAATGTTATGGTTCACCCTCTGAGGTTCTCTCCTCCTCCTCAGATGTACACGGCTCTCCCCGGACACAGCACCCATTGATTTGTGAAAGGGGGAGAGTGAATAGATGACAGTAAATGGAGGACAGGGCATGGTGATGGAGTCTCACTGTTAGTAACAGATGGCAGTACAGTAACGAGAGGTGAACTTAGATCCAATGATCAAGATGCAGAATCAGTTTGGGTAGAGATAAAGAATTAGCAAAGTTAAATGATCGCTTGTGGGAATAATTTTCTCGCCCCTAACAATATTCACAATTCCTGACACAGTACACAGGAAAAATAATGGGGACTTGTAAAAACATCCTGCAATAATCATGGGCGATTTTAATCTTCATATGCAAAGAAGAGCAAAGAACCATACAACACAGTAACAGGCCCATAGGCCCACCAAGCCTAACTGCTAATACTTCTTCAGACCCAGTACTTACCGCTTATTTGCAGTTTCTATTCCTCTGTTCATCTCCTGTTCCTGTGACTATAAAGATGCATATTGGACATTGGTAACGTTCCTGCTTCCACCACCTCCATTGGCAGTGTATTCAAGGCACTCACCTCTGTCTGGGTGGCAACTTATTCCACAATCTCCCAAACTTTGCTCATCACGTCTTCATCCTGTGGCCTCTTGTAGTTGACCATTCCACACTGGGAAAAACTCTCTGACTATCTACCACTTTGATGCCTCTCATTGTTGTGAATTTCTCTATCATTTCACGGTTTCATCTCCCTTTTTCATTGAAAAATAATCCGAGATTATCCAAAATTTCCTCATACCTTAACCCTCCTTGATCAAACAACTTTCTGGTAAACCTCTTTGCACTCTTTTGAAAGCATCCACATCCCTCTGAAAATGTGGCGAACAAACTGCAAGCAAGATTGGAAATGTGGCCTTATTAAAATTTCATATGATTGCTAGATAATTTGGCAACTTTTATTCTTGGTGCTGCATTCGATAAAGACAAGCATGCTGTGTGCCTTTTTGACCACCTTCTCAACCTGTGTTGTCACTTTCAGTGATCTGTGCACTTTTACACTCAGATCCCTCTGTTGTGATGGGTACTTACATTTACTGTCTAATTTGCTTCTGAATTAGATTGCCAAAAGTTGAATAGAAGTTTAGTGCATTCAAATGTTCGTTGGATAGGCGTATGAATGATATTGGAATAATTTAGGTTAGAGGGTCCGCTGGCGCAACATCGAGGGCCTGTACTGTGCTGTAATGTTCTATGTTCTATGTTCTATACTTCCAAGTCAGAGTGACGAAGGATGAGCAGTGACGTGATTTAAATGGATTTCAGCAAGGTGTTTGATAAGGCCCCTCGTGCAATACTTCTTGAGAAAGTGAGAGAGCATGGGGTGCAAGGGACTATTGCCTTCTGAATCCAAAACTGGCTTGCCCGCAGAAGGCAGAGAGTGGTTGTGGATGGGTCTTTTTCTGCATGGAGATCAGTCACCAGTGGAGTACCCCAGGGGTCTGTTCAGGGACCCTTGCTGTTTGTAATTTTTATAAATGATCTGGATGAGGAAGTGGAGGGATGGGTTGGTAAGTTTGCTGGCGACACAAAGGTTAGTCGTGTTATGGATAGTCTGGAGGGATGTCAGAAGTAGCTAGAAAGGATGCAAGACTGGGTGGGGAAGTGGCAGATGGAGTTCAGTCCAGATAAATGTGTCCATTTTGGCAGGTCAAATGGTTAAAGGAGTATAATACCAAGCCCCGGAGTTTTAGCAGCGTAGACGATTAGAAGGATTTGGAGGTCTAGAGGACTCTGAAATCGGTCACACAGATAGAGGATCTGGTTAAGAATGTGCATGGTGTACTGGCTTTCATCAATCGAGGGAATGAGTTTAGGAGTCGGGAGATAATGTTGCAGATTTATAAGACCCTAATCACACCCACTTGGAGTACTGTGCTCAGTTCTGGTCGCCTCATTGCAGGAGGGATGTGGAAGATATTGAAAGTGTGCAGAAGCGATTTGCAAGGATGTTGGCCGGATTGGGTGGCATGCCTTATGAGGATAGGCTGAGGGAGCTCGGTTTTTTTCTCCTTGGAGAGACGAAGGCTGAGAGGTGACCTGATAGAAGTTTATAAAATATTGAGAGATATAGATCGGGTGAACTCTCAGATGTATTTTTCCCCCAGGACTGGAATGGTTGCTATGAGGGGGCATAGGTTTATAATGCTGTGGAGTAGGTACAGAGGAGACTCAGAGGGTGGTGAGTGAGTGGAATCGGCTGCCGTCAGTGGTGTTGGAGGCAAATTCGATAGGGTATTTTAAGAGACTTCTGGATGAATACATGGGACTTAATAGAATTGAGGGTAAGCCTGGTAGGTAGAGATTTGATTGACACAACTTGTAGGCTGTAGTTTTTCTATTTTCTCTGTTCTATCCCTGCACTTTCCGCGGGGCTGTAGGCAACATCTTCACCACTCTCCTCTGATAATTTTGATGACCATAGAGCATAGAACAATACAGCACAAACAGGCCCTTCGGCCCACGAGTTGCGCCGATCCACAGACCTATCTATAACCCCCTATTCTATTCTTTTCCATATACTCATCCAGAAGTCTCTTAAAAGACCCCAGTGAGTTTGCCTCAACAACCTCCGACGGCAGTCGGTTCCATTCACTCACCACCTCTGAGTGAAAAACCTACCCCTGACATCTCCTTTGTATTTGCTTCCCTGCACCTTAAATCTGTGTCCTCTCGTAGTGACCATTTCAGCTCGGGGAAATACTCTCTGAGAGTCCACCCTATCTATTCCTCTCAACATTTTATAAACCTCTATCAGGTCGCCTCTCAACCTACGTCTCTCCAGTGAGAAGAGTCACAGCTCCCTCAACCTATCTTCATAAGGCCTGCCTCCCAATCCAGGCAGCATCCTTGTAAATCTCCTCTGCACTCTTTCAATAGCCTCTACATCCTTCCTATAATGAGGCGACCAGAACTGCGCACAATACTCCAACTGGGGTCTGACAAGAGTCTTATAGAGCTGCATCATTACCTCCTGACTCCTAAACTCCATTCCTCGATTAATGAAGGCCAGTACACCGTACGCCTTCTTGACCACTTCCTCCACCTGCGAGGCCGATTTAAGAGTCCTATGGACCCGGACCCCGAGATCCTTCTGCTCTACAACACAGCTAAGACTCCTACCCTTTATATTGTACTCCTTCATCCCATTATTCCTGCCAAAATGGACCACTACACATTTATCTGTGTTGAAGTCCATCTGCCACTTCTCTGCCCAGTCTTGCATCCTGTCTATGTCCCACTGCAACTTTTGGCATCCCTCCAGACCATCCACAACACCACCGATCTTTGTATCGTCGGCAAACTTGCTAACCTATCCCTCCACTTCCTCATCCAGGTCATTTATGAAAATGACAAACAGCAGGGGTCCCAGAACAGATCCCTGGGACACTCCACTGGTTACCGACCTCCATGCAGAACAAGACCCATCCACAACCACTCTCTGCTTCTGCCGGCAAGCCAGTTCTGGATCCACGAGGCCAAAGCCCCTTGGATCCCATGCCCTCTCACCTTCTCCAGAAGCCTTGCATGTGGGACCTTATCAAACGCCTTACTAAAGTCCATGTACACTACGTCTACCGCCCTTCCTTCGTCAATGTGTTCAGTCACATTTTCGAAGAACTCAACTAGGCTTGTAAGGCATGACCTGCCCTTGACAAAACCATGCTGACTATTTCTAATCAGTCCAAACTTCTCCAAATGTTCATATATCTTATCCCTCAGAAGCCTCTCCATCAGCTTACCAACCACTGAAGTCAAACTCAGCGGTCGGTAATTTCCTGGACTCTCCCTGTTCCCTTAAAGATAGGAACTACATCCACAATCCTCCGTAACCTCGCCCGTTTCCATGGACGATGCAAAGATCATCTCCAGGGGCTCTGCAACCACTTCTCTCACCTCCCACAATAACCTGGGGTACATCCATCCGGTCCCAGCGACTTGTCTATCTTGATAGAATTTAACAGTATAACACATCCTCTTTCCTAACATCCACATACTCAATCTTTTCCGTATGCCTCAAACCTGCAGTGCAATCTCCCTGTTCACTTTCCACCGTGAATACCGAGGCAAAGCTCTCGTTAAGCACCCCTACCATGGTTTTTGTCCTCGGATTTCCTGAGTCCTGGAATGATGTGGCCAACAATGGGTCCTCTGCACAGATGTTGAATTTGGCTCCATCATCATACCTTTTTAATGTGTTTGTATCACATTTGGAGCAGAAAATGACCCATTGCCCACACCAGGGGCATCCTGAGAGGAACTTCCAAATGCTGCAGTCAGTTGCTCCTCTATCCATTCAGGACAAACTGGACCCTCCCTGCTCAGCTGGGAAGTCCTGGGAGTGACTCCAGGCACATTTTCCCATCCCTTCCGCAGTCCGTGTTCCCCAGAGCTCATGGAGGTGCTGAGAACATGCAGCTCATGTGTATTTCCTGTGGGTGACAGGCTGGATGTGACTCTCCATGAAGGTCACCAATCTCTCTATGGAGGATGCTATTTGTGCTCATACCTGAGACATGGTAACACTGCTGGCCTGGATAGACTCCTCCATCCTTTGTGTATGGATACACACAGCCTTTGGAAACTCCACCGGATGTTAAAATACCTTACGCTGCAGCTCCAGTATCTGCTGCATTGTTAAAGATTCCAGTCACATTTCACATTCCACAAGCTGGTTCTGACCCCTCGCCTCAAGATTGTGAGTTGCTGCTTCCATCCCCTCCCCCACCCAGTTGCTGCTCGGGTTTGTGTGTGCTGTTCTGTCCTGCTAAATTGTAAACCCTTTGCTACTCGTGTGAGACATTCTCTGCTCTGGCAGACGTTATGGAGAATAATATGACCATCCATCCGCTGACGACACCTCCTCATCTTTGAAGATGCAGGGGTGTCTCCTTCTCACCGCGGATGTTGTTTTGTGTGAGAGTGAAGATTGTTAGAGGGTAATGCACATTCCAACATGTCCTGGAGACTGTTCCTAACCCAGAGCTTCATGTGACCAATGGTGAACACACAAGCACCAGGTTTTGGACTCAGCAGCAGAGTCTCTCCTGTGCCCATCACTCAGCCGCTCACTCTCTCTGGATCCACAACCCATCTCACCATCAGCGGTGCCCACCCAGCCTCCAGGTCTCCCAGCTCCAGCACTTCATCTTCCATTGGTAATAAGGAATGCACAATCCAGACACTCTCACTCTTGGCTCCTTCTCTGACACTGTGTGCTCTCTTCTACAAGCACTTAAATTTCCATTGTTACTCACCCATCAAAGACACAGACAAGTCTATGGTGCTGTCAGACTGCCCATCACCTCTACAAAGAGGAAGGACAATCGACAAGTATGCAACAGCCACCGAGGAATGACGCTGCTCTCTGTCACAGAAAAATCCTCGCAAGAATCCTGATAAATCGTCTGTTCACTTATCTGGAGCTGGACCTGATTCCAGAGTCACAGTGTGGCTTCCACAAAGGTCGTGGGACGACTGACGTGATATTTGCTTTGTGCCAATTTCAGGAGAAGCGTCAGGAGCAGAATCGCGAGCTCTGCACAACGTTTGGTGACCTCGTGAAAGCTTTCGATATTGTAAGACAATAAGGCCTGTGGAGGATCATGTCAAAGTTCGGCTGCCCCCCCTCCCCCAAATTCATTCAGATGGTATGTAGTTCCAAGACGGCATGATGACCAGAGTACTGGATGGCGGAGAATCCTCTGAGGCATTCCCGGTCACCAATGGCGTCAAACAGGTCTGTGTGCTCGCACCAACACTCTTCAGCATGATGTTTACAGCCATGCTGAATGATGCCTTCCAGGACAGCGTCACTGGAATCAGCCTCAAGTACAAAGTGGATGGGAAACTCTTCAACCTGAGGAGACTTCAAGCTATTACCAAAGTGAAGGAGGCTGTTCTGAGAGATTTCCTCTTTGACTGCTCCCTGTATGCTGGCTCAGAGCCAGAGATGCAAATCAGTACGGACAAATTTTCCACAGCTTGTGACAACTCTGGACTCACCATCAACATTAAGACCAAAGTCATGCACCAGCCTGCTCCTCATGCATCGTACACAGAACCCATAATCACAATCAAAGGGCAGAAACTACAGACAGTGGACCAGTTCAATTATCTTAGCAACATCCTCTACCAAGCAGTGACTATTGATACAGAAGTTAACTCCAGAATAGCGAAGGCAAGTTCTGCTTTCGGTAGCCTGTGTTCCACTGTATGGCAACATCAAGGAATCAGCCCAACAACAAAACTGAAGGTCCACAGCGGGATGTATTCATCACCCTCCTGTATGCTGGTGAAACGTGGACTGTTTATCGAAGGGATGCAAGACACTCAATCATTTCCACATGACTTGTCTTTCAAGAATATTACGCATCCGATGGCAAGACAAATTACCAGACACTGAAGCTCTCTCAAGAGCAAGCCTACCATCAGTCCACACACTGCTGATGAGAGCGCAGGCCCGGTGGGCAGGTCATTTCATCCGTATGTCAGATGAGTGCATACCCATACGGTGCATACCCGTTCCTTTTTTGGGGAAACACTGTGCTGGAAGACACTCGCATGGAGCACAGTAGAAATGTTTCAAGGCCTCCCTGAAGTGAATTGATATTGACATGACGTGGGAAAAACTGGCACAAAGCCACCCTACCTGGCGCTGCCTCATCCACAAAGGCTGTCAAGCTTACAAAACAAGGTGTGTTGCTGAAGCACAATTTAAGTGCGAGCTGCTCACTCCAGAGCCACCAGTGCAACAATACAGTGTCTGTACAAGTCTGTCCAATATGTGCCAGGACATTCCGTGCCCGAATTGGCCTGATCAGTCATCTTCGGACACACTGCAACCAACAAAATGACTAATGATGTCGAAGGCTTCATCGCTGACAATGGACAAACAGCAGATATTAATATACCCGTTCTGGCTCTGTGAGGAGTTAGTTGGTTGATTTGGTTTGGTGTTCAGAGTATGTTGCAGAATGATGCTAATGTTTAGGGTTTGGTCCTCATATCAGCTGTGGGGTTCATGGAATTACATCTCTTTCCATTGTTGTATGTTTACTAAGTTTTGTCTCTGACGTTACATGTAACAAATTGTCTCTTTCTTTCGGAGAGAAATACCAAGAACGAAGAAAAAAAAAGCAGCATAGGAACAGGCCTTTCGGCCCTATGTTCTATGTTATTTAATTATTTACTGATCATGTTGCCCGACTTAACTAAAACTCCCTACCCTTTGGGGGACCATATTCCTCTATTCCCATCTATTCGTATACTTATCAAGACGCCTGTTAAAAATCACCACCAGAACCGATTCCACTACCTTCCCTGACAATGGATTCCAGACACCTACTACTCCCTGTGTAAAAAAAATCAGCTTCGTATATCATCTTTATTCCTTGCCCCGCGCACCTTAAACATATGTCCCCTAGTAAGTGACTGTCCCACTTTGGGAAAAAAGCTTCTGATTATCCACTCTTGTAGACTTCTTATAGACTTCTCCCCTCAGCCTGCATTCCTCCAGTGAGAACAAACCAAATTTTTCCAACATCTCCTCATAGTTAATGCCTTCCATACCAGGTAACATACTGGTAAATCTTTCCTGTACCCTCTCCAATCCTCTATATCCTTCTGGTAGTGTGGCAACGAAAACTGAATACCAGTGCAGCCTAACTAAGGTTCTATAAGGCGCAGCAAATTATAATAATTGCTAATAATTAAATTCAATGCCCTGGCTAATGATGGCAAGCATGCCTTCTCGAGTCCCTTCTCCACCTGCATTGCACTGACCTGTGTACCTGTACACCCAGATCCTTCTGCCTATCAGTATGAACATTGTATTGAGGGCTGTGGCTACTAACATTGTCCACACTGTCACCAACATCCAATTGAAATATCGATACATTTCCAACCATTATCTTCACAGAATTGTTATGGTGCACAATGAGGCCATTGGGCCCATCATGTATGCACCAGCTCACCAAATTAGCATTAGGAATTTGTGTCATTCTCCAGCCTTTTTCTCATATCCTCGCTGATTGTTAATATTCAAAAAATCATTGAATTCCTTTATGACTGCCTCGAATCAGCCTACCTCCACCATACACTTCCCGGCTGGAATTCCAGACCCAAACCACTGGCAGCGTGAAAAAGGTTTCTCTCTCTCATCGTCTTCAACCCCACCACACACTCCATTCCTGAGCCACTGACCATCCCATGTCCCTCCCTGTGACTCAGGGTAAGGACATAGGGATCGTGTGCTCTTCCCTTTCCCCATCATCCTTTTTGTCATTTAATCACTCCGACATTTCCATTTTGTTCTTTCCTTGTCACCCGCTCATACCCAGCTTCCTGTCAGTAAAAACAAGTTAATTCACTGTTATTTCAAATTACTAAGTTTAGTTATTTGAACTGAAACTAAATCTATTTCTCTCTTCACAGATATTGCCTGACCTGCTGAGAGTTTCCAACATATTTTATTCATATTTCAGATTTACAGCATTAATAGTATTTTGCCTTCTCTATGAACTGAAGTTGTGTTTCTTGAATGACCAACGCTGTACATTATTATTTTAATGATCTTATTCTTAAAAACAGTGTCGATTTACCCTAATCCTTGATTTTTTTTTCTCTCTCTCTCTCTCTCTGATCTCCAGCCTGAATTACAACACTCTCTCAGATTCTTGTGCCGAGGACCTGGCCTCTGCTCTCAGTACAAACCGCTCACTGATAGATCTGAATCTGGGTTACAATGAACTGGGAGATTCAGGAGTGAAACTGCTGTCTGTGGCTCTGAGGAATCCGGACTGTAAAATACAGAAACTGCAGTAAGTAGCAGGCTGTGAGAGATCGTGTTGATAATAACTGAATATTCAACAATATAATTTGATCACTGGTATTTGTATTTAAAAAAAACTCCCGATTCCTGTTGGTGTCAGTTATGAATAAGGAAAACTGTTTTTCCTCTGATTCCTTTGCTTTCTCTCTGATCCCTGAACAATGGGATGTCAGTCCCACAGACCTTTATGCTGAGAGAATGGGCTAAAATGCTATGTTTCACCCTCTGAGGTACTCTCCTCCTCCTCAGATGTTCACAGCTCTCCCCGGACACAACATCCATTGATTTGTGAAAGGGGGAGAGTGAATAGATGACAGTAAATGGAGGACAGGGCATGGTGATGGAGTCTCACTGTTAGTAACAGATGGCAGTACAGTAACGAGAGGTGAACTTAGTTCCAATGATCAAGATGCAGAATCAGTTTGGCTAGAGATAAAGAATTAGCAATGTTAAAAAATCGCTTGTGGGAATCATTTAATCGCCACTAACAATATTCAGAATCCCTGACCAAGAATACAGGAAAAATAATGGGGTTTTGTAAAAACACACTGCAATAATCCCGAGGGATTTCAATCTTCATATACAAAGAAGAAGAACCACACAACACAATAACAGACTCTTCGGCCCAACAAGCCTAATTCCTAATCCTTATTCACACTCAGTACTTACTGTCCATACGTGGTTTCCATTGCTTTGGTTCGTCTCTTCTTCATGTGTCAATACTTTGCGTCGGTATTCAGGAAGGAGAAGGGCTTGTTGACAGCTCCTGTCTCTGATGGAGCTGTGGACCAGTTGAGGGAAATATCCATACCGAGGGAGGAAGTGTTAGAGCATTCAAACTGATAAATCTCCGGGGCCTGATGGCATTTATCCTAGACTGCTTAGGGAGGTGTGAGGTGAAATTGCTGGGCCTCTGACGCAAATCTTTGTCTCTTCCTTGGACACAGGGGAGGTCCCAGAGGATTGGAGAATATCTAATGTTGTACCGTTGTTTACAAAGGGTAGTAGGGATAGCCCTGGAAATTATAGGCCGGTGAGTTTGACATCAGTGGTAGGGAAGCTGTTGGAGGGAATTCTTGGAGATAGGATGTATAGGCACTTAGAGTGTTGCGATTCGATTAGGGATATGCGGCATGGCTTTGTTAAAGGGAGGTCGTGCCTTACGAATCTGGCAGAATGTTTTGAGGAGGTGACGAAAACAGTCGACGAAGGGCGAGCCGTTGATGTCGTCTATGTGGATTTCAGTAAGGCGTTTGACAAATTCCCTAATGGGAGGTTAGTTGAAAAGGTCAAGGTTAATGGGATACAAGGACAGGTAGCTAGATGGATAAGTAACTGGCTTAGTAATAGTAATAGGCCAATAGCGGACTCAATGAGACAGCTAATGAACAAGAAAGGCCAACAGAGGGATCCGCAGTGCAGCAACCAAAGAGGAATGAATCCAATTGGACTCCTCCAGAAGGCCGTTGCCCCCAACTGGACATGTATGCCCAAGCCATCAGGAGGTGTGTGAACACCAGTTTCATCAACGGCACTTACAAGACAGTCCCGAACATCACCCAAGCACAAAGCAAGGCCATCCGTGCTCTCAAGACCAACCGCAACATTGTCATCAAACCAGCAGACAAAGGAGGCGCCACCATCACACTGAACAGAACGGACTACTGTGAAGAAGTGTACCGACAACTAAACAATGTGAAACATTACAGACAGTTACCAGCAGATCTGACCAAAGAACACATTCGTCAACTCAACACTCTGATCAAAACCTTTGATCCGGACCTTCAGAACACCCTCCGGGCTCTCATTCCACCAACTCCCCGCATTGGAGATTTCTACTGCCTCCCAAAGATACACAAGGCAAACATACCCGGCAGTCCCATCGTATCGGGCAATGGGACCCTGTGTGAGAACCTCTCCTGCTATATCAAGGGCATCCTGAAACCCATTGTACAAAGAATCCCCAGATTTTGTCTTGACACTACGGACTTCCTACAGAAACTCAGCACACATGGAGCAGTAGAACCAGGGACACTCCTTGTCACACTGGATGTCTCGGCGCTCTACACCAACATCCCCCACGACAATGGTATTGCTGCAACTGCCTCAGTACTCAATGCCAACAACTGCCACTTTCCGGATGCAATTTTGCAACTCATCCGCTTCATCGTTTGATAAGGTGGCCCATGGAAGACTTCTACAGAAAATGCAGATGTGTGGAATAGAGGGTGATTTAGCTAATTGGATTAGGAATTGGCTGGCAGATAGAAGACAGAGGGTGGTGGTTGATGGGAGATATTCATCGTGGAGTTCGTTGACAAGTGGTGTACCTCAGGGGTCTGTTTTGGGGCCCCTGCTGTTTGTAATTTTTATAAATGATCTGGATGAGGGTATTGAGGGATGGATCAGTAAATTTGCAGATGACACTAAAGTCGGTGAAGTGGTAGATAGTGAAGAGGGGTGTTTTAGTTTACAGAGTGACTTGGACAAGTTGCAGAGCTGGGCCGAGAGGTGGCAAACGGAGTTTAATGTGGAAAAGTGTGAGGTAATGCACTATGGCAGGAACAATAAATGTGTAGAGTATAGGGCTAATGGTAGGGCTCTTAATAGTGTTGAGGAACAGAAGGATCTTGGTTTATGTGTCAATAGATCCCTGAAAGTAGGCAGTCAAGTGGATAAAGTTGTTAAGAAGGCATATGGAGTCTTAGCTTTTATTGGTAGGGGGATTGAATTTAGGAGCCGCAGCATCATGTTTGCAACTGTACAAAACTCTAGTGCGGCCGCACTTGGAGTATTGTGTGCAGTTCTGGTCCCCACATTATAAGAAAGATGTGGAGGCATTGGAGAGGGTACAGAGGAGGTTTACCAGGATGTTGCCTGGTATGGAGGGCAGGTCTTATGAAGAGAGGCTGAGGGATTTGAGGTTGTTTTTCGTTAGAAAGGAGGCGGCTAAGAGGGGACCTAATCGAAACATATAAGATGATTAGAGGTTTAGATAAGGTGGACAGTGATAGCCTTTTTCCTAGGATGGAGAAAGCTAGCACGAGGGGACACAACTTTAAATTAAGGGGTATGAGTTATAGGACGGATATCAGAGGTAGGTTCTTTACACAAAGAGTGATTAGGGAGTGGAATGCCCTGCCTGCAGCTGTTGTAGATGCGCCAAGTTTGGTGGCGTTTAAGCGGTTAATTGATAAGTATATGGAAGAGAAGGGAATGGTTTAGTTTGGAGGGGCATTGCTTTTATTTTGGTCGGCACAACATCGAAGGCCGAAGGGCCTGTTCTGTGCTGTAATGTTCTATGTTCTATGTTCTATCTTGCACCACAATGTCTTCACCTTCAACAATCAGCTTTTCATCCAGGCACATGGAACAGCCATGGGGACCAAATTTGCACCTAAGTATGCCAACACCTTCATGCACAGGTTCGAACAAGACTTCTTCACCACTCGAGATCTTCAACCAAGGTTGTATACTAGATACATTGATGACATTTTTTTTCCTTTGGACCCATGGTGAACAATCATTGAAACAACTGTATGATGATATCAACAAGTTCCATCCCACCATCAGACTCCACATGGACTATTCTCCAGAATCAGTTGCATTCTTGGACACACGCATCTCCATCAAGGACGGTCACCTCAGCACCTCACTGTACCGCAAACTGACAGACAACCTCACAATGCTCCACTTCTCCAGCTTCCACCCTAGACATGTTAAGGAAGCCATTCCTTATGGACAAGCCCTCCGTATACACAGAATTTGATCAGATGAGGAGGGTCGTGACAGACACCTCCAGACGCTGAAGGATGCCCTCGTGAGAACAGGATATGGCGCTCGACTCATCGACCGACAGTTCCAACGTGCCACAGTGATAAACTGCACTGACCTCCTCAGAAGAGGACACGGTGGACAGAGTACCCTTTGTTGTCCAGTACTTCCCCGGAGCGGAGAAGCTACGACATCTTCTCCGGAGTCTTCAACATATCATTGATGACGATGAACATCTCGCTAGGGCCATCCCCACCCCCCCACTTCTTGCTTTCAGACAACCGCGCAACCTCAAACAGATCATTGTTCGTAGCAAACTACCCAACCTTCAGGAGAACAGTGATCACAATACCACACAACCCTGCCACAGCAACCTCTGCAAGACATGCCAGATCATCGACATGGACGACATCATCAAATGTGAGAATACCATTCACCAGGTACACGGTACATACTCTTGCAACTCGGCCAACGTTGTCTACCTAATACGTTGCAAGAAAGGATGTCCCGAAGCATGGTACATTGGGGAGACCATGTAGACACTACGACAGCGGATGAATGAGCATCGCTCAACAATCACCAGGCAAAACAGTTTCCTTCCTGTGGGCGAACACTTCAGCAGTCATGGGCATTCGGCCTCCGACCTGCGGGTAAATGTTCTTCAAGGGGGCCTTCGGGACACACGACAGCACACAGTCGCTGAGCAGAGACTGATAGCCAAGTTCCGCACACCTGAGGACGGTCTTAATAGGGATCTTGGCTTCATGACACACTATCTGTAACCCCCGTAACTTGCCTGGAGTAGCAAAAAACCTCATTTACTGTGCTGTCTGGAGAAAATACACAATTCTCTAACCAACGCTCAGGATTCCCTTCACACACATTGTTAGCCACTTTAACACTTGAATAGCAGGTTAGATGTAAGGATTCGCATTCTAATCAGCAATCTATGACTGCCTGTGTTGGTATGAGTGCTATTGCAGACCAGAACACTGCATTTGCCTGACGAAGGCACATAGTGTCGAAAGCTCACGAATTTACTGTCAAATAAATTGGTTGGATTTAAAATTGGTGTTGTGAAACTTTACTTAGTAATAGGAGACAGAGATTAAAAGTGGAAGGGTGTTTCCCTAGCTGGAGGTCGGTCACTAGTGGTGTGCCGCAGGGCTCGGCACTGGGACCTCTTCTATTTGTAATATATATAAATGACTTGGAAGAAGGAATAAGTGGAGAGATCAGCAAGTTTGAAGACGATACAATGATTGCTGGACTTGCGGATAGTAAGGAGAATTGTCAAGCGATACAGCAGGACATAGATACGCTGGTAGCTTGGGCAGATAGATGGCAGATGGAATTCAATCCTGATAAATGTAAGGTGATGCATTTCGGGAGAAAAAATGTAAGGGGGAGGTATAAGATAAAGGGTAGAACTATTAAGAGTATAGAAATACAGAGGGACCTTGGGTGCAGGTGAACAAGTCTCTGAAGGTGGCAGAGCAGGTAGAGGAGGTTGTGAAGAAATCATATGGTATGCTAGCCTTTATAGGAAGAGCTGGCCTTTAATGTTGCAGTTGTAGAAACGTTAGTTAGACCTCATTTGGAATACTGCATCCAGTTCTGGTCGCCTTATTACTGGAAGGACGTGGAGACTCTGGAGAGAGTGCAAGAGGAGGTTTACTAGGATGCTGCCTGGTATGGAAGGTCTGAATTACGAGGAGGGGTTAGGCAAATTGGGTCTGTTTTCCTCAGAAAGACGTAGACTTACAGGAGATCTAATAGAGGTGTACAAGATTATGAGGGGAATAGATAGAGTAAACAGGGTTAAGCTTTTTCCTAGGATGGACTCAAATAGCACGAGGGGTCACGGGCTTAGGGTGAGGGGGGGGTGGTAAGGTACAATTTGGATGCTAGACGGAGTATTTTCACACAAAGGGTGATGGGGGTATGGAATGCACTGCCAAGTAAAGTGGCGGAGGCAGTCACTCTGGAGTTATTTCAGAGATACTTAGATGGGCACATGAACAGAATGGGATTGGAGGGGTATAGAAAACTGATTTAAAATAAGGATCATGAGCCTTGGGAGTCCCTGGGAAGTATATAAATCGTCGATGATATTGATGTATTTTTTTTTATCCTATAGGTACTTTGGTCCGCCTCACTGTCTAACAAAGGGCGTACACGCGATGGGTCGTGGGAGGGCTGCTCTTGGATTTTTTTTATCCGAGAGTATCCTAGTGCTCTCCAGGTCAACCGTTAGTGTACGGTTAACCTGGACAACACGATGAGCAACACGACAGCTCAGTGACTATCGCTGTACTGTGCAGATGCATGGATTTGGGCCTGTGTCTGTGGGAGTTTGCTCATTCTCCGCGTGCTTGCATGGGTTTTCTCCGGTGCTCCAGTTTCCTCCCACATCCCAAAGATGTGCTTTTAAGCTGATTGGCAGAACAAATTCTCCCTAAATTGTCTCAAATTTGGTTTCAATCCATAGACCTATAAACACAGACAGGGATCACGGGCAGAAGTGACATCGAGGTGGCGGCGCGAGCTCGTTGGGTCGAAGGGCCTGTTTTCCGTGCTGTTTTGTTCTTTGTTTTCTTTGTTCTTTGTTCTTTGTCTATTGAGGTACACCTTGAACATTGGTAACTTGCCTGTTTCCACCATCTCCATTGGCAGCGCATTCCACACATCCACCACCCTCTGTGTGAAAACTTATCCCACACATCTCTCCAATATTTGCCCCTCACATCTTAATTCTGTGTCGTCTTCTAGTTGACTATTTCACACTGGCAAAAAGTCTCTGACTATCCACCACGTCGATGCCTCTCATTATTTGTGTATATTTCTGGCAGGACGCCACTTTGTCTCCCTTTTTGTAGTGAAAAGAATCCGTGTTTATCCAACCTCTTCTCATTCCTTAACTCTCCTTGATGAGGCAACATTCTAGTAAACCTTCTTTGCACTGTCTCGAAAGCATTCACATCCTTCTGATCGTGTGGCGAACAGGATTGCAGCAGTATTACTAATGTGACCTTGTTAAAGTTTCATATGACTTGTATAACTTGCCAAATTTTATTACTCCATATTGCAGTTGTGTGCCTCCTTACCACCACAAACACTTGTGTTGCCACTTTCAAACCCAGATCCCTCTACAGATCAACGCTCTGATGGATTCTTCCATTTACTGTATATTTCACTTCTGAATTAGGTTTTTTGCAAGAATTAGATTGTCAAAAGTTGAACCGAAGTTTCGTTCGCAGAATGTATTCAAGCAATTTCCTGGAGCATTAGTTCCAATGTCAAAAAGGAACAAAGCTGGTTTGAAACATGTGATATGAAAACTCCACACACAATCGTCCAAAGCTGGAATGAATCTGGGACCCGATGCTGTGAGGCAGCAGTGCCAAGCCCGGTGCCATATCTTCACTTCATCTCATACACTCTTTGAATTAGCAACAGCGGGAAGACTTCTGCAGCTGTTTTTCAAATGAAAGGAATCTAATTTTGTTGGAAACGCCAGACATTTGCACATCATCATGTCTTTAACAGACATCCCTGGAAGTGGCAACACAGTTGGATGAGATGGTCAAGAAGGCAAACAATATGCTTGTGTTCATCGACCGCACATGGAATTGTGCATAATATATCAGCATGGATTGAGAAGAGATTAATGCACAGGTTAATGCACTTTAATGTGGTCAAGAAGGCGTATGGTGTACTGGCCTTCATTAATCGAAGAATTGAGTTTAGGACTCGGGAGGAAATGCTGCAACTTTATAAGACCCTTGTCAGACCCCACTTGGAGTACTCTGCGCAGTTCTGGTCCCCTCAATATAGGAAGGATGTGGAAGCTATTTAAAGAGTGCAGAGGAGATTTACAAGGATGTTGCCTGGATTGGGAGGCATGCCTTATGAAGATAGGTTGAGGGAGCTGGGACACTTCTCAGTGGAGAGACGAAGGTTGAGATGTGATCTGATAGAGGTTTATAAAATGTTGAGAGGAATAGGTAGGGTGGATTCTCAGAGACTTTTTTCCCAAGCTGAAATGGTCGCCATGAGTGGACACAGATTTTAAGGTGCAGGGAAGCAAGTACAGAAGAGATGTTAGGGGTAAGTTTTTCACTCAGAGAATGGTGAGTGAATGGAATCGGCTGCCATCGGTGGTGGTAGAGGCGAACTCGCTTTTTAAAGACTTTTAAAAGACTTCTGGATGAGTATATGGGAACTAATGGGATTGGGGGTTATAGATAGGTCTGTGGCTTGGTAGTTATAGATGTGATCGGCGCATCTTGTGGGCTGAAGGGCCTGTTTGTGCTGTAGTGTTTTATGTTCTATGTTCTATAAAAATGAGTTGGAATAAATAAATTATTTTTAGGTTGACAACCTGTAACAAGTGGAGTTCCGCAGGGACTCAGTTTTTGGGTCTCAGTTATTCACAATTTGTATCAATGATATGGATGTGGGGAACAAATACAATATTTCCAAATTTATGATTAATAGAAAACTATATGGAAATCTGAATTGTGATAGGATGCAACGATGCTTCAAAGAGATGTGGAGAGTCTCGGGGAATGGCTAAATGTTTGCCAGGTAAACTACAGTGCATAAAAATGTGAAGTTATCCAATTCGCCAAGGAGAGAAGAAAACAGAAGTTAAGGCAACTCCAAAGATGTTTTGATATCTTATTCATGAGGCACTGAAAGCTGAGATGAAAGCAGTTAAGATAACAAATGGTATGTTTGGCATTATTCAAAGAGAATTTGAGTTGAGGAAAAATGTATCTTCCTGCAATTATATGTGGCCTTGCTGAGATCCTCAGCAAGTACACAGTTTTTGTGCACGGTTTTCCTCTCCTGATCGAAGCGAAGATGTAATTCCTATGTAAAGAAGGTTCACTAAAATAGGTCCAGGGGCAGGTGGGTTGGCTTCTGAGGAATAAAAATACGACATTTTCAGGCCTTTCGAAGAATGACAGCTGAATTTATTCAAACGTACACTATTTTACAGGACTCAATAGGTCAGATGTGGAAAGGATGTTTCCCCTTGCTGGAGGGTCTGAAACCTGGGACACAGTCTGACAATAAGAAACATTAATTTAGGACGGAGATGAGGAGTGTTTGTTTTCCATTAGATTTCCTTTGAATCTTTGGAGATTTTTTTTTTTCCCAGAGAGCTGCGGGGAACATTCACTTACTTTATTTCTACTGATTAAAACCATCAAGAAATGCAGAAATAATGCTGGAAATGGTTTTGAAGTAAAAGATCAGCCATGATCACATTCAATAATGGAGCGGATTTTGAAGGACTGAATGGCTCATTCCTGCTACTGTTTTTTTTTTATTTTTTTTATTGCAACAGGAATGGAATGTAAGTGTAGAGAAGTTTTGTTGCAGTTTTAGATAGCCTGCGTTAGAACACAACTGGAGAAATGTGTATAGGGTGGGCTGTTTACATAAAAAAGGATAGAATTGTACTAGAACAAGTTCAGAGGAAGTTCACTCGACTGATTCTGGGGATGGAGATATTTATTTATTGAGGAAAATTTGAGCAGATTGGAGGAATGTCTACAAAGTTCAAATGATTAAAAGGTGATCATATTCAGACAAATAATATCCTGAGGGGAGGAGACAGGGTGGTAGGCGAGAAGCTGTTTCGTTTTGTAAGAGACACTAGAACAAGGGGACAGATTTTAAAATGTAATTGTCAGCCGTTTAAGACTGAGATGAGGAGAAATTGATGGTATTAGATGGTCGCTGGTCAGTTTAATTCTCTTCCCTGGAGATTAGTGGAGGCAGAGGAATTCTTAGGAATTGTGTCACTCTTTAGAGTGATTGTTGCGGATTGTGTCGCTATTTAGAGTCATTCTTGAAGATTTTGTCAGTACTTAGTTATCCTTGGAGATAGTGTCATTATTTAGAGTGAATCTTGGGAATTGTGCCAGAATTTAGAATGATCGTTGGAGATTGTGTCAGTATTTAATGTAATCCTCGGAGATAGCATCACTAATTAGAGCGAACATTTGAGAATGTGTCACGAATTACAGTAATCCTTGAGGATTGTATCAATATTTCGACTGAACCTTGGGGATTGTGTCAACATTTCCAGTGATCTTTGGGGATTGTGTCACTATTTAGAGTGAGCATTAGTAATTTTGCCATATTTAGTTTGAGTCTTGGTGATTATGTCACTATTTAGAGTGATCCTTGCGGAATCTATAAATATTTCATCGAACATATGAAACACAAACAGGCCCTTCGGCCCACAAGTTGTGCCGATCATATCTATACTTACCAGGCCATAGAACTATCTGTAACTTCCAATCCCATTAAATCCCATGTACTCATCCAGAATTCTCTTAAAAGAACCCAGCGAGTTCTCCTCTACCACCACTGACGGCAACCAATTGTATTCGCTCACCACCCTCGCACTTGGAGTATTGTGTACAGTTCTGGTCCCCACATTATAAGAAAGATGTGGAGGCATTGGAGAGGGTACAGAGGAGGTTTACCAAGATGTTGCCTGGTATGGAGGGCAGGTCTTATGAAGAGAGGCTGAGGGATTTGAGGTTGTTTTCGTTAGAAAGAAGGCGGCTAAGAGGAGACCTTATTGAAACATACAAGATGATTAGAGGTTTAGATAGGGTGGACAGTGATAACCTTTTTCCTAGGATGGAGAAAGATAGCACAAGGGGACATAGCTTTAAATTAAGGGGTGGTAGTTATAGGATGGATGTCAGAGGTAGGTTCTTTACCCAGAGAGTGGTAAGGGTATGGAATACCCTGCCTGCTGCAGTTGTAGATGCGCCAAGTTTGGTGGCGTTTAAGAGGTTAGTGGATACGTTTATGGACGAAAAGGAATGGTTTAGGTTAGAAGGTCATTGCTTTTTCCTAACTGGTCGGCGCAACATCGAAGGCCGAAGGGCCTGTTCTGCACTGTAATGTTCTATGTTCTATACTATTTGCTTTCTTTACTGCATGCTGCACCTGCATCCGTCCCTTCAGTGAGTGGTGTACGAGGACACCCAGGTCTCGTTGCATATTTCCTTCTCCTAATTTATAGCCATTCAGATAATAATCTGTCGATGCAGACGTTTTTTTAAACCAGCAAATAAGGCAGTGAATATTGGACAACAAAAAACACCTTTGCATGGATACATCATATCCCCATGTCTCCACTGAGAGAAACAATTATACTCTATACCTTCTCTTCATAATTTCACAGATCTCTCTCAAGTCATTGTCATGCCTTCCTTGTTCCTTGGAAAGTAAGTATTTCTTATCCAATCTTGCCTCTTAGTTACACTTTTATGCATTCCTTCCATGGAATCATAGAATCCCTACTGGGAAAAAGGAAACTATTGGCACATACAGTCTGAACAAACCAGAATCCCATCCAAACCAATCCTGTAACCCCGCATATTTACCTTGTTGAGGATCAGAAGGGCCTTGGGGTTCGGGTCCACCGGGCTCTGTAATCGGCCTCATAAGTGGACGATGTAGTGAAGAAGATATCTGGTGTACTGACCTTCATTAATCGAGAGATTAATTTTAGGAGTCGGGAGGTAATGCTGCAACTTTATAAGACCCTTGTCAGACCCCATTTGGAGTACTTTGTGCAGTTCTGGTCACCTTATTACAAGAAGGATGTGGAAGCTATTGAGAGGGTGCAGAGGAGATTTACAAGGATGTTGCCTTGATTGGGAGATATGACTTATGATGATAGGTTGAGGGAGCACGGTCACTTCTCCCTGGAGAGACAAAGGTTGAGAGGCGATCTGATAGAATTTTATAAGATGTTGAAAGGTATAGATAGGGTGGATTCTCGGAGGCTATTTCCCAGGGCTGAAATGGTCACTACGAGAGGACACAGGTTGAACGTGTTAGGGAAGCAGGTACAGAGGCGATGATAGGGGTAAGTTTTTTTCACTCAGAGGGTGATGAGTGAGCGGAATCGGTTGCTTTCAGTGGTGGTAGAGACGAACGAGTTTGTTTTTTTTAAGAGACTTCTCGACGAGTACATGGGATTTAATGGGATTGGGGGTTATAGATAGGCCAAGTAGGTAGGGATATGATCAGACCAAATTGTGGCCGAAGGGCCAGTTTGTGCTGTAGTGTTCTGTATTCTATGTTCTAATCCCCCTGACATTAGGGTCTATTTAGTATGGTCAATGCACCAAAAAAAATATTTTTGGTGTTTCAGTGGAAACTGGAACGCCCGGAGGAAACCCATGGAGACATGAAAAGAATGTGCAAATTCATACAGATCATGACCCAAGGTTGGAATTGAACCTGGGTCCCTGGCGCTGTGAGGCAGCAGTGGTAACTATTGCGCCGCTGTACCATCCTCAATCTCTCACAGACACCTCTAATCATTCCCCATCCGGCCAAGTCAAACTAATCTCCCCTATCTGACCCCTTCAAAGGGGTCTGCCTGGGCTAGACAGAGCAGCTAGCCTTCGTGCCCCCATCCCTGGGAGAGTGGCAAGATGAACCCTTTACTCTCAGCCTGACGCATCATATCCCCAAGGCCTTTGAGGGATTCTTCCTATGCCACCTGTCAACAGCTAAGGAGTAAATGGTCTCAAGAACAACCTCCTCAACTCCCCTTGCATGAGCAAGGCATGGGTATGAGAACAAGTGGGCAGTGCCATAGTCACTGCCAAGGCTCATGGCCTGTGGGGGACCTGAGCAGGCACGGGCCTGAACGGTGAGGGAGATGAACAAAATTTCTTAGATGGGAGTGGAACTGAGTAGGGTGTCAAAGTGGGGATCTGAGGGTGGAGGCAGGTGAGTGAGGAGTCTGAGGTGGAAGGACAGAGTGTAGATCGAGCGGGTGGGGTTCTGAAGGTGGAGAGGTCTGATTGTGGTGGCTGAGAGTGAAAGAGGCTGAGTGGGTGCTTGAGGGACAAGGGGGCTTCGAGAGGATTATTGTTATTGCTACAGGCTCGATGGACCAAATAACTTCATCCTGCACTGTGGAGATTCTATGATTCTATGATATAAGCATGGATTGCTTTGATAAACATGAGATAGAATTGTTCTATTCCAACCTCTATGATTCCTTGGCAAGTGAGACACAGACCATGTAATAGGTTTGGTAACCTCAGATGGGATTTTCTGGCATTGGAACGAATAAAGCTGGAAAATCATAGGATCATCGAGGTTTTTCAACACAGAAACACGCCCTTCTGCCCAACTTCTCCGTGCTGCCCTTTTGCTTCTACTACTAAGCTCGTGCCAATTGCCAGCTATCGGCCCATATTCTCTATTTTATCAATTGGAACTGTCTTAAAGTTTCTTCAAATACAAAATCATATCTGCCTTTACTACCTCTGGCTTGTTCCAGACACTCACCAACCTCTGTGTGAAGTATTTGCCTCTCTGGACTCTTTTGTATCTCCTCCCTTACCTCACACCCATGTCCGTCAGATTCCCCTACCTTTTGGGAAAATATATTGACTACCTAATTGACCTGTGCCCCTCATCATTTTATAGACCTCTATAAAATCACCCCTTATCTCCAGGAAATAGTTCTAGTCTTTCTTGCCTCTCCTTCCAACACAAACCACCAAGAATCCAGTACCACCCCAGTAAATGTTTTCAGCACTCTTTCTAGTTTATTGATATTCTTTCCATAAAAGGGAGAACAGATCTGTACACAGTATTCCATGTATGGCCTTACCAAAATCTTGTGAGATTCAACAAGACGTCCCAACTCTTGTATTCAATGTTCTGACCGATGAAACCAAGCATGTTAAATGTCTTCTTCAACACTCTATCAGCCTGTGACTCCACTTTCAAGAAGCTATAAAGCTCTACTTTTTTGTTCTGTAACGCTCTAATATGCCCTATCATAAACTGAGACAGTCCTGCTCTGGTACAATCTAATAAAATGCACTCCCTCACATTTATCTCAATTAAACTCCATCTGCCATTCACTGGCTCAATTGCCCAATTGACAAAGATCCTGTTGCAATCCAAGATAACCTTCTTCACTCTTCAATGTGCGAGCAATCTAGTGGTATCTGTAAAATTACCCACCATGCCTCCTAATTTCTCATTCAGGTCACTAATTTATATGGCAAATGATAGTGGATCCACGCATGGAGTTGGAAATCACAAGTTATTTTCTCCAACATTATGGATTTAAATGTTCTCCATTTTGTTTACCGATAGAACATAGAACATAGAACATAGAACATTACAGCACAGAACAGGCCCTTCGGCCTTCGATGTTGCGCCGACCAATATAAAAAGCAATGCCCCTCCAAACTAAACCATTCCCTTCTCTTCCATATACTTATCAACTAACCTCTTAAACGCCACCAAACTTGGCGCATCTACAACTGCTGCAGGCAGGGCATTCCACTCCCGAACCACCCTTTGGGTAAAGAACCTACCTCTGATATCCGTCCTATAACTATCACCCCTTAATTTAAAGCTGTGTCCCCTCGTGCTAGCTTTCTCCATCCTAGGAAAAAGGCTATCACTGTCCACCCTATCTAAACCTCTAATCATCTTATATGTTTCGATCAGGTCCCCTCTTAGCCGCCTCCTTTCTAACGAAAACAACCTCAAATCCCTCAGCCTCTCCTCATAAGACCTGCCCTCCATACCAGGCAACATCCTGGTAAACCTCCTCTGTACCCTCTCCAATGCCTCCACATCTTTCTTATAATGTGGGGACCAGAACTGCACACAATACTCCAAGTGCGGCCGCACTAGAGTTTTGTACAGTTGCAACATGACGTTGCGGCTCCGAAATTCAATCCCTCTACCAATAAAAGCCAAGACTCCATATGCCTTCCTAACAACCTTCTCGACCTGACTGCCTACTTTCAGGGATCTATGCACATACACACCAAGATCCCTCTGTTCATCTAGACTACTAAGAATCCTACCATTTGCCCTATACTCTACACATTTATTATTTCTGCCATAGTGCATTACCTCACACTTTTCCACATTAAACTCCATTTGCCACCTCTCGGCCCAGCTCTGCAACTTGTCCAAGTCCCTCTGCAAACTATAACACCCCTCTTCACTATCTACCACTCCACCGACTTTAGTGTCATCTGCAAATTTACTAATCCATCCTTCAATACCCTCATCCAGATCATTTATAAAAATTACAAACAGCAGGGGCCCCAAAACAGACCCCTGAGGTACACCACTTGTCACCGAACTCCAAGATGAATATCTCCCATCAACCACCACCCTCTGTCTTCTATCTGCTAGCCAATTCCTAACCCAATTAGCTAAATCACCCTCTATCCCATACATCTGCATTTTCTGCAGAAGTCTTCCATGGGCCACCTTATCAAACGCCTTACTAAAGTCCATATATACCACATCAACCGCCTTACCCCCATCCACCTCTTTGGTCACTTTTTCAAAAAACTCAATGAGGTTAGTAAGGCACGACCTACCCTTCACAAAACCAATTTTGACAATTTTGATAAGATGCTGACAACTCTCCATTTCCACGTTTAAAGTGTTTCTCCATTTACAGACATGTTGAGGGAACTTTTGGACAACCTTTTTTTTTGTCACAATGCCATCTCACAGAAGGATTAAAAGGTATTTGGCAGACCTTTCGATATTCCCAAAATTTCTTCTGTCAGTTCACACAGACCCAGACTATTTTGCAATGCATTTACAGGAAAGATGTTTGGATGGAAAATGGAATGTTAACTTGGATACAAGTAAATTTCTGCGGAATCTGGAAACTGAAAGCAAGAGAGAAAATGCTGGAAAATCTCAGCAGGCCTGGCAGCATTTGTAAGGAGAGAAAAGAGCTGATTTTTCGACTGCAGATGACTCTTTGTCTGCTTATACATGCTGCCAGATCAGTTGAGATTTTCCAGCATTTTCTGTTTTGTTTGAAGGGTTTACTTGTTTGTTCAGTGATGGTAATTAATGGTGGAATTAATTTGCCGGTACTAACCACGTCTCTGGAGCATTACCATCCGTGTTTCATAAAGGACTGTTCCCAGTGTTATTCACAGTGCCAGTGGATGTGTCACAGTGGTGCACCATTCCAGAGAGAGGGTGTGGAGTGATCAACATCTGGAAGAAATAAATTGCAAACTTTCTCTACTGGATCTGAACCCAGTAAAGTTCGATCCCACAATGGATCAGCATCTGAGGGCCACAGTTCTGAATGTTACAGCAATTCAAAGGAGTTTATACTGGACATTTTACTATCTTTCCAGAGATTGGATATCTTCAGCTGTGCGTGTCAACTATATACTGATACTGATTCAACACTTTTACTACCCAATCCTAGCTGTTGTTGGTGTCCCTGGTAAGTTTCTTCACTGATTGTTAATGATGTAGCCCACGTTTAACTCTGCCACTCTTGCCATTGCGACTGTTGCTTCTGGTGTGTGTCCTTGTCGAGTTACCACAACTACAAAACGTTGATCATTGTTCTCTATGTTAAAAGCTCTCTGTATTGTGAAGCTGAGCTCGTTAAGAAGTTAAGAATGTTCAGAATGATGCGAAAGATTTGTATTAACTATTAGAGGAGTAAGAGGGTGCAGTCCCTTTTAAAAGCTGTTTTTGTTTGAAGCTGAGGTGTTTAAATTGCAGAGCACACAGTGACTACAAGTTGCAACATTTGTTATTGAAGCTGAACATATCAAGATTGTCTTGGTAACCCTGCAGGTTTTTGCATTGTGCCAGACTGTGAGTTAAAATGAAACACTCAGCTAAAGGGGACCTATCAGATTTGAAGTTACTGTTGTTGCCAACCTCAAACCAATCTAAGTACAGGGGTATTGATAGGTTATTAGCATTATAACAATGAAGCCAGCTGCTTTCAGTGCAAATCCATCAATGCTGAAGCCAGGGGTACAATCAGAAGCAGGGACTAATCACCTGAAACAGTTAACATAGAACTTAGAACATTACAGCGCAGCACAGGAGCTTTGGCACTCTATGTTACGCCAACCAATGTAACCAATCTCTGACTTAAACTATTTCAATGTTATCCATATGCCTATCCATTGACCATTTGAACGCCCTTAAAATGACGCGTCCATAACTTCTGCAGGCCGGGCATTCCACGTCCTTACTACCCTCTGAGTATAGAAACTACCTCTGATACCCAACCTATAAATACCACTCCTTAATTTAAACCTATGTCCCCTCGTGTTAGCCATCACCATCCGAGGAAAAAGGCTCTCACTGTCCACCGTATCTCACCCTCTGATCATTTCGTATGCCTCAAAAAGGTCACCTCTTAACCTTCTCTCTAACAAAAATAACCTCAAGTCCCTCCATCTTTCCTCATAAGACCTTCCCACCATATCAGGCAACGTCGTGATAAACCTCCTCTGCAAACTTTCCAATCCTCCACATCTTTCTTACATTGTGGCGACCTGAACTGTACGCAATACTCCAAATGCGACTGCACCAGAGTTTTGTACAGTTGTAACATGACCTCATGGCACCGAAATTCAAACCCTCTACCAATAAAAGCTAAAACACCGTACGCCTTCTTAACAACCTTATCAACCTGGTTGCCAACTTTCAGGGAGCACCGAAATCTCTCTCTGCTCGTCGATATGCTAAGAGCCTTTCCATTAGCTCTATATTCTGCACTCTTGTTACTCTTATCAAAGTGAATCACCTCACATTTTTCTGTATTAAACTCTATTTGCCACCGCTCGGCCAGCTCTGCAGTTTATCTATGTCCCTCTGATGAGGTGAACCGACTTCGTGTGTTTGCCACGACAGGCGGGCAGTCGGGCGCTGGCCTCGTGCACACACACACACGCAGAGAGCTGGCGGTACTGCCACGTCAGTGAGACTGGCAGGGGGGAATGAGGGAGGGTCGCGCCTTTGATATGTGTATTGAGCCAGGAGGAGGAAGGAGCAGCGGCGGCGAGAAGGGGACATGAGAGGGAGATGAAAGCCGGGTGGTACAGCCCCATCAATGTCCGTCCACTCCGTGTGGCCTCCTAAATTCTCATTCAGGTCATTAATTTAAATGGCAAATGATAGTGGATCCAACCATGGAGTTGGAAATCACAAGTTATTTTCTCCAAGATTATGGATTAAAACTTTCCCATTTTGTTTACCTATAAGATGCTGACAACTCTACATTTCCACGGTTAAAGTATTTCTCCCTTTACAGACATGTTGGGGGAATTTTTGGACAATCTATTATTTTTTGTCACAATCCCATCTCACAGAAGGATTAAAAGGTATTTGGCAGCCCTTCCGATATTCCTAAAATGCTGACGAGTGTAGCCGGATACAGAAAGGTGCGGGTATGATCAGCGGGAGGGAGAGTTTTACCTCAGCCTGCTAGAAAAAAATATATTTGCTTATTTGTAAAATAAAACCAGGTCTGCTCATCGTATTGACGGCGAGAACAGAAAGTTAAATTTCATTTGGCATTCAGGAAATCGAATTCAATTTTGAAATTTCAAAATATTTGATGTTTTTAAAACATTGATCATAACTCTTCTTGACTGAAGTTGGCCCACTGAACCCGCTGATAGTTTGAAGAGGGTTTTGAACACGGGGCGTGGGGAGGGAGGGAATGGACTGGGACCAGGGAGCTATCAGCCCAGCGCCAGCAGCTGGAGCTGACCGACTAGGCTCACTTGCTCTGCTTCTGGGATGAGCTAAACGAGGCCGAGGGAGCCGAGCTGCTGGGCGACCTGAGCGCTGCAACTTCTCCGAGGTCACGCAGTTCTTCCATCTGGCCTTGCAGACGCTGCTCGAGCAGCAGATGGATGAGCAGATGGAGCTGGTGCACTAGGAGGTGCAGGGCAGCATGACTAGAGACTGGGAGCGGCGGCCCGAATGGGAGGCGGAGGGTCTTCTTCAAACCTCTGAAAACAAAGTAGTTGTATTGTTTTTAGCTGGTGGACAGGGAACACGCCTTGGAGTAGCCTATCCTAAAGCGTACACTATCGACTTGAAGTACTAGGATACTCTCGAAAAAATCCAAGAGCAGTCCCCTCACGACCCATCGCGTGTACGCCCATTGTTAGACAACAAGGTGGACCAAAGCACCTGTAGGATAAAAACAAGTACATCAATATCATCATCTATTTACACACTTCCCAGGAACTCCCAAGGCTGATGATCCCTATTTTAAATCAGTTTTCTATACCCCTCCATTCCCATTCTGTTCATGTGCCCCTGTAAGTATTTCTTAAATAACTCCAGAGTGCCTGCCTCCACCACTTTACTTGGCAGCGTATT
>JAGIQG010000041.1:4006843-4134343 GCA_024679065.1 Sphyrna mokarran | reverse complement strand
GAGGGTACAGAGGAGGTTTACTAGGATGTTGCCTGGTATGGAGGGCAGGTCCTATGAAGAGAGGTTGAAGGATTTGAGGTTGTTTTCGTTAGAAAGGAGGCGGCTAAGGGGGGATCTTATTGAAGCATATAAGATGATTAGAGGTTTGGATAGGGTGGACAGTGATAGCCTTTTTCCTAGGATGGAGAAAGCTAGCACGAGGGGACACAGCTTTAAATTAAGGGGTATGAGTTATAGGACGGATATCAGAGGTAGGTTCTTTACTCAAAGAGTGATTAGGGAGTGGAATGCCCTGCCTGCAGCTGTTGTAGATGCGCCAAGTTTGGTGGCGTTTAAGAGGTTAGTTGATAAGTATATGGATGAGAAGGGAATGGTTTAGTTAGGAGGGGCATTGCTTTTTATTTTGGTCGGCACAACATCGAAGGCCGAAGGGCCTGTTCTGTGCTGTATTGTTCTATGTTCTATGTTCTATGTTCTTGAACAATAGGACCACATTCGCTATCCTCCAGTCCACCGGAACCACACCCGTAACCAACAACGACCTGAAGATCAGAGCCAGAGGCTCTGCAATCGCTTCTCTTGCCTCCCAGAGAATCCTAGGGTAAATCCCGTCCGGCCCAGGGGACTTATCCAACTTCAAACCCTCGAGAATATCTAGCACATGCTCCCTATCTACTTCGATACTTTCCAATTTGCAATTGGAAAATTGGAAAAGGTCTTCTTCCCCTTCTTTGGAGGCATTGGAGAGGGTACAGAGGAGGTTTACTAGGATGTTGCCTGGTATGGAGGGCAGGTCCTATGAAGAGAGGTTGAAGGATTTGAGGTTGTTTTCGTTAGAAAGGAGGCGGCTAAGGGGGATCTTATTGAAGCATATAAGATGATTAGAGGTTTGATAGGGTGGACAGTGATAGCCTTTTTCCTAGGATGGAGAAAGCTAGCACGAGGGGACACACTTTAAATAAGGGGTATGAGTTATAGGACGGATATCAGAGGTAGGTTCTGTACCTCAGTGTTCTCCATAACTACATTTACATCACCCTGCGTGAATACCGAAGAGAAATATTTATTCAGTGCCTCTCCAATCTCTTTAGGCTCCACGCACAACTTCCCACTGCTGTCTATGACTAGCCCTAACCTTGTCCTAACCAATCTTCTATTCTTAACATATCTAAAGAAAGCTTTAGGATTCTTCTTAATCCTATCAGCCAAAGTCTTCTCGTGTCCCCTCTTAGCTCTCCTCAATTCACTCTTTAGCTCCCTCCTGGCTAATCTATAGCTATCCATTGCACTAACCGAGCCTTCAATCCTCATCCTGACATAAACCTCCTTTTTTCTTTTAACCAGCAAATCAACTTTTTTCGTACACCAAAGTTCTCTTACTCGACCATTTCCTCCTTGCCTGACAGGGACATACTTATCAAGGACTCGCAGCAGCTGCTCCTTGAATAAGCTCCACATTCCAGATGTTCCCAGTCCCTGTAGTTTCCTAGTCCAATCTATGCACCCTAATTCTCTCCTGATGGCCTCATAATTACCCTTCCCCCAGCTATAACTACTGCCCCCAGCTTCATGCCTATCCCTATCCATCACTAAGGTGAACGTAACCGAATTGTGGTCACTATCACCAAAATGTTCACCAACTTCCAAGCCTAACACCTGGTCTGGCTCATTGCCCAGCACCAAATCCAATGTAGCCTCACCTCTAGTTGGCCTATCTACATACTGAGTCAAAAAACCTTCCTGCACACTTTGTACGAAAACTGACCCCTCTAACGAGCGAGAGCTATAGCTATTCCGATCAATATTAGTAAAGTTAAAGTCCCCCATAACAATTACCCTATTACTTTCACTCCTGACCAGAATTGACTTTGCAATCCTTTCCTCAACCTCTCTAGAACTTTTAGGAGGTCTATAAAAGATTCCCAACAGGGTGACCTCTCCTCTCCTGTTTCTAACCATGCTGACTATTTCTAATCAGTCCAAACTTCTCCAAATGTTCATATATCTTATCCTCAGAAGCCTCTCCATCAGCTTACCAACCACTGAAGTCAAACTCACCAGTCGGTAATTTCCTGGACTATCCCTGTTCCCTTTCTTAAAGATAGGAACCACATCCGCAATCCTCCAATCCTCCGGAACCTCTCCCGTTTCCATGGACGACGCAAAGATCATCGCCAGGGGCTCTGCAACCACTTCCCTCACCTCTCACAATAACCTGGGGTACATCCCATCCGGTCCTGGTGACTTGTCTATCTTGATAGAATTTAACAAGTCTAACACATCCTCTTTCCTAACATCCACATACTCAATCTTTTCTGTATGCCTCAAAACTGCAGTGCAATCTCCCAGTTCACTTTCCACCGTGAATAACGAGGCAAAGTACTCGTTGAGCACCTCTGCCATTTCTTCCGGATTCACACAGACCTTTCCCCCTTCACCTTTTATAGGCCCTATCCCTTCTGTTCTCATCCTTTTACTTTTCACATATTTGTAGAAGGCCTTGGGATTCTCCTTAATCCTACCTGCCAAGGCCTTCTCACGACCCTTTCTGGCTCTCCTAATTTCCTTTTTAAGTTCCCTTCTACACACCTTATACTCCTCTAGATCCCTAACATCCTCTAGCTCTCTGAACCTTTTATATACTTTTTTTTTCCTTCCTAATTAGGTTCACCACTACCTTTGTGCACCACGGTTCCCGCGCCCTACCAGAACCTCCTTGACCCCTCGGGACGTTGTCTTGCAGTGCCCCAGACAAACATTCCTTGAAAAACTGCCACTTTCCTTCTGTACTCTTCCCCAAGAACACCTCCTTCCAGTTTATGCGTCCAATTACCTGCCTAATGTTTTCATATTTCTCCTTACTCCAGACAAACACCTTCCTAGCCTGCCTGATCCTATCTCTTTCCATCGCTATCGTGAAAGAGATAGAATTATGATCTCCATTCCCAAGATGCTCACCTACTGTGAGATCCGACACCTGCCCTGGCTCATTAGCAAGCACCAGGTCAAGTACACTCTCTCCTCTCGTCGGCTTTTCCACGTACTGTGTCAGGAAACCTTCCTGAACACACCTGACAAACTCCATGCCATCCAAACCCCTTACCCTTGGGATATTCCAGTCTATGTTTGGGAAATTGAAATCTCCCATCACGACAACCCTTTTATTTCTCCATCAGTCTAGGATCTGTTTCCCTATCTGCACCTCAAGTTCCCTGTCGCTATTGGGCGGCCTATAGAATACACCCAGCAAAGTTATCAAGCCTTTGCTGTTCCTAACTTTCACCCACAGAGACTCCGTAGACAATTCCTCCCCGTCTTCCACCTTCTCTACAGCCATGACACTGTCCCTGATCAAGAGTGCCACATCATCTCCTCTTTTACCCCAACCCTGTCCCTCCTGAAGCACCTGAATCCCGGCACCCGAAGTACCCAGTCCTGTCCCTGAGACAACCAAGTCTCTGTAATGGCCACCACATCACACTCCTAAGCAGCAAACCACGCCCGAAGCTCATCTACCTTAGTTACTACACTCCTGGCATTAAAATCGGCACTTCTCAGCCCCTCAGTCAGGATATTTCCCTTTCCCACCAACTGCCTAACCCCCCTCTCAGAGTGCCTACAGTCCTTCCATACCTGGGAACTAACCCCCTTATTCACTGTCCCATCGATATTCCCACCCCCAACTTTTCTAGTTTAAAGATCCCCCAGTAACCCTAGCTAGTCTACCTGCCAAGATATTAGTCCCCCTAGGGTTCAAGTGCCACCCGTCCTTACTGTACAGGTCACACCTGCCCCTAAAGAGGTCCCAATGATCTATGAATCTGAATCCCTGCTCCCTGCTCCAGTCCCTCAGCCATGCATTCATCCTCCACCTCATTTGACTCCTGCTCTCATTCTCCTGAGGCGCAGGAAGCAATCCTGAAATTACTACCTTCACTTTTCTCTTCCTCAGCTTCCTACCCAGTTCTCTACAATCCCTTTTGATGACTGCCTCCCTCTTCCTGCTTATGTCTGCAGTACCTATATGCACCACAACTTCAGGTTCCTCACCCTCCCCTTTCAGGATGTCTGGGAGGCGTCCAGAAACGGATCCCAGCTCCAGGAAGACAAACCACCATCCGCGACTCTCTCCTGCGCCCACAAAAACGCCTGTCTGAACCCCTCACAGTGGAGTCCCCTGTTAGTATCGCCTATTAGTAATAGTGGAAGTGTGTTTTTCTAGCTGGAGGTCAGTCACTAATGGTGTGCCGCAGGGCTCAGTCCTAGGACCTCTTCTATTTGTGACATATATAAATGACTTGGAAGAGGGAGTAAGTGGAGTGATCAGCAAGTTTGCAGACGATACAAAGATGGCTGGACTTGCGGATAGTGAGGAGCATTGTCAGGCGATGCAGCAGGATAGAGATAGGCTGGTAGCTTGGGCAGACAGATAACAGATGGAATTCAATCCTGATAAATGCGAGGTGATGCATTTCTGGAGAAAGAATGTAGGGGGGGAGGCATAGGATAAAGGGTACACCCATTAAGGGTATAGAAACGCAGAGGGACCAGGTAAATGCAGGTGCACAAGTCTCTGAAGATGGCAGAGCAGGTGGAGAAGGTTGTGAAGAAAGCACATGGTATGCTAGCCTTTACAGGAAGTGGTGTAGAGTACAAGAGCTGACCTTTAATGTTGCAGTTGTATAAAACGTTAATTAGACCTCATTTGGAATACCGCATCCAGTTCTGGTCACCTTACTACTGGAAGGGATTGGAGACACTGGAGAGAGTGCAGAGGAGGTTTACCAGGATGCTGCCCGGTATGGAAGGTCTGAGTTACGAGGACAGGTTAGGCATATTGGAACTGTTTTCCTTTGAAAGACGTAGACTTAGAGGAGATCTAATGGAGGTGTACAAGATTATGAGGGGTATAGATAGGGTAAACACGGTTAAGCTCTTTCCTATGATGGACTCGAACAGCACTAGGGGTCAAGGGCTTAGTGTGAGGGGATAAGTTATAATTTGGATGCTAGAGGGAGTTTTTTCACACAGAGGGTGGTGGGGGTATGCAATGCGCTGCCAAGTAAAGTGGTGGAGACAGGTACTCTGGAGTTATGTTACTCTGTTTGTTCTTTGTTCTTTGTTATATTGGAACTTCAGAGCACAGCCTTGTGTGGCAGAAATGGTAAGGATGATTGTAGAGGAGGTGTTGTTGAATATCCTTCCTGATTTTGATTTGTTCAGAAGTTCAGATTCCAGTCACAGGGGGACACCTAATCCTGGTAGTATTTTACAACTTTCAATGAGTTCCCCCTCTCACACTTTAAACATCCAACGAACATAATCCTAACCCACTTAACATCTGCACGTATGACAATCCTGCCATCCCCAGGAATCAGCCTGGTAAACCGTCGCTGAACTCCCTCCATAGCCAAGACATTCTTATAATGACACCAAATCTGAACACAATACTCCAGGTGTGTGCTCACCATGCCCTGTACAATTGGACTAAGATGCCTATATTCTATCCTCAAATCTTCTCCATACAAAGGCCAACATACCATTGTCTTCTTTACTGCCTGCTTCAACTGCGCACTTGCTTTCACCACTGGAGTACGTGGCCACCCAGTTCTCGTTGCACACTTCTCTCTTCTAATTTATGGCCATTAGGCTAACAGTCTGCTTTCTAATGTTTGCTACCAAAATAGATATATTCACATTTATCCAACATATACTTGCAAAATAAAACTTCAGTTTAAATATTAGCCAGTATTCCTTCTCTGCAATGCTCCAAATGCGTTTACATCTTTTTGAAATATAACTTCACACAGTATTCAGTCCAGATGTTGTATCACCTGTCCCTAATCATAGCTCCTGCACTTCACTTTAGTAATCAGTGTCGCAATCAATGCCATTTAATTATTTTCCCACTTTAAATCCTGTGCCTATAGGCTCACCACGACTCTTGCAGTGTGACACGCAGATCCCTATGTCTTGAATTTGATCGTAGTGTTCCAGTCATAACTCGGGTGTTAAGAAAGATCAACTTACTACGAGGTAAATCTATACGATGATTTGATGGCAACAAGTAAGAAGCAGTTCAAGTTGTTTGGTATGTCACCGCAGACTAATACCACCACGGCAATGTGATTCTCCACCGGATTCCGACTCTAAGTCAGAGTTGATCAGCTTCTTTTCTGCACCACTTTACAATACTGACAGTCCAGTACTCAAGTGTACAAACTTTCATGCGAACAGGTGAAACATTCTGTATTTGTTCACCACTGCAGAGTTTGATGTTAACTGAATTTTGCCACTTGTGCTTCACAATTCTAAGTGCCCTTGGTGTTTCTACGCCCACTTCAGGATCCTGACCTTCACATCGGGGATATCCCCTTTTAACAACCGGGTTAAAGATGCACATTTGAAACAGGCAGTTCCTTGTCCTCGAGTTAGTCAGCATAAGTAACAGTCAATCAATAATTATCACTGTACCATCAGCAGTTCGTACTTATCACTAAACCATATACAATGGATATTTATCATTATAAATACCCTCAATTTTACTCCTTCAAAACTGTATCATTTACCTCGCAAAATTAGAACACATTCAGTGATTTCCATCCCGGCTTTCCGATTGTGCCAATCAATCAAACTTACCAGCAATGGGTTCCTTGCTGACTACGCCAATTGTTGTGGGTAATTTACCACTTTGGAATCAGACTTGGAGGTTCAACAAAACAGCTTTATTGCAGACAAATCTTTGGGAGAAGATACTGGTACTCCACGGTGCGTGACAGCTATTTTCTCTACTACACAATGGTACTTGACCATCTTTACAACCTTCAGCCAATAGGCAGGAAGGACATGAGCACATTCTTACAAGTTGAGTAGACAGATACGGACATCATCAGTTAACATTTCATTACAAGCAGACAGATATGCACATGGCCAGTTAACACATCATTGAACATTGAATGGATCTATTTATGCAGTTATGTCCGTTATCAATGGCTGATTTCAATCTATATATTCAGGATCTGATCTTGTTACATTTATGTATTTTTGTCCCCATCAATGGCTGACCTGATTATCAAGCTCATTGTTCTGGGTCTGCTCTTATCTAAAGTGAGTCAAGCTCTGACCAGTTTCTTGCAGCAATTCAGATAGTTTTTTTTTGTGTAACTGTCTGTGCAAAAGCCAGTGTCTTTTAATATCCCTTCCCAGAGTCTGTTTTGCATGCAAGGTAACCATTTTGTGTCTGTCAGTTTAATTTCACCGTAACAATAGAACATAGAACGCACACAAAATACTACAGTACAAACAGGCCCTTCGGCCCACAAGTTGTACTGATCATATCTCGACCTACTAGACTTACCTGTAACCCTCAATCCTATTAAGACCCCATTCATCCAGAAGTCTCTGAAAAGACCCTATCGAATTTGCATCCAGCACCACCGACGGCAGCCAATTCTACTCACCCACCAAACTCTGAATGAAAAAAAACTTACCCTGACATCTATGCCTATTCCCCAGCATCTTAAACCTGTGTTCCCTTGTAGCAACCATTTCAGCCCTGGAAAAAAAACTGTCTGAGAATCCACCCAATCTATACCCCTCAACATGTTATAGACCCCTATCAAGTCACCTCTCATCCTTCATAGTTCCAAGGAAAAAGGACCAAGTTCCCTCAACCTGTCCTCATAAGGCATGCCACCCAACCCAGGCAACATCCTTGTAAAACTCCTCTGCACTCATTCAAGCTTCCGCATCCTTCCTGTAATGAGGCGACCAGAACTGAGCACAGTACTCCAAGTGGGGTCTGACACGGGTCTTATAAAGCTGTACAATATCTCCTGACTCCTAAACTCAATCCCTCGATGGATGAAGGCCAATACGCCTTCTTAACCGCATCCTCTACCTATGGGACTTATTTAAGAGTCTGATGGACCCGGATCCCATGGTCCTTCTGATGCTCTTCACACTCTAAAGAGTCTTACCTTTAATATTATACACCTTCATCCCATTGGACCTACCAAAATGAACCACTACACATTGATCGGGGTTGAAGTTCATCTGCCACTTCTTTGTCCAGCTTTCCATTCTACCTATGTCTCGGTGCAACTTCTGACTTCCCTCCAAACTATCCACAACACCACAAACCTTCATGTTGTCAGCAAACTTACCAACCCATCCCTCCACTTCCTCATCCAGGTCATTTATGAACATTACAAACACAAGGGTCCTCAAACAGGTCCGTGTGGCACTCTACTGGTGACAGCTTTCCAAGCAGAAAAAAAGACCCACCCACAACCACTCTCTGCCTTCTGCAGGCAAGCCAATTCTGGATCCACAAAGCAGCAATCCATTGGATCTCATGTCCTCTCACTTTCTCAAATAGTCTTGCATGGGGGCCTTATCAAACGCCTTGCTGAACTCCATATAAACCACATCCACCGCTTTTCCTTCATCAATGTGTTTAGTCACATTTTCAAAGAACTCAACCAGGCTCAGAAGGTACCACCTGCCTTTGACAAAGCCGTGCTGCCTACTTTTCAGCATACTAATCTTCTCTAACTGTTTTTAAATCCTGTCCCTCAGGATCTTCTCCATCCGCTTACCAACCACTGAAGTTAGACTCACTGGTCAGTAATTTCCTGTGTTACCCCTATCCCTTTTCTTGAATCTCAGAACCACATCTGTAATCCTCGAATCTTCCAGTACCTTCCCCGTCTCCATCAAGATGCAAACATCATCGCCAGATGCTCTGCATCTCTTCCCTTGCCTCCCACAGAAACATCCCATCCGGTCCCAGCAACTTATCTATCCTGATGCTATTCAAAATTTCCAACACATCCTCTTTCTTAACGTCCACATACTCAATCTTTTCAGTCCGCGATAAGCCTGCAGTACAACTACCCAGATCTTTTTCAACCATGAAGACTGAGGTAAAGTATTCATTAAGCACCTCTGCTTTTGCTACCGGTTCTGTACAAACTTTCCTATTCCTTCACATCTCATCCTTTTACTCTTCACATATTTGTAGAACGCCTTAATATTACCTGACAAGGCCTTCTTATGAACCCTTCTGACTCCTAGTTTCCTTCTTAAGTTCCTTCCTATAAACCTATACTCCTCTAGATCCCTAACATCTCCTTCTGAATGTAGTGTACACATTTCTTTTTGGCTAGGTTCATTACAACGTGTCCACTGATCACTTAACACAGTAAAGCAGGTGGTAAGGTAGTCAAGAAGACATAAAGCATGCTTGCCTTCATCAGTTGAGGTACTGAATGTGAAAATTGACAGGAAGTGCTGAAGCCGTACAGAATCATAGTTTGGCCTCTTTTGGAATATTTTACATAATTCTGGTCGCCACACTCACGGAAGGTTGCTTTGGAGAGGATACAGAAAGGTTTTACGAGGATGTTGCCTGGTCTGGAGCGCATTTAGCAAAGTTTGAATAGACGCAGTTTGTTCCCACTGGGTGGAGCTTGAAGGATGACCTAACAGGTTTACAAAATTATGAGTGTCATGGACAGAGTGGATAGTCAGAGGTTTCCGAGGTTACAAAGTTCATGTACAATGGGACATAGGTTTAAATTGCAGGGGGAAAGGTCAAAGAAGATACGTGAGACAATTTTTTTACACAGATGGTGATGGTGGAGCAGGTGAACTAGCAGCATCTTATGACCATCTAGATGAATAGATGAATAGAATATATGTACATGGACTCCATAAGTGCATACAATTTTAGTTTAGACTGATATCATGTTCAGTACAGGTTCTGAGGGCCAAGAGGCCTGCCCCTATGTTGTACTGATCTTTGTCGTTTGTTATTTTCTTCTTCTGTTCGAGGAAGGGTACAAATTTCTGAGATTGCGTACCAACTGACTCAATAACAGTTTCTTCAGTGTGTTATTTTTTTCATTTGAACTGGTGACGTTGACGACATTCTTTTATGAATCATTGCAGTATTTCTTTTTCTTCTTTCCAGTGAACATTGTCACGATTGTGATTATTTCCTGCAGAAAATGTGGTCTGTTTAAATGTGTCACTCGTTACCTGGTTGCCATGTCAGCGGGGGATCTGTTGGTCGTTATCTTCGACTTGATATTGAGACAGATTCCCATTCTTTATTGGGAACAGTTTTATTTCCTGCAATCATTTCCTGTGTGTAACATCCACGCCATCCTGCTGTATGCAGCCACTGACTGTTCTGTCTGGTTCACCGTCACGTTCACCTTTGATCGATTTGTGGCCATTTGCTGCCCCAAGTTGAAAAATAAATATTGCAGTGAGAAATCAGCGACTGTGGTTCTAGGAACAGTGACGGTTCTGAGCTGTTTAAAGAACATTTTCTGGTATTTTATGCTGTTGGGAGAGTATTTTTTCGCGAACTTTCCCTGGTTTTGTCTTTCCACATGGGATGTTTTGGATTCTCCAGTCTGGGGAACAATTGCATTCCTCCACCACATTCTAACACCAGGTATCCCATTCATCCTGATTCTGTTGCTCAACGCTTTGACTGTCAGACACATTTTAGTGAGAAGCAGAGCCCGCAGAAGACTCCGGGCTATCAGCAGTGGAAAGAATCTCAGGGATCCAGAGATGGAGAATCGCAGGAAATCCATCATTTTCTTGTTTCTTATTTCAGCCAACTTCATCCTGTTGTGGTCAACATTAACGGTTTATTCCATATGGAGGAGGATGTATGATGTCTTGTATACGTCAGTTCGGGTGGATTCTTTTGTTCAGGAATTGGGCTTTATGTTCCAGCTCCTGAGTTGCTGCACAAACACTGCTATCTACGCCATTACCCAGTCCATGTTCCGAGAGCAATTGAAGAATGTGATCACATTCCCAATCAATCAATTATGCAACTCATTCAACGATCGGAATGTCTAAGTCTGTGAGAACGTCCATGGCTTTTTCATAAATTTGACATCAATTACGCCATTTGGACAAGAAGTCAATCCTTTGATCATTATCTGCCTCCCATTTGCCAGAAAGAGAAAGAGAGAGGAGGAGATGGAAAGAGAGCTAAATAATGATAGAAATGGAGAAATGAAATGAAAGATGGAAAGAAAGGCAGAAAGAAGAAGAGAAAGACATAAAAAAAAGATAAATTGAGAAAGACAAAGAAAACATGCGAGAAAGAAAGTCAAAGCATGGCACAGAATAATATGGCTACAATAATGGGGACAGAGTGGGAAGAGTGAGACAGGAAAATAGATAACCCAAATAGACAGAAAGAGAGAGATGGAGAAAAAGGAACAGAGTGAGATTCAAGGAGTGAAAGTGACGCGAAGCAAGGGAGAAAATGAGAGAGTGAAACAAATGCGGATGGAGAAATAGATGGTGAAAAATAGGCAGATACAGAATGAGAGAGGGAGAGATTGAGATGTATCAACAAAGAGCTGAGGAATAGGGAGGAAGAGACAAAGAGAAATGGAGGGAATGAGAGAAACAGAAATAGAAAGAGATTGTGGCAGATAAAGAGAGAGAAATAGTGCAGAAGTGACAGGGAGAAAATGACAGAGAAAGCATCAGAGAGAGACAAGGAGGCAACGTGAGCGTGAGAAGTGTGGGCAGGGTGCTGACAGAGAAAGACAGGGACTGACAGTAACATATCACGAAGAGAGAGAGAGAGAAAGATAGAGAGATGAAATGACAGTGAAAGAATGACAGAGGGATAGTCAGAGGTAGAGAGAGAGACCCTCATGAGAGGTTGTTTGACAAAGTCCCTCATGGAAGGTTAGTTGAGAAGGTCAAGGCTAATGGGATACAAGGACAGGTAGCTAGATGGATAAGTAACTGGCTTGGTAATAGGAGACAGAGAGTAATAGTGGAAGGGTGTTTCTCTAGCTGGAGGTCGGTCACTCGTGGTGTGCCGCAGGGCTCGGTACTGGGACTTCTTCTATGTGTAATATATATAAATGACTTGGAAGAGGGAGTAAGTGGAGTGATCAGCAAGTTTGCAGACGATACAAAGATGGCTGGACTTGCAGATAGTGAGAAGCATTGTTCAGCAATGCAGCGGGACATAGATAGGCTGGTAGCTTCTGCAAACAGATAACAGATGGAATTCAATCCTGATAAATGTGAGGTGATGCATTTCGGGAGAAAGAATGTAGGGGGGAGGCATATGATAAAGGGTAGACCTATTAAGAGTATAGAAACGCAGAGGGACCTCAGGGTGCAGATGAACAAGTCTCTGAAGGTGGAAGAGGAAGTGAAGAAGGTTGTGAAAAAAGCGGATAGTATGTTAGCCTTTATAGGAAGGAGTCTCTAGTACAAGAGCTGGCCTTTAATGTTGCAGTTGTATAAAACGTTGGTTAGACCTCATTTGGAATACTGCGTCCAGTTCTGGTCACCCTACTTCCGGAAGGACGTGGAGACTCTGGAGAGAGTGCAGAGGAGGTTTACCAGAATGTTGCCTGGTATGGAAGGTCTGAGTTACGAGGACAGGTTAGGCAGATGGGACTGTTTTCCTTAGAAAGACGTAGACTTAGAGGAGATCTAATAGAGGTGTACAAGATTATGAAGGGTATAGATAGAGTAAACACGGTTAAGCTCTTTCCCAGGATGGACTCGAACAGCACTCGGGGTC
This sequence comes from Sphyrna mokarran, assembly GCA_024679065.1. Classification (NCBI taxonomy): domain Eukaryota; kingdom Metazoa; phylum Chordata; class Chondrichthyes; order Carcharhiniformes; family Carcharhinidae; genus Sphyrna; species Sphyrna mokarran. The sequence goes on along the minus strand of JAGIQG010000041.1, from coordinate 4,121,751 downwards.
AAGGGCTTAGGGTGAGGGGATAAGTTATAATTTGGAGGCTAGAGTGAGATTTTTCACACAGAGGGTGGTGGGGGTATGGAATGCGCTGCCAAGTAAAGTGGTGGAGACAAGTACTCTGTAGTTATTCAAGGAATACTAGAGGGGCTCATGAACAGAATGGAATGGAGGGGTATAGAAAACTGTTTTAAAATAGGGATCATAAGCCTTGGGAGTCCCTGGGAAGTGTGTAAATAGATGATGATATCGATGTACTTGTTTTTGTCCTGCAGGTGCTTTAGTCCACCTTGTTGTCTAACGAGGAGCATACACACGATGGATCGTGAGAGGGCTGCTCTTGGATTTTTTTCGAGAGTATTCTAGTGCTTCATGTCGTTAGTGTACGCTTGACCTGGACCATTTGATTGGCAACACGACAGCTCAGTGACTATCGCTGTGCTGTGCAGATACAAGGATTTGGGCCTGTGTCTGTGGGAGTTTGCGCATTCTCCCCGTGCTTGCGTGGGTTTTCTCCGGGTGCTCCGGTTTCCTCCTACATCCCAAAGATGTGCTCTTAGGCTAATTGGCAAAACAAATTCTCCCAAATTTTGTTTTTAATCCATAGATGTATAAACATAGACAGGGATCACGGGTAAAGGTGGGAACATCGGGTGGCGGCGCGGGCTGTTTTGTTCTTTGATCTTTGAGAGAGAGAGAGAAAGACAAACAGGCAGTGAGAGTGTGTGAGGCAGAGGGAAGGAGAGAGGAATGTCAGAAAGAGAGAGATGAAAACAGAGACAGAGATAGAGACACAGAGGATACAAGAAATGGAAGGAATAAATGAAACATGTTCCATCAGAACCTCACAGAAGCTAGTGTCTGTCTCAATACTCTGGAGAATTATTCAGTGACTATTGTTAACAGGAGCTACGGTAGGGTGCAGATGTTTAATCTCAGAGTGGAGGTGCTCATTTACTCCATCATTAACTGAAAAACCGCTAAACAGTGAATAGACAGTGGGACAGATTGGTGATGATGTTCGAGATGTTCATGTTGCAGCTGTACAAAACTCTGGTGCGGCCGCACTTGGAGTATTGCGTACAGTTCACCATATTATAAGAACGATGTGGAAGCATTGGAAAGGGTGCCAAGAAGATTTCTGAGGATGTTGCCTTGTATGGTGGGAAGGAGGGACTTGAGGTTGTTTTTGTTAGAGAGAAGAAGGTTAAGAGGTGACCTAATTGAGGCATACAAGATGATCAGAGGGTTATAAAGGGTGGACAGTAAGAGCCTTCTTCCTCGGATGGTGATGGCTAACACGAGGGGACATAGATTTAAATTAAGGGACGATAAGTATAGGATGTCAGAGGTAGGTTCTTTACTCAGAGGGTAGTCAGGGTGTGGAATGCCCTGCCTGCAACAGTCATGGACTCGCCAACTTTAAGGGCGTTCAAATGGTTATTAGACAAGCATATGGATGATATTGGAATCGTTTAGGTTAGAGGGTCATTAGATTAGTTCCACTGGTTGGTGCAACATTGAGGGCCAAAGGGCCTGTATTGTGCTGTAATGTTCTATGTTCTAGATCATTTCTGGGGATGAATCCGTCAGCAGGTAATATTCCAATGGAAAGCAATTTATACAGAGATTTGTAAAGAGAATTATTACGGTGGCAATGGCTCCGTATTTCCCTCTTAAATGCCAGCTGTTGAATGGACAAAAACTGCAGAAAGCTCCCATATAAAAGGATTTGGGGTCGGCGGGCGGGGGAGGGCACAGAAAGCTAGCATCCAGGTACCACAGGTAATCAGGCAGGTTAACGTAATATTGAATATTATACGAGTCGGGAAGTCTTGGTGCAACTCTACAGGGCCCTGGCAAGACCACGCCCTGAGCACTGAGAGGAGTTTTTGATCATTTATTTAAGGAATGATATGATTTTATTGGAGCGAATCCAGGGAAAGTTCACAAGGACGATCCCTCGTATGGACAGTTGTCTTACGAGGAAACGTTAAATAGGCTCATTTGTGGCGCAGTGGTTAGTACTGCTGCCTCACAGCATCAAGACCAATTCCAGCTTCCAATTGACAGTGATTTTAATATTCTCCTCGTGTCAAAGTGGATTTCCTCAAGGTTCTCTGATTTCCTCCTACAATGCAAAGATCTGCAGACATAGATAAGCCATTCTACATTATCCCATTATGTCTAATGATCTGCAAGTTAGAACATAGAACATAGAACAATGCAGCACAAACAGGCCCTTCGGCCCACGAGTTGCACCAATCACATCTACCAATTCACAGACCTATCTATAACCTCCTATCCTATTCTTTTCCATGTACTCATCCAGAAGTCTTTTGAAAGACCCCAGTGAGTTTGCCTCAACAAACTCCGACGGCAGCCGGTTCCATTCACTCACCACCCTCTGAGTGAAAAACCTACCCCTGACATCTCCTTTGTATTTGCTTCCCTGCACCTTAAATCTGTGTCCTCTCGTAGTGACCATTTCAGCTCGGGGAAATAGTCTCTGAGAGTCCACCCTATCTATTCCTCTCAACATTTTATAAACCTCTATCAGGTCGCCTCTCAACCTACGTCTCTCCAGTGAGAAGAGTCCCTGCTCCCTCAACCTATCTTCAAAAGGCCTGCCTCCCAATCCAGGCAGCATCCTTGTAAATCTCCTCTGAACTCTCTCAATTGCCTCTGCATCCTTCCTATAATGAGGCGACCAGAACTGCGCACAATATTCCAACTGGGGTCTGACAAGAGTCTCATAGAGCTGCATCATTACCTCCTGACTCCTAAAATCTATTCCTCGATTAATGAAGGCCAGTACACCGTACGCTTTCTTGACCACTTCCGCCACCTGCGAGACCGATTTAAGAGTCCTATGGACCCGGACTCCGAGATCCTTCTGCTCTACAACACAGCTAAGACTACTGACCAATGGACTGAGCAATCCAACTGACAAATTGAGCCAGTAAATGAGGCAGACTGACCAATTGACTGAGCGACAGAGTGAGTGGCTGAGTGAGGCCAATTGACCGACAGATTGAGCAACTGCGGCTGACTGAGTGACCGAGAGATTAAGACCAACTGACCGACTGAGCAAGCAAAGCTGACCGACTGACCAAGAGAGCAAAGCAGACAGACCAACTGAGAATATAACAAAGGCAGAGTGACTGACTGCACGAGGACAACAAACTGAGTGAGGCTGATGTTACAACCTACCAAGTGGATGTCACAGACTCTGTTACTGACTGAGCAAAACCGACTGACTGAACATTGAGTGAGCCTGAATCTTCAAACGACTGACCGAGTTATTCAGACTGAATGACAGACTGACTGAAGACAACAGACTGATTGACTGAGCGAGTTCCATTGTCTGTATGAGCGAGTGAGACTGACTGACTAATCCAGTGAGTGAGAATGATTGGAGACTGAGGTCAACTGTCTTCCGAAACGAGGCTGACTGACAGAGGAAGCGATCGAGGCAGATTGAATAAATAATCCAGAAATTGACCTAGACTCTATGACGGAGTAAGGCGTTGCTAACTGGGAAAATGAGGCCAACAGACTGACAGACTGACAGACCGACTGAGCGAGTGGAAGTTATTGAGAGAGTGCAGAGGAGATTTACAAGGATGTTGCCTGGATTGGGAGGCAGGCCTTATGAAGATAGGTTGAGGGAGCTGGGACTCTTCTCACTGGAGAGATGAAGGATGAGAGGCGACCTGATAGAGGTTTATAAGATAATGAGAGGAATAGATAGGGTGGAATCTCGGAGGCTATTTCCCAGGGCTGAAATGGTCGCTACGAGAGGACACAGATTTAAGGTGCTGTGGGGGGCAAGTACAGAGGGCAACGGCGCGGCCTCGTTGGGCCGAAGGGCCTGTTTCCCGTGCTGTCTTTGTTCTCTGTTGAGTAAGAAAAAAGAACAAAGAACAAAACAGCACAGGAAACAAGCCCTTCGAACCAACGATCCCGCGCCGCCACCCCGATGTTCCCACCTCTACCCGTGATCCCTGTCTATATTTATAGATCTATGCATTAAAAACAAAATTTGAGACAATTTAGGGAGAATTTGTTTTGTCAATTAGCCTAAGAGCACATCTTTGGGATGTGGCAGGAAACCGGAGCACCCGGAGAAAACGCACGCAAGCACGGGGAGAATGAGCAAACTCCCACAAATACAGGCACAAATCCATGTATCTGCACAGCACAGCGATAGTCACTGAGCTGTCGTGTTGCCAATCAAATGGTCCAGGTCAAGCGTACACTAACGACGTGAAGCACTAGGATAATCTCGAAAAAAAATCCAAGAGCAGCCCTCTCACGACCCATCGCGTGTATGCTCCTCGTTAGACAACAAGGTGGACCAAAGCAACCTGTAGGATGAAAAGAAGTACATCAATATCATCATCTATTTACACCCTTCCCAGGGACTCCCAAGGCTCATGATCCCTATTTTAAATCAGTTTTCTATACCCCTTCATTCCCATTCTAAGTTCATGTGCCCATCTATGTATTTCTTAAATAACTCCAGAGTACCTGCCTCCACCACTTTACTTGGCAGCGCGTTCCATACCACCCCCCCTCCCCACCCTCTGTGTGAAAAAACTCCCTATCGCATCCAAATTATACCATACCCCCCTCACCCTAAGCCCGTGACCCCTCGTGCTATTCGGTAGTGCGAGAAATGCAAACTGACCAAGCCAGCGAGACTGACTGACTGAGTGAGTAAGTCAGAATTTCTGAGGGCATCAATCGATTCCCCTCTGCAGCTATCACAGAATACCACAGGGCAGAAGAGGCCCTTTGGCCCATCGACTCTGCCCCGATACATGAAATGTCCTAACCTGCCTACCTGACCCCACCTGCCAGCCCTGAATGTTATGGCGTTTTAATGACTTGTCAGAGAATGTGAGGCTTCCCACACCCCCACCCTACGCTTCCCAGGCAGTACATTCCAGACTATCACCACCCTCAGGATCTCCTCTAAACCTCCCACAATTGAAATTAAAATGTAATGTGTATTATTATCTAAGACAATAGCAAAACTAACACGAAAATGGATCCCAGGTTATAACATTGTACCTAATAAAGCTATTATATGATTAATTATACTCATGTATCTTTTTAACCATGCACATTGTAACAATAAACTGAAAGCTCTATAACTGTCCACGCTTAGAAATTTCTTCATGTCCTGTTGGCTATCATTTCATTGTGCTTAGAATTTCGTATCTCTATTGGAACAGTGATTTCTTCACCACGGTAGCACAGTGGTTAGCACTGCAGCTTCACATCACGAGGGAATCGATATCCAGCTTAGATCACTGATTGTGTGGAGTTTGCACGTTCTCCCCTTTCTGCCTGCATTTCCTCCAGGGGCTCTGGTTTCCTCCCACAGCCTGAAAAAAAATACATCCTGATGCATTGAACAGAACGTGTGCTGAATTTTGGGGAATTTCACAGCAACTTCATTTTCTTGTGATGAATAATTAAATTTTACTTTCCTTGATTGGTTATCAAACTGGTCTTAAATTCACTGCAACTAAAGAAAAAAAAACGTTATGTTACCAGATCCAATGTAATAATGATAAATAATCAAACACAACCGGCATCTGTTACAATACCCAATATTAAAAGTAATTGCGATTTGATGTTAGAATTTGCTATCTCAGAGATACATCAATTAACTGAATCTTATGTCCAATCCAGAAGACAGCATCATCCTCCATCAAATTCAGGCGCTTCTCCTCTGAAGAACTTTTCCAATGGATTTTTGATTATGACTCAAAACTCAGAGGAAAACGATTACCATTGTATGTTTTCATTTTTAGACTTGCTCTGAACTACATTCTTTCTACTGATCATTTTTTGTTTCATGAATGCAAGAAATGACGGCAGTTGCCGTAAGTCTTGCCATGTTTACTGTGTATGGAAAATAAACAAAACCTCTTATGTTTGCTGACCTATTATTTACTGCAGGGATGTTCCACAGAGAATTCGGTCACAGCAAACTGATCAGTTGTGGAAAAACAATCACGACAAGATGTGAAGGGAGAATTCAGAAATCAAAAACCTAGTTTTTTATCGGGCTGGTGTTGGGCGGGAGAATTATGTGCTCTTTAAATTATCGCTCCATATCCCTCATACCTGGCATATAATGCACCCATTATAAACTGTAATGTGCAATTTGATTAACATTTGAATTGGTTTTCACACCCAAAACATACCATTGCATCATTTAGTAGATTCTCCTGTTAAATACAAGGCTATCCAAATCCCAAAAGGAAACGTGAATGAACTGCTACAACCCGTTTGCAAAATGATGAATCATCGAAAATCTTCATAAATAAATTTCTGACCAATTGTAGTGACGTTATATATTAAAGATCACAGGTTATTTATCCCGTTGAAGTCCATCTGCCACTTCTCCGCCCAGTCTTGCATCCTATCTATGTCTCGTTGCAACTTCTGACATCCCTCCAGACTATCCACAACACCACGAACCTTCGTATCGTCGGCGAACTTACTAACCAATCCCTCCACTTCCTCATCCAGATCATTTATGCAAATGACAAGGGTCCCAGAACAGATCCCTGGGGCACTCCACTGGTGACTGACCTCCATGCAGAAAAAGACCCATCCACAACCACTCTCTGCCTTCGGCAGGCAAGCCAGTTCTGGACCCACAAGGCAACAGCCCCTTGGATCCCATGCCCTCTCACCTTCTCAAGAAGTCTTGCATGGAGGACCTTATCAAATGCCTTGCTGAAATCCATGTAAACCATGTCCACTGCTCTTCCTTCGTCAATGTGTTCAGTCACATTTTTGATGAATTCAACTAGGCTCGAAAGGCATGATCTACCCTTGAAGCCGTGTTGACTATTTCTGATCATATTGAATTTCTCTAAATGCTCATAAATGTTATCTCTCAGAATCCTCTCCATCAACTTACCGACCACTGAGGTCAGACTCACTGGTCGGTAATTGCCCGGGCTATCCCTGTTCCCCTTCTTGAAAATAGGCACCACATCCACAATCCTCCAATCTTCCAGAATCTCTCCCGTGATTGTGTCTCTTCGTGTGTTGCTCTGTGTGTCTCTGTGTGTGTGTGTGTGAGATTATGCTTGTGGTTACGTGTTTTTGTCTGGGAATATCACTGCCTCTGTGTGATTGAGATTACAAATCAGAAACAGCCTTTGGATTGGAATCACTTTAATCAACTTGTGCATTTCGGATTTTAACAGTTCCAGAAATAAATCAAGTAACATTTACCGTGCGAATGTGTGTATTTGGTAAAGGAATGGTCACCCTGTTTCAACACTGAAACTTTCCCTATAAATATGTGGGAATTTTTGTTGAGGTTGATAATTGGCAGGGTAAACGGGAGGGAGTGAGAGTGGAATGAGAGCATTTGGATTCCAGCTGGGCTGCTCTCTGTCTGTATCAGCGAAACCTGTGGAATTATAAAACAAGAGCTGCAAAAGGGGAATAGTTTGTTTGGAAATTATTTTCTGTTTGAGCACGGACAACATGTGATTAAAGGTTGTAATTGTGCCTCAGAATGTTTGTATTTTCCCCACTCCCATTCTAAATGGGATTAGTGTCTAATAACTGCACCAAATGTACACACTACAGTCTGAGATCATCACCTACTACAATCTCCAGACAATATCTCCCATAATGAATGAGGGTTCAGAGTTCATGTACAGTGTCTGGGGATAAAAGTGTTAATTCACCAGCCGAACTTCCTGCTGCAAACTCCAATCCCTGTCAATATTGTTCAATATTCACACTGCAGTAACCGGTTCCCAGATGCAGACATGGGACTTCCTGAACTTGTCTAAGGCTCACAAAGAGCAGCGCCTGCAGTAGGTGTGAGTCGCCAGCAGATGGTGGCATTGTGTGACTTTAATCCCCAGAGAGTGAGAGAGGTTTGGAGGAGAGGCTGGTGGAGCCTTTAATTCATTCAGAGAGACAGAGAGGAAACTCTGACTAGATTGACCAATCTGTCCTCTGCTGGCTACTGTCAGAATCACACACACTCTTCCCTTTCTATGGAGAATGATCTCTGCTGCTCCATTTTGAAAGGAGAGTGAAGACTCTGTTACTGAGAACACTGACAACACATTGCTGTTTAAACAATGGTTTACAGCAATCTTTCCTTCAATGTGGAGATTAAAACTACAACAGTTTCCAGCTGGAAAACCGGGTAAGCAGGGAAATCACTGCCAGGCCGGAGGGGCTGGTGGAATAGGGAGGGAGAGGGGCAGGAATGAAGGGTTTGGAAGGAGCTGACGAAGATCTTCACAATTCAAGAATTCACTGTAACCGGTGGAGCAGCAATGTTCATAGATTGAAATGTTCACACTGTCACTGTCAGTCCCGATCTGGATCCCTGAAACAATTCCAGTTGTCTCTCTCCATTTGGACTGAAGTCATTTCCCTCCAGCCTGAAACAGATTAAAGATGAAACAGGAAATAAACAGATTGAACAACAGGGTAAATAACAGGAGACTGAAGTTACTGGGTCAAATCTTCTGGTCTCTGGCTCACCAGGGATCAGACACACAGCTGAAGATGAGCATCGGGAGCCTGTGGATGTCCCGACACACTGATCTACCTGGCAATTGTCCCAGAGGTAGGAACTACTATTGGAGAATTCCCCTGCTACAGTTAGAATCAGAGACTTGGGACAGATCGACAAAATTTACCTGGATAGTTACTCAGGTAATATTAAACAGCTCACCCCCTGGGCTAATACCTGAATAGCACAACCGAGTCCCCCAATCACTTCCCAATGATCCCCCCCCCCATACTACACCTCCCACAATCTGACTAGACCCACTCATCCCTACACCCCCTCCAGACTGGCGACCTCCCATGAACCCTTAAACTAATCGGACTAACAACCCCCCCCCCTCTAAATTAGCCTCATCCTGACCCAGCCTCTCCTCACCTGACATAGAAACATAGAAGATCGAAGCAGGAGGAGGCCATTTGGCCCTTCGAACCTGCTCCACCATCCATCACAATCTTGGCTGATCGACCAACTCAATAGCCTCATCCTGCTTTCTCCCCATAACCTCTGATTCCATTTATCCCAAGTGTTATATCCAGCTGCCTCTTGAATACATTCTTGACTAAGCCTCTGAGTTAAACTCATTCCCCCAAAACGCACCCTAATTCCCACCATTATACCCTTTTCAAAGCTATTAACCAACCCCAACACCCCACCACTCAACCACATCTGATTACACCCCAACAACGTGACAAACTCCCAGCCACCATCCAAACTCCCGAATAACCCTCCAACCCAACACAATACAACTCATCCATTCCCCCGACACTCAGAACTAATCATCTACCATCTCCCCAGCTCCCTGACCAGAAACTCCTCCAGCCGACCAATCATTCACTCCCCAATCAACTAACACTTATGGAGCTCCCCGGGTTCACTGTGCTGTAAATATGGTGTGTGCTCTCTCCCTTCCCGGATTCTGCTCTGATGGAGCTCCGAGGTGTCACTGTGCTGTAAATAGGTTGTGCGCTCTCTCTCTTCTCTGACTCTGCTCCGATGGAGCTCCCAAGGTTCACTGTGCTGTAAATAGGGTGTGTGCTCTCTCTCTTCCCCGACTCTGCTCTGATGGAGCTCCCCGGAGTCACTGTGCTGTAAATAGGGTATGTGCTCTCTCTCTTCCCTGACTCTGCTCCGATGGAGCTCCTCGGGGTCACTGTGCTGTAAATAGGGTGTGTGCTCTCTCTTCCCCGACTCTGCTCTGATGGAGCTCCCCGGGGTCACTGTGCTGTAAATAGGGTGTGTGCTCTCTCTTCCCTGACTGTGCTCTGATGGAGCTCCCCGGGGTCACTGTGCTGTACATAGGGTGTTTGCTCTCTCTTCCCCGATTCTATTCTGTTCTGATGGAGCTCCTGGTGTCACAGTGCTGAAGAATCTGGGAGAAATATGCAACAGTTTCAGGTTGGGGAAGTTTTACACATGCCGGCAATCTGCTTACCATTTCTGCTGCTTGGAAAATTCAGGTCCATTTATATTTAAAGTCCATTTGTATTTTAATTGTTACAGAAAAAAATAGCACAAATACTCACTCTATCCTCTCGAGGCTCCTGCAGGTGAGTATGAGGTGGCAGAGAGCAGTGACAGATTGATCTGTGAAGGAGTTTGATTCCAGGTCCAGAAACTTCAGTGATTGTTTTGTACAGAGAGCGGAGACGAGATCCTCAGCACAAGAATCTGTGAGAGTGTTACTGTACAAACTGGAGATCAGAGAGAGAAATAACAGGAATCAGGCTCAATCCCCAGTGTTTTAAATAATACTGTTAATAACAATAATAATGTATTGTAGGAGACATTCCAAAAACACAACTTGCATTTCTGCAGAATGAGGGAAAACTCTTCATGCTGAAAATGAACTATCGAAATGTTCTGCAGGTTAGCTCAATATTTGTGAAAAAAAGTAACGGGTTAATTTTGAGCTTCCATTAGAACTGGGGACTGGCAGTGAATTGACAGGTTAGAAGGGACAGCAGTGGGTGGCTAGGGATGAAACAAAGAAAGGACAAACTGGAATTAAGGAGTGATTACATAGTAAAAGAGGTGATGGGACAGGACCATAATCATAGGATCCCCATGTCCTTACTCGGAGTGGCTCAGGAGGGACATGGGATGGTCAGTGGTTTGGGAATGCAGTTTGTGGTGAGGGTGAAGATAATGGCTGTGATTTTACCAGAATCTCTGAATTCCCAACATGGGAATTGGAAATGGGTGGTGTGTCCGTGTGGGCAGGATAGGCAGAGTTATGAAGGTGATATTGTCTGAGGTGGACAATTAACGGCTGGCAGGCAGAGGGAGCTGCCCACTGAGGCAGCCTGGGCAGGGGGCAGTCCCGGTTCAGGCAATGCTGGCACCATCTCCAAAGGCAGCCAGCAGGACTTTCAAACACAGCAGCTCTGGAGGGAGCAGCGAGGGAGCTCTGCTTACTGAATGAGGGGCTGAAATGAGGGAAAAAGAGCAAGGTTGCCCCCCAATTACTAATTCCTCCATGGCGGAGCTCCCCCTGGCTGCTCGGTCTCGGTGGGAAGTCCTGTTCCCTCAGGATGGGAGTAGGTTATCCCATCATTACAATCCAGTCTGGATGGAGATTGCTGGGAGGTGAGCAGGTTTCAGACACGTGGTTACAGTGTGGAAAAGGATCAATGTCCTGATGTGTTCTGACACGGTGACTGCAGCACAGCCTGATATGTGAATAAGGATGAGAGTGAAATTGTAGAAAGAACATCTCCAGACAGACACCGGCAATGCAAAGGCAGCAGCATTGACTGTCAGAGACATGTCTGTTAGGCTGGTACCAGTATAGGCTGGAGCAGGGTTCACCAACATATTCACTGGGCAAACACACGGCAATGTTTTTCTCACTCAAGGGGCCGATGAGTAAATTTCAGAATGATCAAGTTTGGCACAGCAGAAATTTCAATTAAAAACTAAACTGAGATATGAAAAGAAACAACTTGCTGAGCACAATAATGAGGAATAAATAAAGATGATGATTAGAGTTTAATCCTCATCAATCACAAATTGTTTCTCTCCCACATTCGCTGCAGATTGGCTCAAAAACCTATCAGCAGCAAACATGGGAAAGAAACGGTGTGTGATTGGAGGAGCAGGTCCATACAGATCCTTCCATTCAAACTGAACTGTGTGACTGAGATTTTGGAAACTTGCTCCGGGGGGCCGCATTGAGGGGCTTCCAGGGTCACATTCCCCCCCTCGGTCCACACATTGGACAACCCTGGGCTAGTGCATGTGTTTGATGAGTGAGGAACAATTTCTGTGTTTGGAAAGAGAGCAAACATCATCAGGGAATGAGTGAAGAAGAGGGGAGACATCCAGATCTTGCCATCCTTACACCAATGGAAGATGAAGTGCTGGATCAGGAAGGCCTGGGGACAGAGTGGGTAATTACTGCTGGGGAGATGGGTTGAGTGGGAGGCCTAATGAATGGGCACCGGAGAGTGTCTGGTGGGGACAAAACATAGAGCTTGTATATCCATCACTGGGCACAGAGAGCAGTCTGAAGGACGGATTGGGATAAGAACAAAATAACTAGGAGCAGCAGAAGGCCATTCAGCCCCTTGAGTAGACTCCATCACTGCTACATAGATATTCGTCTAATCTGCTCAAATTTTCCTCATAAAATAAACCTCTCCATCCCAGGAATCTGCCCAGTGAACTTTCTCTGAACTGGCTCTGATACAATTCTATCTTGTTTTAAGTAAATAACTCAACACTATACAGATTACTCCAGTTGTGTTCTAATGAAGGTTGTGTAAAGCTGCAGCAAAACCTTCTTACTCTTCCCTTCCATTCCTATTACAATTAGAACATTAAGAAACAGGAGCAGGAATCATCCATTCTGTCCTTCAAATCCACTCCATCATTCAATGTAACCATGGCTGATCCTCTGCTTCAACACCATTTCCAACATTATCCCTGCATTCCTTGATTCACCAGCATTCTAATGGGAAACAAATACTCCTCATCTCAGCCTAAATAACTGCCCCTTATTCTCAGACTGTGTCCCAGGTTTCAGACCCTCCAGCAAGGGGAAACATCCTTTCTGCATCTGGCCTATTGAACCCTGTAAAATAGTGTAGGTTTGAATAAGTTCAGCTGTCATTCTTCTAAAGGCCTGAGAATAAAGTGTTTTTGATCTTCAGGGCACAACCCACCTGTCCCTGGACCAATTTTAGTGAATCTTCTTTACATGCCAAGAACATCTTTGCTTCGGTCAGGAGACCAAAACTGTCCACAATACTCCAGGTTGGTCTCAGCAAGTCTGCATATAATTGCAGGAATGCATCTTTTTCCTCAACTCAAACCCTCTGAAAATAAAGGCTAACAGACCATTTGTTATCTTAACTGCTCTGATCTTCACTTTCAGTGCCTCATGAACAAGGACATCAGAATATCTTGGAGTTGTCTTAATGTCTGTTTTTTTCTACCAATTAGATAACCTCACATTTTTCCACCTTGTAATCCAGCTGGCAAACCTTTGCCATTCCCTGACCCTCTCCACATCCCCTTGAGGCATAAGAACATAAGAAATAGGAGCAGGAGTTGGCCATCCAGCCCTTCAAGCCTGCCCCGCCACTCAATAAGATCATTTCTGATCTGATAGTGGTTCAGTTCCACTTATCCGCCTGTTCCCCATAACCCTTAATTCCCTTATTGGTCAGAAATCTTTCTATTTGTGACTTAAACATATTCAACAAGATAGCCTCCACTGCTTCAATGGGCAGAGAATTTCAGAGATTCACTACCCTCTGGGAGAAAAAATTCCTCCTCATCTGTGTTTTAAATTGACTCCCTCTTATTTTGAGGCTGTGTTCTCTAGTTCTTATCTCTTTCCTAACTGGAAAGAGTCTCACTGCTTCTGCCCTGTCTAGCCCCTTAATTATCTTATGTAAGATCTCCCCTCAGCCTTCTAAACTCCAACGAGTACAGGCCCAATCTACTCAATCTCTCCTCATAAGCTAACCCCCTCATCTCCAGAATCAATCTGGTGAATCTTCTCTGTATTCCGTCCAAAGCTAATATATCCTTTCACAAATAACGGGACTAAAATTGTACACAGTATTCTAGTTGCGGCTCATCAGTACCCCGTGCAGTTGCAGCAAGACCTCCCTGCTTTTACATGCTATCCCCCTCATTATAAAAGCCAACATCCCATTTGCCTTCTTGATCACATGCTGCACCTGCAAACTGAGTTTTTGTGATTCATGCACAAGGACCCCCAGATCCCTCTGCACAATAGCATGCTGCAACTTTTCACCATTTAAATAATAGTCCATTTTACTATTATTTATTTCAAAGTGGATAACCTCACACTTACCAACATGATACTCTATCTGCGAGATCCTTTCCCACTCACTGCTATCTAAATCTCTCTGCAGACTTTCCGCGTCCTCCATGTAATTTGCTTTCCCACTCATCTTTGGATCATCTGCAAATTTTGTTACCCTACACTCAGCCCCCACCTCCAGATCGTCTATGTAAATGGTAAACAGTTGAGGCCCCAGCACCAATCCCTGTGGCACTCCACTAGTCATCGACTGCCAACTAGAAAAGCACCCATTTATTCCAACTCTCTGCTTCCTGTTAGATAGCTAATCCTCAATCCACATCAACACTTTACCCCCAACTCCATGTATCTTAACCTTATTCAGCAACCTTTTGTGAGGCACCTTATCGAATGCCTTCTGGAAATCCAAAAACACCACATCCACCGATTCCCCTCTGTCAACCGCACTCAGTACATCCTCATAAAATTCCAGTAAATTAATCAAACATGACTTTCCCTTCATGAATCCATGCTGTGTCTCTTTGATTGAACCATTCATTTCCAGGTGTCCTGCTATTTCTTCCTTAATGATAGATTCCAACATTTTCCCAACTATGGATGTTAAACTAACCGGCCTGTAGTTATGTGCCTTTAGTCTACCTCCCTTTTTAAACAGTGGTGTTATATTAGCTGTTTTCCAATCAGTTGGCACCTCTCCAGAGTCCAGCCAATTTTGATAAATTACAACTAATGCATCTGCTATTACTTCTGCCGTTTCTTTTAGTTCCCTGGGATGTATTCCATCTGGACCCGGGGACTTGTCTATCTTTAGTCCCATTAACCTACCCAGCACTACCTCTTTAGTAATAGTGACCGTTTTAAGGTCCTCACCCCCTACAGTCCCATGACCGTCAATTATTGGTACGCTATCTGTGGCCTCCACTGGTAAATTCTGGGTTTGAATAAGGATTAGGAGTCGCCATAGGCTTGGTGGGCCGAAGGGCCTGTTACTGTTTTATGTGGCTCTTTGTTCTTCTTTATATATGAAGATTAAAATCACCCATGATTATTGCAGTATTATTTTTACAAGATCCCATTATTTTTCCTGTTACTGTGTCAGAGATTGTGAATATTGTTAGGGGTCTTTAAATGATTCCCACAAGTGATCTTTTAACTTTGTTAATTCTTTTCTCTACCCAAACTGATTCTGCATCTTGATTATTTGAACTAAGTTCACCTCTCGTTACTGTACTGTTATCTGTTACTAACAGTGAGACTCCACCACCATGTCCTGTCCTCTATTTACTGTCATCTATTCACTCTCCCCCCATCACAAATCAATGGATGTTGTGTCCGGGGAGAGCTGTGAACATCTGAGGAGGAGGAGAGAACCTCAGAGGGTGAACCATAACATTATTCCCCCACACCCTCAACATAAGGATCTGTGGGACTGACATCCCATTGCTCAGGGATCAGAGAGAGAAACAACAGGAGTCAGAGGAAAAACAGTTTTCCTTATTTATAACTGACACCAATAGTAATGGGCAGTGTTTTTATACAAATACCAGCGGTGAAATTATATTGTTGAATATTCAGTTATTATAAACACAATCTCACACAGTCTGCTACTTACCCCAGTTTCTGTACTTTACAGTCCGGATTCCTCAGAGCCACAGACAGCCGTTTCACTCCTGAATCTCCAAGTTTATTGTAACCCAGATTCAGATCTATCAGTGAGTGGTTTGTACTGAGAGCAGAGACCAGGTCCTCAGCACAAGAATCAGTGAGAGCGTTATCATAGAGACTGGAGATCAGAGAGAGAAAAATAACAGGAATCAGGGTAAATCCACAGTGTTTTTAAGAATAAGATCATTATCAATAATAATATACAGTGTGGGACATTCAAGAAACAGAACTTCAGTTGATACAGAAGGCAAAATTATATTAATGCTGTAAATCTGAAATATGAATAAATATGTTGGAAACTCTCATCATGTCAGGCAATATCTGTGAAGAGAGAAACAGATTTAGTTTCAGTTTAATTTGCTAAAATTAGAACTTGGAAATAGTAGTGAATTAAATTGTTTGAAGTGACAGGGAGTTGGGGATGGGCGGGTGACAAGGAAAGAACAAAATAGATGTTCCGGAGTGATTAAATAACAAAAAGGATGATGGGGAAAGGGAAGAGCACAGGATTCCCATGTCCTTACCCTGAGTCACAGGGAGGGACATGGGATGGTCAGTGGTTCAGGAATGGAGTGTGTGGTGGGGTTGAAGATGATGAGAGAGAAACCTTTTTCACCCTGCCAGTGGTTCGGGTCTGGAATTACAGCCGGGAAGTGTGGTGGAGGGAGGCTGATTCGAGGCATCACAGAGGGCAGTCGATGAACATTCGAATGAAACAATGTTCAAAGATACGAGGAAAAGGCTGGAGAATGACACAAATTCCTAATGCTAATTTGATGAGCTGGTGCAGACACAATGGGCCAAATGGCCTCACTGTGCTCCATAACAATTCTGTGAAGATAATGTATTGATATTTCAGCTGGAAGTTGGTGATGTTGCAGTGTGGACAGTGTTAGTAGCCCTAAACCTCAATGAAATGTTAATATTTCTCTCCAATACAGACAGACAATTTGTTACATCTAGCTTCAGGGTGACAGGTCTCTTCCTCCACTCCTGAGGGAACAGAACCTCCCTCCAAACTGATATAGCCTTGAGAATTTCCAGTGAATTGGGTTTAATGTTCCTTCTGCCATTTCAGCCCTTTGTTCATTAACCAGGGCTCCCTCACTGCTCCCTTCAGAGCCTTTAAAAGTGCTGCTGGCTGCCTTTAAATCTGGCGCCAGCATTGCCTGAATGGGATCTTCCTCTGCAGTCAGTGGTTAAACTCTGGAACAAACTGTGCCCTGGAATAGATCACTGAACTTAAAAGAATGGGTCAAAGTACAGTAGGTGCAGTAGATGTTCATCTGTATGAAAGAGTGTGAGAGTGTGTAAGAGATCTGAACTGAACATATACGGACAAGGAGGCATTCGTCTTTACACAGCCAGCCTTAGACCGGTAAGAGGAGTAGCCCCACACCTCCCCCCCCCACCCCCCCCCCCCCCCCCCCCCCCCCCCCCCCCACACACCACCCGAATTTGGGGAGTGACTCTTTAGAGTATATCAAGAATGTTCGGGAGTGCCCAAACCTGCTCGAACAGATAGAGCTTTTTTACAAGCATTTAAAGATGCTCTGTCACCAACTCACCAAAAAAATCCTTAAAATGGGAGTTATTAGTTCCCGGGATTCTGAGCGATCGGGTCAATGGGAGGTTGCGGGTGATATAGCCTCTGAACCATTGTATAATGGTCACGTGGGTTATAATTAAATAATACGATGATTTTCCTGCTGTTTCGCACAACCTTGGTCCTGTCAGCCACAGAAGGAGAGTATTGGTGGGATCAACAATCCTCTGAAATTGGACCCCTTCATACAAACAGATTTGTGTATATGTCCTACTTACATGCAGTACCGTTGAATTTGAGCAAGTGCTGGGTCTGTTCACACATTCCCATTCATGGGGACGGGGGGGGATCCTTTGTTCACCCCGGAAATGATAGAACGGATGTTGAATCAGAATGGAACCCAGGATGGGACAAGGAAAGTGTCGGTTAAATCCCCATCAGGAACCACTATACATCAGGAACCACTATACCATCCCTATACAGGAACCACTATACAACCACTATACAATGAGAGAGGCTGAGGGATTTGAGGTTGTTTTCGTTAGAAAGGAGGCGGCTAAGAGGGGACCTAATCGAAACATATAAGATGATTAGAGGTATAGATAGGGTGGATAGTGATAGCCTTTTTCCTAGGATGGAAAAAGCTAGCACGAGGGGACGCAGCTTTAAATTAAGGGGTGATAGTTATAGGACGGATATCAGAGGTAGGTTCTTTACCCAAAGGGTGGTTCGGGAGTGGAATGCCCTGCCTGCAGCAGGTGTAGATGCGCCAAGTTTGGTGGCATTTAAGAGGTTAGTTGATAAGTATATGGAAGAGAAGGGAATGGTTTAGTTTGGAGGGGCATTGCTTTTTATATTGGTCGGCGCAACATCGAAGGCCGAAGGGCCTGTTCTGTGCTGTAATGTTCTATGTTCTATGTTCTAAGATGATTCCGATGTCAGTGACAGTGATGCTTGAGGAAGTGGGGGGTTTAATATGTGCTCTTAATTAGTATTCAGAGAGAAGCGTGGGGAATTGCTGTTAGGTACCAGGTGTATCTCCCAAAAACTTTTGAATAAATTGCTATACTTTGACTCACTCTAGTCTCAAAGGTATCTTTTACTTACAACATCTACAATGTTAAACTTACAGACTGATATGTGAATAAGGATGAAAGAGAAATTGTGGAGAGAACATCTCCACCCAGACACTGGCAATGTCCAAACAGCAGCATCAATCTTCAGGAACATGTCAGTCTCTCTGTGAAGGGTTCTGGTCAGTCAGAGATGACTGTTGCACTGCCCACACTGAGTGACCATCCTGGTGGTCCCATGATGGGCAGTCTGGCAGCACCATAGGTTGTGTGTGTCTTTGATGGGTGAGAAACAACAGAAATTTATGTGCTTGTAGAAGAGGCTCACAGTGTCAGAGAAGGAGCCAAGACTGACAGTGTCTGGATTGTGTCATCCTTATACCCATGGAAGATGAAGTGCTGGATCTGGGAGACCTGGAGGCTCAGTGGGCAATCACTGATGGTGAGATGGGTTGTGGATCCAGAGAGTGAGTGAGTGAATGGATGGGCACAGGAGAGACTCTGCTGCTGAGTCCAAAACCTGGTGCTTGTGTGTTCACCATTGGTCACATTGAGCTCTGGGTTAGGAACAGTCTGCAAGAGATTTGGAATGTGTATTACCTTCTAACATTCTTCACTCTCTCACGCCAACAGCTGCTGTGAGAGGGAGATGGGCGTGCAGCTCTGAACATAAGGAGGGGCTGTCAGAGGATGGATTGTCATATTATTCCCCATAACGTTTGCCAGATCAGATACTGTCTCACACGAGCAGCAAAGGGGTCACACTCTGGCAGTACAGGACAGCACACACAAACCCGAGCAGCTGATGGAGGCAGTAATAGCTGAGTTTACTCACACTCTTGAGGGGAGAGGGCAGAGCCAGCTTGTGGAAGATGAAATGTGACTGGAATCTTTAATAATGCAGCAGATACTGGAGCTGCAGTGTAAAGTATTTTAATATCCGGTGGAATTTCCAAAGGATGGACAAGTCAATCCAGGCCAGCAGTTTTACCATGTCTCATGGTAAGAGCACAAATAGCATCCTCCACAGAGACCACAGAGTGATTTATATAAGTGACTTGGAAGAGGGGGTAGGTGGTGCGATCAGCAAATTTGCTGATGACACTAAGATACTTGGATTGGCGGGGACTGAGGAGCAGTGCCAGGCTATACAACAGGACATAGATAGGCTGGTAGATTGGGCAGATAGATGGCAAATGGAATTTAATCCGGATAAATGCGAGGTGATGCGTTTTGGCCGGAATACTGTAGAGGGAGTTATAGGATAAAAGGTAAAACTATCCGGAGTATAGAGACGCAGAGAGACCTGGGGGTGCAGGTTCACAAATCTCTGAAGGTGTCAGTACAGGTGGAAAAGGTGATAAAGAAAGCGTATGGTATGTTAGCCTTCATAGGAAGGGGTATAGAATACAAGAGTAGGAGTCTGATGTTGCAGGTGTATAGAACGTTGGTTAGGCCTCACTTGGGAGTACTGCGTCCAGTTCTGGTCTCCATACTACCGGATGGATGTGGAGTCCCTGGAGAGAGTGCAGAGGAGATTTACCAGGATGCTGCCTGGTATGGAAGGGCTGTCTTACGAGGAAAGATTGAACGCATTGGGGTTGTTTTCCCTTGAAAGACGTTGGCTGAGAGGGGATCTATTAGAGGTATATAAGATTATGAGGGGTATAGATAGAGTAAATGGCGGTAAGCTTTTTCCACCATTAGATTCTGATAGAAAGAGAGGTCACGGCCTTAGGGTGAGGGGGGCTATGTATAAGACTAATATTAGAGGGCATTTTTTCTGTCTTTTTTTTCTGTCTTTTTTTTTCTGTCTTTTTTTTCTGTCTTTTTTTTCTGTCTTTTTTTTCTGTCTTTTTTTGTCTGTCTTTTTTTTCTGTCTTTTTTTTCTGTCTTTTTTTTTCTGTTTTTTTTTCTGTCTTTTTTCCTCTTGTCCGAGGATTCCTCGCAGCAAAACTTTGCTCTCTGCGTCGTCAAAGTTTCCAAATGAATTCTCCTTGGAAGAGAGAGAGAAAATAAAGTGAAACTTGATTAAACACAAAAAAGCTGATTGTAAACAATAAAATGCACAGCAAGATCCAAAGACTTGCTGAAATTCACAATCTCACTCTGGGGCGGTCGGGGAACATTCATTTTCACATCCTCCTTATTAAACCCTGACAAAATGGGAACACCTTTCAAATGAATTCAACTTCCAAATGCCTCCTGACTGTCCTGATATTTAATTTATTAAAACACATCAAAGCATTTTGGGGAGGGGCTTTAGTCCAGAGACAGGCCAGTGAATTAACACAGGATCCCCCCAATGAAGTTCCCCCTCCTATCAGTCACCTCTCCTCTGCTCTCCCCTTCTCTGTTTCTCCCTCTCTGTCTCTTACACGCTCCCCCCAGATCTACACCTGGCTCCCTGCCTCTCTCGCTCTCACTTCCTCTCTCTGTCTTGCTTTCTAATATTATGAAGTTGCATATATAAAGATCAAAGTGTGGTGTATTACAAATATAAATACTGAAAAGTTGCTAAAAAAAATACCCAAACTAACTCATCCAGCATTGTGTCTTTAGAAAGCCTGTGACTTTGTGCCTGGGATTTTAAACGGCAAAAAACAACTTTATAACATTTGTGTCCAAAGCAGCAGCCAGAATCCCGGCAGGCTTTGAATTGGACCCGTGGTTTTAAAACAAGCTCTCAATCACACACACAATCAATAGACAGTTTCATTTACAGATATTTCATTTACTCTTTGCCACCCACCAAAGGGTTAACCTGTTTGTAACTAATTACAAAGCCGGGATATTTTAACCCCAGGGTTTTAAACTGCAGGCCCCCCCCGGCCCCTCACACCCCACAATCTAACCAGAACTGGTTCATCTCAGATCCGGGGTCGGGGGTGGGGGGGGGAAAGGATTACAATCTGGATCCACCCCCCACCCCCAACCTCAGTCCCCAGAAAGAGTTAAACTCCCCTCTTTAACCCGGGAACAAGCTGTGTCCGTCCCTCTGGGACAGACTTTTTAAAATCACCCTCCCAGCAGGGATTTATTTTTGTGAATCAGGAATCCCAGAACGGTGTGACTGAGGGTTTTCTCCAGAGACTGGGAGCTGGACACTGACTCCACACGAGAGATCCCCCTCCACCCCCCCAGATCCTGTGTCTCTTCCCACCCACTCACTGCAACTCCCCACAAACCTCACTTTTGTTGTCTTGTCCTGTTTACTCCTCACTCCCCCTCTCTCTTTCTCTGTCTTTGTCTCTTTCTGTCTCCCTGTCTTTCCCTCCCTGTCTGTCTTTCTTTCTCCTTGTCTCTATCTCTTCCCCCCCCCCATCTTTCTCTGTCTCCCTGCCTTGCTCTGTCTTTTTTCACTCTCTCTCTCTCCCCATCTTTTTCTCCTTCTCTCTGTCATATTTGTCTCCCTGTATTTCTCTCCCTATCTGTCTTTTTCTCTCTGTTTGTGTCCCTCTCTCTCCCTCTCCCTGTCTAATATTATGAAACTGTATATAACAGCAGCGGAAGAAAGTTCACACTTCCCACAGACGCCTGAATATGAATTGAGGGTGACTCTATTCTGTAATGATTTATTTCATTATTCCTGAGAGAGTCTTGTCATTGGAACAATATTCTGTTGGGGAGTTTATTCAATTTGTTCATTATTTTAATAAGGTTGTCAAACCCACCCCAGTCTAAATTAAAGAGCTGTTAGTTGTTCCTGATAGAGAGAGAATGTCAGTTCCTGCTTTCATTTCCCAATTCCTCCCACACTCCAAAGATGTGCGGGTTCGGTGGACTGGGCCGTGTTAAATTGACCCCAGTGTCGGGGGATCAGCAGGTTAAAAGTGCAGGATTACGGGAATAAGGCCTGGGTGGGATTGTGATCAGTACAGACTGGATGGGCTGAATGGCCTCCTTCTGCACTCTAGGGATTCTACGTCTAAAACCAGTAGCTTCTTAATATCTCACACACACTTATTTAATATTACAAGGGGTGTTTTATCCTTTTGGGGGTTCCAGAATCACACAGAGGGAAACATCACCCCAGCATAGTAACAATATTTATAATTCCACAATCACACCACCACCATCCCCGCCCCCCATTAGTCAATGAATGAATGACTCAAGTTAAAATGAAGTTAATTCTGCACAGCAAGATCCCACTGGCAGTCCCACAAGGAGGAGACACCCCCCCAGACTCTCTGTCTCTTTCCCCCTGCCCCTCCTGAGACCCTCACACCTTCCCCACCTTCTTTCTCTATTTAGCTCTCCCTCCATTTCTCTATCTCTCTCTCTCTGCCTCCTCCCCTGCCCAACCATTCCCCTTCCCCTCAATCTTTCCTGTTTAAAGTTCCGCTCAGGGTCCCAGTGCGAGGAATAGGGAGCCAGACTCACCTGTGTACACAGTAAGATACCACTTGCACACACACACACAACCTGGTGAGGGCTGGATTAAATAAATCTTGTGGATGAGGATTGCAGGAGACAGTGTGAGGAATGGGATCCACACCTCCCTCTCCCTAAATTAAATTGACAACAATTCACACTGGGGTTTTCTTTTACATTTTATTGAGAGATGAAATATAGATGGGAATGTGTGGGGAGAGAGAGAGGGGAGGGGGTGCAGGGATAGAACATAGAACATAGAACATTACAGCACAGAACAGGCCCTTCGGCCTTCGATGTTGCGCCGACCAATATAAAAAGCAATGCCCCTCCAAACTAAACCATTCCCTTCTCTTCCATATACTTATCAACTAACCTCTTAAACGCCACCAAACTTGGCGCATCCACAACTGCTGCAGGCAGGGCATTCCACTCCCGAACCACCCTTTGGGTAAAGAACCTACCTCTGATATCCGTCCTATAACTATCACCCCTTAATTTAAAGCTGTGTCCCCTTGTGCTAGCTTTCTCCATCCTAGGAAAAAGGCTATCACTGTCCACCCTATCTAAACCTCTAATCATCTTATATGTTTCGATTAGGTCCCCTCTTAGCCGCCTCCTTTCTAACGAAAACAACCTCAAATCCCTCAGCCTCTCTTCATAAGACCTGCCCTCCATACCAGGCAACATCCTGGTAAACCTCCTCTGTACCCTCTCCAATGCCTCCACATCTTTCTTATAATGTGGGGACCAGAACTGCACACAATACTCCAAGTGCGGCCGCACTAGAGTTTTGTACAGTTGCAACATGACGTTGCGGCTCCGAAATTCAATCCCTCTACCAATAAAAGCCAAGACTCCATATGCCTTCCTAACAACCTTCTCGACCTGACTGCCTACTTTCAGGGATCTATGCACATACACACCAAGATCCCTCTGTTCATCTAGACTACTAAGAATCCTACCATTTGCCCTATACTCTACACATTTATTATTTCTGCCATAGTGCATTACCTCACACTTTTCCACATTAAACTCCATTTGCCACCTCTCGGCCCAGCTCTGCAAAAATTGGTAAGAACACTGGAGAGACAGAGACAGGGAATTTCTATACCCCCCCCCTAACAATCCAAATAGAAATTGCTGGGAAAAGAGAGAGAGAGGGAACAGAATCTGGAGTCACACAGCACAGAAACAGGCCCTTCGCCCCACCAGCTCAATGCTGGCCCATCAAATCCCAATCTATACTCCTCCCGTTCCCCAGCACTTGCTCCATAGCCTACGATGGCTCGGCGATTAAAGTGCTTGAATTTACCCGACCCCCTTTCAAGCTTTTTCCTTGAACCTGCTTTGCGGTCAGCAGCAGCAATGTGAACTTAAATCAGATGGGAAACTGTCCTCTTTTATCCTTTTGGGAGTTCCAGAATCACACAGAGGGAAACCTCACCCCAGCGTAGTAACAATATTTATAATTCCACAATCACACCACCACCATCCCCCCCCCCATTAGTCAATGAATGAATGACTCAAGTTGAAATGAAGTTAATTCTGCACAGCAAGATCCCACTGGCAGTCCCACAAGGAGGAGACACCCCCCCCAGACTCTCTGTCTCTTTCCCCCTGCCCCTCCTGAGACCCTCACACCTTCCCCATCCTCTCTCTCTGTTTAGCTCTCCTTCCATTTCTCTATCTCTCTCTCTGCCTCCTCCCCTGCCCAACCCTTCCCCTTCCCCTCAATCTTTCCTGTTTAAAGTCCCTAAGCTCCCAGTATTGGTGATTTGAAGGAAGAGTCTTGGGATAAACCATTTGCCTGGTGCTCACTAACTCACCCCCACCAACCCTCTATCTCTCTCTTTCTCTCTCTCTCTCTCTCTCTCACACACACACACACACACACACACACACACACACACACACACACACAAAACCACCCCCTCCCCTCCACCTGACCCTCTCAGAGACATGTTGCTGTTGGACTGGATCATACCTGGGGTAGGTGGATGGGGGTTGAGTAGGGATGTGTGGGCAGTTTGTCTGACTTAGTGATGGTATGAAAAGGCTGGAGGTCCATTGCCCTGCCTCTCTACATGTTGATTGGTAACTATCAGGGCAACTCTGTCTTTGTGAATGTGCGTGTATGCCTGCACTGATATTTGAAACCCCCTTTACCCACCACAAAGCCCCAGGCCCTGGATCTCTCTCCCTCGATGGCAGTCATGATGTTGAGATGCCGGCGTTGGACTGGGGTAAACACGGTAAGAAGATTCACAACACCAGGTTAAAATCCAACAGATTCATTCGATAGTAAATCCAAAGCTTTCGGGGTTTGCCTCTTCGCTGGGTGAGTAGAGGGTTCTGATCTCAGACAGAGCATATAACAGCACCCACTGTTTACACAATACTGATTAGAATGTGAGCCTTTACAGCTAACCTGCTATTCTGCTCTTAACCTGCTCTTTAAAACTCTCTTTCTCTCTCTGTCTTTCCCTAAAATTAAATTGTTACAATTCACTTTGGTGTTTTCCTTCACATTTCATTGAACGATGAAATATAGATAGGAATGTCTAGGGAGAGAGACAGGGTTGGGGTGCTAGGATTGGTAAGAACATTGGAGAGATAGAGACAGGGAAATTCTAAACCACTCCCCCTCCCCCGCCCCATCCAAATAAAAATTCCCTTGAAAAGAGAGAGAGAAAAATAGAGTCCCACAGCACAGAAACGGCCCACTCAGCACACCAGCTTAATGCTGATTATCAAATCCCAATCTATCCTGCTCCTATTCCCCAGCACTTGCTGCAGAGCCTACGGTGCCTCAGAGATTCAAGTGCTTGAATTTACCCGACCCCGATTCGACTCTTTTTTTTTCCTTCGAAACACTTTGTGGTCCGTCAGCAAGATTTTGTTTTTATAAAAAGTGTCCTCACTGTTGTAGCGCGAGCAAAGGCCGCAGGCCAGATATGTGCGCAGGAAGATCCCACATCAACAGCAGCGTGAACCGAGATCAGGTGGGACACAGTCCTTCCTATTACACACTCACACTCTCATCTGCTGTGAGCCCCCTCCTCCACTCACTATCCTGAGTGTGTTTGTGTGTGTGTGTGTGTGTGTGTGTGTGTGCACGCGCGCGCGTGCCTTTCCAACTTTGCAGAAAGTGTTGAACTTCCTCTTAAAACCAAAGCAAACCATTTTCAAAATAAAATCCCTGCGGTGCACAACAAGATCCCAGAATTTTCTATAATTTCTTTTAAATATTTTCGTCTATTTTGGTAAATCTTCATGCAGAGAGAGAGAAAGAGGCAGAGAGGGGCTGAGATAGTAAAATTCACCCTCTTCTCCCCGGCACCCTCAGAATTGAATCATAACATGTAGGACAGCATAGTGACACAGTGGATTAGCGCTGCTACCTCACAGCTCCAGGGATACGGTTTCGATTCCTGGCTTCGGGCACTGTGATCCTGTGTCTCTTCCCATCCCCTCACTGCAACCCACAAACCTCACCTCATGCAGTCTTTTCCTGTTTTCCCCTCTCTCTCATTCCCTGTCTGTCTCTCTCTCTCTACTGAGACGCCACTGATGTCACTCTCACTACTATAGCCTTTCTCCCATCTCTCTGTATCCTCCAAACTGGATGATAATCATCATTATTGCTAGATTTCAGCAATTTGTTTTGTACCCCAAACCCAGCTATTATCCATGTTAACTATGTTTCACCAATCTGCCTCTGTCCTCTCATATCCGACTATTATCCTCACTCCTTCTACTTCTCACACATCTCTCTGTGTCCCCCGAACACTGTTAATATCCTCACTGCTATCTACAAATCAACAATCTTTCTCTTTACTACAAATGTCTTCTGTTATTCTCAGTCATCTCTACATTTCACCACACTGTCCTCCAAAAATCTAGACTACATCGTCATTTACTGCTACAATTAACAAATCTGAAACCTCACACATCCAGCTGCTATCCTTCTGTTTACCCAGTTTCAGCTCCCAGCCTATGACCTGCCACATCCTACAGACATCCTTGGCGTTTCCCACATTAGAGCAATCTGTCCATGTCCTCTCAGTTACCCCCTCACTGTCTCCATCTCCTGGTGTTTCTGTCGTACAGCACTCAGTTTAGAATACTCACTGTCTCCATCTACTGTTGATGCTGACTCAATGCACTCATTTACTCCTCTCTCTATTTGCTGCTGATGCCATCTCATGGCACTGTTACCCCTCACTCTCTCCATCCGCTAATGATGCTGTCTCACTGCACTCAGTAAGCCACCTCACACTACATCTGCTGGTGATGCTGTCTCAGTGCACTCAGCCACCTGACTCTCCATCAGGTAATGATGCTCTCTCAATGCACTCAGGAAGCCACCACACTCTCTCCATGTCCAGGCCAGCCTGTGACACTGAACCTCAAATGACACAGTGAACCGAGCCAGGCATGTGATACTAAATCTCAAAGGACAGAATGAAACCAGCCAGGCCTGTGACACTCAAACATAAAAGATACAGTGAATGCAAACAGGCCCATAACACTAAAACTGAAAGGGCAGAGTGAACACAGGCAGGCCTGTGACACTGAATCTCAAAGAACAGAGAAAACCCAGCCAGGTCTGTAACACTGAATCTCAGAAGGCAGAGTGAATCCAGCCAGGCCTCTGACACTGAATGTCAAAGTATACAATGTTACAGACAGACCTGTGACATTCAAACTGAAAAGACACAGTGATTCCAACCAGGTCTGTGACTCTGTATTCAAAAAACAGAGTGAAACCAGTTAGGCCTCTGACACTGAATATTAAGAGGTACAGTGAACCAGCTGGATATTTGACACTGAAGACACACCGATCCCAAACAAGCCTGTGAAACTGAATCTCACAGGACAGAATGAACCTGCCAGGCCTGAAACCTTGAACTTCAAATAACATTTCGAGCACAGCCCGGTCTATAACACTGAATCTGAAAGGACAGACCGACTGCAGACACTTCTGTGACACTGAATTTCAAAGGACAGTTTGACCCCAGCCAGACCTGTTACCATGGACAGAGTGGCTCCAGCCAGACTTCAGACACTGAATGACAAAAGAGAAAAGACACTGATCGATAAGCTAAAAGGCCATTGGATCCAGGGTAACTTGACACGTTGTATCCATAACTGACCCAATGTTAAGGTGTAAAGATGCCGGCGTTGGATTGGAGTGGTAAGAACTCAGTAAGAATTTAGCAACACCAATTATTAATCCAACCGATTTATTTGATAGTAAAATAGCGAGCTTTCAACACTCCCGTGTCTTCATCAGGCAAGTGCAGTGTTCTGGTCTGCAATAGCACACATCAGCACAGACAGTCAGAGATTGCTGATTAGAATGCGAATCCTTACATCTAACCTGCTATTCAAGTGTTAAAGTGGCTAACAATGTGTGTGAAGGGGATCCTGAGCATTGTTAGAGAATTGTGTATTGTTAAGGCAATGTTAAGGCACATAAATTGGAGATAGAAGGTGTTTTGTTGAAATGGAGGCTGATGTCCAGGGTATACCACAAAGATCAGTGTCTGGTCGATAATGGACAGGATGTTGCAAGAAGTCTCACAAAACTAGGTTAAAGTCCAACAGGTTTATTTGGTATCACGAGTTTTCAGAGGGCTGCTCCTTTATCAGATGAGTGTTGAGGGACTTTAATCGCATCACAAAGCAATGAGACTTCTTACAGAACCCACCCCAGTCCATCGCCGACATCTCCACATAGTGATCAGGATGTAGATGCGAGAGAGATACATTGAACTTTCCTTTATGCAAAGAAATTGAACCAGTCCAAAAACAAATGTAAAGCTGGGCAGTGAGGCCGATCCGTAATTACCCCTTGGTGTCGCAAGATGTATAAATTAGGGTTTTAGCAACATAAAAAAATGTGGAGTCACGGAGATAAAGCACGAGGAAGATGCTCTGTTGGAGAGTCAGTTCAGATTCAATATGGTGAATGACCTTCTGATGCAAAATAGGAATCCAATGGTTCAATCACTGAGTGTTACCCTGTGAGTTCTGGGATTGGAATTAATGCATATATGTTAAGATTTTACTTAATGTTCAGGTAAATAAGATTCTTCACCAAGATATTTGGACACTGATTAAACAAACAGCAAATAAACAGCATATTTTTGCTTGGAGATGTGAGACGTAAGACATTTTAGCTGGAAAAAAATATGTTTTGCAGACAGGTGCTGCCAACTGGAAAGATGAATGCGAATGATATCAAAGACCAACCAATGTTTGCTAATTCAACCTGCACAAACTGACTCGATACCCACAGTATTTTCTAAATAACCAATCAGTAATAAGTCTCCTGCTTGGATAACATGTCAATATCTGAAACTCTAATTTCCATGACATCCAGTAGCTGTCAAAGACTTTGTCGCATCACAAAGTGACGACAGTGTTTAAACCGCCCTCTCAGTAATAAAGGAATTCAGGGATATCAACCGAACAAAATGACTCACATGACTCACAAACTCTGTGTTTGTCGTTTTTCATTTGATAGATTGGATATTTTTTTGAGAACTGAAATACATTGAAACTGACCGAAAAATGTAAAGATATTACGGAAATAAAGGAGGAGCTGTACCCACTATCCCAAGTTCGTATCTGCTCTCATCTCAACGCTCTAAGTGAACTTGTGCACCCGGTCTGCTGTGTTCTCGGGGGAAGAACTGAGGGATAATAGATGTGGAGCTGAACTGTAGACCCTCCGAGTTTCAGCGTGGCAAAGGTCTTTATTGATATAAATCAATATATTGATTTATGCAGCCCAGGCAATCGGTTTAATCTCACACCATTGATTTCAATGTCGTTGAACATGAGTGACATTTAATAAGATTAAGCGACACACTATCCCTGGAGTCCTCAATAAATGCAGGAATATTTGTAGATGCCATTCTGCAATATGATAATGATGAATTCGTGAAGGTATGTGAAGTTTTACATGTCCCAGTGCACTGTCCGACACAAGTTCAATATCCAATTGCAATCTGTCAATGTTAAAGTGTAGCAGCGACTAACATGCGAGCAGAGACCTGACCACAAGGCCAGGTGCTTCCTGTCGGTTCAGCAACACAGCAAAACACACAGCGAGTGTTCTGAGGCTGCGCAGACAGTGAGCTGCTTCGGGATGACACAGAGTATAACTCAATACCAATTGTTCAGCTTCTCAGGAATCTTTTAATCCTGTTTGGAACAAATATGTCATGGGCTTCCCTCCTCTAAACGCACCTCTGTGAAGACATTCACTCAAATGACTGTCAAGTTGATCATCAAAATAAAATTACATTTGTCCAGCAGATAAAAAAAATCTCAGCAGCATTGTCCCCCGAACTCTGTCACTCTAAACTGGGCGGAGGCAGCAAAATCGCTCAGGTATGTAATGGTGCTTCTAAAGTATGAACACAAAATTGTTAAGTTCCAATGGAGAATAACAATATTTTAACAGAAGCATTTCATCTAAGATTTCTCCAGAGGTGTGCTATGTATAAAAAATAATAAATTGAATTTCTGTCTTTTGAGAATACTGATCTCCAAATAGAAGACAATTAAAATTTTCTGAGTTAGAACAAATTGTTCTTAGAACAAGTTGGAAAAGGTTTGTTTTTACAAGAAAAGAAAAGATTTTTTTTGTTCCATATATTATTTTGAACTTCTTGCTTGAGTTGCTGCTGGAGTGAAATTTGTTCACTCTTCCCTTGTGAAGATGTGAAAATCAGATTTTGAATACAGGCTGTATTCGGACTCTATAGGAGTCTTAAACAGCCGATTGGATTGGACTTGTCGGTGAGAACACTCACTCACAGATTTCTTGAGGAAAGTGTTTGAATCTGACATGCAATTTATGCATTTTCTCCACGTCACAACAGTCCTCCATTTCCCCTGGATTTAACCTGGGAATTTTAACCCTTATCCTCTCCACGGCCTTCAAATGTTCCTTGGAAATTGTCTGTTGACATTTTGGTTAAACAGTTTTGAAAAAAGTGCATAACCCAGTTCAGGCCGAATATGATTTGTAGACATTTCTCATATGTATTTCCCTCACTCGCCTGTGTCTGTTCTATAAGATATGATGATTTGATGATCCGATGTTGGGTTAGTGACTCACTTCCTTATCAAAAATGTAGGCCTCATTAGCCGCACACGGCAAGGAGGTGGATATCACTGTCATTGGTATATTTTATCAAACGGCAATTTATATTTCACACATGGGAACATCAATTTATCAGACTGGAGGAAACATTATTTTCTGAACAAAGAATCATTCCTGGAGCGTTTGGTGTTTCAGAAAGTGTTAGAAGGACAGCCCGATACTGGTGTACAAAACTCGGTGAATAGTCAAGTCTGATCGCAGTAACCGACAGTCGGGACGATGCTGCGCTCCTTCCTGACTCTAATTGCATTGCAGCTTCTCAACTGTGAGTTATTATTGACTGAAAATATCCCGATGTCCGTGGAGAATTCAGTGATATAAAATTTTGACATATATATTTGAGCTTTCGCGATTAAAAAATATGTTGGTGACAGATGTAAGAGAAAGTTGATGATCTGAATAATAAATGTCATCTGAAGGTAATGGGATATTAATGGACATCAGTTTACAATGAGAGGAGGCCAGTTCAGTGTCTGAAAAAGAGGAGGATGAAGAAGTGCTCAGCACATTGATAATATACTTGCTTATGCGTTTGAAGTGTTGTAACGCACAAAGGAGCCAAGAACAGGCTCGTGGGGTGAGATTGAATAGGCTATCAAATTTATATCTGTAAAATTATATATATATATATATATATATATATATTCCAGCAATGTTTTGGATTTCCCCCCTTAGGGGAAAAAAGGCTTTAATATATTCAAATGTGTCCTTCGTTATTATGAAGTGCGCATTGGAATTGGGAATTTAAGTAGCAGAGTTTCAGTTGGTAATAATCTATATTCTCTGTTTTATTCCTCGGCCGAGAGTTACAGCAGGCTGAGATTTAAATACAAAATTGAATGGAAATGCCGCACTTGTGCATGGACAACAAATTCCTGTAAAACCTCAATTCGGATTACTTGATTTGTGTTGGTACAAATTAGTGCAGTCGCTGTTAGAATCCACTGTAAAGGAGTTTGAGTGGAAGCCAAATCATTGAGTTTTACAATGCAGGAATATTGGCGAGGACCATCCACACATTTGATATTTCTCAGAGTATTTTCTGTCTGAACCCGTGTACAGAAAAAAAAATAATTTAAAATAAGTGGCCCAGCCTCTGAGCGCTGCGCTAAGTCTGTGAATAATGCATTTTAACGTATTAATATGAATTGCAATTAACAATGCCATTAATTAATTCATTTATATGAAGAAAATACTTGTTATGTTGATAATGTAATTTGCTAAATATTCGTGATTTGCTTTGTGACGCTTGTTGTTCAATTGCCTCATATCTCCTACCGGAATATTACCAGAATGTGTTAAATTAATATTTCTGTACAGTGACTTTTTTCAGTTTATAATTATTTTAATTTCTCAAAAGTATTCCACGTTTTCATGTTCTCTGCCGTTTTCTGTGGCAGATCGAGAGCTGTTCTTTCATCTCCTTCCACAGGCCAAGTAGTTTTGTTTAGATTTTAGTCGTTGAATTGGTTCATTTTCTCTCGGTTCCCAATGGGCCTCTTTCATTATATTCATTAATACAAATGTCACTGAAAATGTTGTTTAACTGATAGAGAAGCGGCCCATTACTGTAATCAAACACTTCACTTTTCGAGGACCGAGAATCTGCGAAATAAAATCTTAAACACACTGTTTGGATTTTGCAGTTGCTTGAAAGAATATGTCTTATAAACGAAAGAAGGACAAATGTTATGTTGTGATGCAATAAATCCTCTGCTCAATAAAATCTTCTCTTTTTTTTGTTGTTGTTGCTACTGAATCGCCAGGTAGCTGAATATTGAAATCCTTGACCTAACTTGTAGAAACTTATCAGAGTTTATTTCGAGTAAAGTTGTATTTTCAGTTCATTAGTCTCCAAAAACAGCAGCAAGTGTATAAGAACATTAGATTTACCACTGAATCCAACTCGGATACGTCAGCAGATAGAATTAAATACTCCACTGGGTCTGTTGTACAGACGGAACAGACATGAATTGAAATTCTAGCTGAACAGCGCAGTCTGAGAGTAGATCGCCGCCACTGTTAGAATCGCATACATTGCCAAATGGAATCTACGTGAATTAACCGCTTGCAGAATCCCAGTGAAAGTTACAGTTACTATCAATAGAATGCGGACACAGATTTGGGATAGATATTTCTCAGTGGAAGAGGTGTATGCTCCTCCTGTGAACAGTGAGCTGCCATATGTGAAACACATTATTTTGAGTTGGAGTAATGGACACATTTGTAAATACTGAAAAGGTAAATATTAAATCTAAGTGGGACCAACATTGCTTTAACTGACATATTAAGCAATATTCATAAAATCAGTCGCAGCAGCGAAATATTAGGGAAATGAAAAATCCGACTTCTTCCGCGAATTTGCAGCATACCCTGAGTATTTCTGGTTGCTATTTGTATTTAGAAATCAAAACAAAGCTTTCTCAGCCATACATTAAGATCAGAAATGTGTATCAATCACTGGATACTTGTCACCCTCTGTCCAGACACTCTCAATAAGGAGCTTTCTGTTCCTTATATTGAGCCATGAAACTCCGTTACACATTCTAGATTGGCGAACTCCACCGTTTCCTTGTAAAATCTTTTCAACCATTTTACACCATTAGCTTCGGCCTCCAGACCCCAGAGAGAAAAAGAAATGTCACCCTGTCTCACAAAGACTGGATAAGTGTCCGCTCATATTCTACATTTGATATCTTATAACAGGCAAGTGTTATTTTGGAATTGCCACACATTTGGAAAATAATATTCCACCAGCGACTCATAATCTGTCCTTCCTGCTGCGAGCTGAACGGTTCCAGTGTTTAACGGGGATTTTGTAATTACTTCCATTTGTAACACCAATAAGTATTTGTTCCGTGTGAGATCGCATAGTTTAAATTAAAACATTATTGACAGATCGAATACTCAGTCATGGGGAGATATATTTGCTGCCATACTGTTTTGTACTAATGACGTTTTGTGATTTTCAAATGGGCCTACATTTCACCCTACCAAATTTTCCATGTCTTTATCTCTCTCTCAAAAAGTGTTAATACCCCACATTAATACCCCACGGTCATTACACTCTTGTTATTATTATGCTATCGCTTGTGAAGTCAGTGTCCTTGGCAATGGCAGCATTTACTGTCTGTACCCAGATGTCTTCAGGAATTGATCTTTTATATCTTATATTTCTTTGGTGTCTGGCTGCAGTATATAGAACATAGAACATAGAACACTACAGCACAATTAGGCCCATCTGCCCACAAGTTGTGCCGATCATATCTATAGTGACCAGGCTATAGACCTATCTGTAACTCCCAATCCCATTAAATCCCATGTACTCATCCTGAAGTCTCTTAAAAGACCCCAGCGAGTTCGTCTCTACCACCACTGACGGCAACCGATTCCATTCACTCACCACCCTCTGAGTGAAAAACATATCATGCGCTGATGAAAGCATAGTGACAATAGGGATTGAGCTCACACGAAAATGGAACAACTCCGATATCGCCCGAACTCAGCATGTTGAGTTCGAAGGGAATGCGCAATTCAGGATATTGCCGTCCGCCTCTCCTTTTACTTCCAGGTGGTAGATATCGCGAGTTTGGAATGAACCGGTGTATCAGTCTTGGTCATTTGTTATTGTGTATCACCTACACGGTGCACTAATGATTCAGGTGATGGCTGGGATTTCCAGCAAATCAGGCTGCTGACCAGCACCTTCTATGTTGTTGCTTGTTAGTGTCATTACTGGAGAAAAAGAGGAGGTTTAAGCTGATATGGAGGAACTTTAAGGAAGATGTGTAGGAGAAACTGAGAAGGTAGTGCGTGCATGGAACGCCCTTCCAGATGAGGTAGTGGAAGCAGACACATTAGCAACATTTAAGAGGCATCTGAAAATGTACAGGAAGAAATATAAAAGGTATGGATGGAAATAGGTCATAAGTTTTTTTTCGCTGGGCATTATGATGGGCATGACATCTAAGGACCAAAGAATCTGTTCCTGTGCTGTATTTTTTTTTGCTCTGTTCTTGAAACGAATCAGTGGAATTACTACTACTCCCAGACTGCCCTGTTCGGCTAGAATTTCAATTCATACATGTCCCGTCTGTCCAACAGACCCAGTGGAGTATGTAATTCTACCTGCTGACATATCCGTGGTAAATCTAATGTTTGTGAAGAGTTAATAAGGATAGTTGAGGATTGTCTGCATTGGAAATAAATGACGCACTGTCCGTATTGTGGGCGATGATGCAGAGATATTCGATGACTTTATCAATGTTACTCTGTGTATCAACTCATAATTTTCAACAAACCAACTGGAGACAGGAATCACTGCCCTGTTGATTCTATTACGTAAACTCGGAATTAAAATTGATTGGGAGATTTGAGTGAAACAACATATCCCTGTTTGGGAATACGGGGTTGCACGTGGTTAAAAATATTTATTAACAAGGAATGAGAGCAGGACATTCAGAGCCCAAAATATAAGGAGTGTGGTAATTTGAATAAAACTTAAAATCAACTGCTTGTAAGTCATATAGTGAAGGAATAACACAGATCGTCAATGTTGACTTGAAGAACTCGGTTTTGACAGTTTCATTCATCTCGTATTCCAGCAAAGACTAATTTTCAAAATTTCATTTCAGGGAGACCAGGGAACAGCCAGGCTGATCCATCAGGTAATCGCCCTCCGAGTTCATATCTAACATTTTACTGCACTGATCTATCCAACTGAATGATAAATCCCTGAGACAATGTCAATATCTATGCGTCCAATGTTTGCCTGTCAGTTGTGAAGGAAAATGTTCTTGCAATGTTTTCCTGAAAATCTTTAATTGCTGCCCTCTAATTACGAGCGACACTAAATTACGTCCCGGACGAGCAGGTTGAGAGGCAAAGTGTCCCCGCTGCTGTTTAGAAATAAATTTTCACTTCCCAAGTTACCAATCAGCGCTGAAATGCAATGCGATGTTTCACCCCTTCCACCATCGTGATATTAGGCTTGCACCGAAAACCCGCCGTAATTTCCTGTCCCTGGAAGGGCTGGAGACTACCTGACTGTCTAATTCAGCCGGTTGCAGTAAGGTGGCCCTGGCTCGACAGTAGTGACAGATATCGAATCCATACTAGGATTGAGATTCCACTGCATTAGTCCAGGCAGTGTGGCGGACAGGGGACAATGGCAGTCCTGAATGGTGTGGATTGAATCAGTTAAACACCTATCGACACTCCTGCCTGACACAGCCGAAACCTGCTTCCAATTTCCGGATGTTTTCCACTGGCAATCCATATTGTCCCTTCCAGGGTTTGTTGAGATCCTGGACACACTCGATATTTGACTTGATTCCTATCCGACCTGTTGCATCAGGCGGCCAATAACTGGTGGTTTATTTCTGTATTTTACAGAGGCGGTGAAGCTGAGACTGGCGAATGGGCAGAGTCGGTGCGCTGGGAGAGTGGAGATTCACTACAGGGGACAGTGGAGCACTGTGTATGGTAATGGCTGGGACCAGCGGGACGCCGATGTTGTGTGTAGGGAGCTGGGCTGCGGGACCGCGCTCTCTGCACCAGGCGGGGCTCACTTTGGGGAAGGATCCGGACCCATTGTGACGGATTATGTTGAGTGCGAAGGGAGTGAGAGCGCTCTGCGGGAATGTCGCTCCTGGACATGGGGTGACTATCGTGACTATGGCTATTCGCACTCCTATGATGCCGGCGTGATTTGTTCAGGTAAAAAAAAAACAAATCTGTCCATCTTCTACAGCTCGCTCTCCTGGAAAGGGCGGGTAAGGTATTCCGAGACTGCGCACAGTCATAAGGCGAGTGGTGAATAATTTCAATATTCTGAAAATAGAAGTTTTTTCACATTAATACCAGGATTTAATTTTATAACAAAATCACAACAATGACAGTGATTAATAATTGCCACAACCGTGCACAGGCCAGCTGTATCCTTGAGCTGAGCGCTTGCTGTTAGTTATGTTCAGGGGAGGAATTTTTCGCTCCCGATTCCTCACTGTTCAGTTCCGATCACCATTCCACAAATAATGAAGCATTCCAGGGCCACACAGAGCAAATCCTGGACAACAATCAGCCTTCTGCTCAGCAACCGTTTATCTTCATCAGTCCGCAGCATTTTGTTTATTTTGCTATTTTAACTTAGCTCCAAATCGCCCCATTCTCAATGCCTATTTTCTGCATCAGTGTCCAGAAATTGTCCTCTCAATGAAAGTATAGTTCGAACACGAGAGATACAGTCGCAGGCATCCCGACCCCAGAGCCATTCGAGCTCTCCACTGCCATCACTCCTCCCCCAATGCCTCATCGGACACAACCACACACCTCTAGATATAGGCAGATCTGTTCGCAACCACGTTGGGGATGTGGGAGGGGGGGGAACCTGCCAGGAGAAAACGGAGAGCGGTTGCTTGAGGGAGGCCCGGATGCGTCAGTGAGTCCCGATTTTGCCTGTGCAGAGTCAAACATCGGGCATGCTTTGATCGGCTGGCTGTGTACAGAGGTATATTTAAGTGGAGCCCGGATTATTTGGCTGTCCGTCAGAATTGGCGGCTATCTCTGAATTAAATCCGGGTGTCTCGGTCCATGTGTTTGACATTTACTGACTATTGATTGCGGAGGCCATACAGCGCTTATCCAGTCACTGCGGCTACTTTCAGAGCAGCAATCAGTGGCCAGATTGAAGGTGTTCCAGGAACGGAGTGAGGATGAGAAAGGCCTGGAAGAGAGTCATGCGGACTGGAAACTTCCCTCTATTCTTCCCTCGCCACAAATTCTGCCACAGCTGCTGAATTGTTCCAACATTTTCTGATGTTGTGTGAGAGGGGAGTGGCTGGATATCCCCTGTCTCTCCAGCCGTATTGTTTTAATAACTGTCATGTAAATCCTCTTCTCAAAATGTTTGATACTATTTGGAAACTGATCTCTCACACCCTGAATCTGATGAATACCGGCCGTTCTTGTGTGATTTCCGTTTGTGTTGTTTTTTCAGACGAGTTTACCTTGAGAATCTGTCAGGTAGATCTATCAGAAATGTTCTTGGGGGGTGTTATTGCATTTGGATAAATTATGCTGGATCACATTGTTCAGGAGGTTGTATTTCAAATAAAAAAGTGTGGCCGTCGATAGATACTTTCTCCAGAATAAAATGAAGGAAGATTAGTTGTTTTAGCATTTAAAGTTGCTGCAGCTTTAGGCAAGTTTCACACATTGTAAACTGATAGAGGAAGGTGTTGTCGAGACTCAGTTAACAGTAGCCTGGGACACTTTCACTGGTCTGTTTTCCAGAACAAGAGATCCTTTTAAGGGTGCAGTTCCCTGAATTGTTCATTCCCTTCCTGATATGGAGTGACACAATTTCTTGACATTTGAAGCAGAAATTCTTCACTTCATGTCCTAGCCGTCTAAATAGAAATGCTAAAATTCCAGGAGAATTTTTGATTCTGTTTTGCATCTCGCTTTACATTTTGTGACTTGTGCCGATGGACCCTCAATAAAGATCTAGTGCAGTTCGCTAATTACCATTTCGACATTCTGGGAGCCACTGTTTCATTTCGGGTTGAAATACTTTCAAAACCTTCATTCTGAACACGTTTCAGTGCCGAAAAACACAAAGAATTTTGTTTGATGTCTATCAGTTAAAACGTCTCTGGGTCAACAATTCCATATGTTATTGATTCAGGTCTGTCTTTTGCACACTGTGATATTTCCCATCACCAGGCGGCAGAGGGAAGTAATACTCTGAACTTAATGAAATAAACCAGCAGTCCGTTCAATTTAACGGGGGAACTGGGGAAGAGTCTTCCAGAAGATTCGCTGAAAGACTGAACACGTTTTCTGGAGAAAATAATAATTGACACCTACTGCACTTGATGAAACATCTTTAATTATAGAAAGTCTTAATGAAAAAGAAGGACAGTCAGTCAGTTGAGTCTCACCGAAAGAACATCTAACCCAAGTCGCACCCCACATATTACCTCGATAATGCCCCTGAACTCTACATCTTTAGAAATAAGAGTCAACCGAGAGGATAGAGATTCAGAACCAGTCCTGATAGAATCTAATTAAGCAGATGTGAATACTTTATGACAATAAATAACATTATTGTGATTTGTTGTTGTTCAGCCCACAGATTTCCAAAACTCGTATCCGGGGCTTTTCCATGCTCCGGCAGATTAGAGATCCATAACGATATAGAATCTGGCACAGTGTGTGACCTTGACTTGGATTGGAATGACGCCAGAGTGGTTTGTGCTGAACTGCAGTGTGGAGATGCGGTTTCCATTAGAAAAGGGGCTTATTCTGGAGAGGGCACGGGACTTATATGGAACGATGGATTTGAATGTAAAGGCAGCGAGACAAGACTGACAGATTGCCCCCTTGTTCCTGTAAAACGGTCCAAGTGCACCCACAGCAACGATGTCAGTGAGATCTGTTCCGGTGAGTACAGAAATTGTAAATATTAGGAAAACGTTCTCAATATTTCAGTAATGGAGTGATTACAGTTTTTGTTTCTTTCCAACATGGACACACCTAAACAGCCTTCATATTTCATTGTCATTTCTTGTAACGTTGGAATATTATTTCAGTGTTTTTTTTTGCAAATCAGAAATATCTGCATTTTTATTAACGTTCTGAAATTAACAGGTTTTTATTGTTGATTTAGTGCCTCAGACAGATTTCTCTTAAACCATTCTCCATATGCCATTCTTTATTAACATGGTAAATAGTCATTCTCTGCCTCCCAAGACATGAACCCATTGCATGGACTTTCGCAGACAATAACTGTGTTTGCATTTTAAACGGACATTGGCACAGCAGAATAAATGAAAGGTTTTATAATTCAAATATCTTGTATTAAACAAAATAATTGAATGAGCTCAGAAAAGACATTGCAAGTGTATGTTGTTTCATACAGCTTTTCAGGTGGAAAATTGTACGCATGTGAAAGAGAAGATTTCAAAGCATGGATAATGTATCAGTAGTGTGCATAGCCTCCAAAATAACAAAGTATTTTTTTCGATAGACATTTACTTTCTGAATTGCCTGGTCCGAAATTCTGTCTACTTTTGGAGGTGCAGTCACCAGTTTATGCTCAGCTTATTGCTCTCGAAGACATAGTTTGATGATTGCATCATAACGCAATGCTTAAACACCGTGCAGTTTATTTAAAATATATAGTGGACCTATTCCAAACACACTATATTCTGTCAATGGCACATTAGCTTTTCTCTTCAGGATGTACTGCTCTCTTGGTGTTGAAACGCCTTAGTAAAAACATCACGTATTATGTTAATTAGTTCTATGCGATCTTGTATTAATATTGGACAATGAGTGTGGCTGCAGGTGTAAAGTATGTTTTCCCGTTTACAAAAATAAACTGGCATGTTTTCTTCTAATGTCGATGTATAAATTATTTGCGAAAGTATTTATTCCTGAAACAGGAAACCATGGGCCGAGATTGGTTGGTGGAAAGGACAGCTGCTCCGGCTGGGTGGAAGTGATACATGGAGAGCACTGGGGGACACTCTGTGATGTTTACTTTGAAATAGAAGACGCCAGTGTGGTCTGTGAACATCTTCAGTGTGGAGTGGTCGAGAAAATCCCAAGAGGAGCAGCCTTTGGGAAGGGAAATGGGACAATGTGGAAGGAGAACTATAACTGCCGCGGGAACGAGTCCCGGTTGTGGGAGTGTCCGGTTTCATCCGTGGAAGAGTTTAAGTGCACACATGGAAATGACGCCAGTGTCATCTGCTCGGGTGAGTCCCTAAATCAAGATAATGAAAACACATGGTGTGGGGATTGAAGAGGTATTTGTACATTTGAGCGCCCAAATGCTAGCCTATCCTCGAATTACGTAAATACATTTTATCACTCTGC
Organism: Sphyrna mokarran; assembly: GCA_024679065.1. Classification (NCBI taxonomy): domain Eukaryota; kingdom Metazoa; phylum Chordata; class Chondrichthyes; order Carcharhiniformes; family Carcharhinidae; genus Sphyrna; species Sphyrna mokarran. The sequence goes on along the minus strand of JAGIQG010000041.1, from coordinate 4,081,155 downwards.
CTATTAATTTGCTTCAGATTGGAGCAGCCACGCTGGCTGTGCAGCCTCCTGTCTGTCTGGGCTCAGCAGAGTTTCATAATATCCTTCACTTCTGCACTGGGGAAGCTGTTCTGTTGAAAGGTAATATTAATTTGAGTTAATTTGTTGCACTCTAACCACTGGTCTCCATGTCTTTCTTCACCTAGATGAAAACTGGTCACTGAGATTGATGAATGGGGGAAGTCGGTGTGATGGGCGAGTGGACATTTACTACAACCACAGCTGGGGCAGAGTGCAGGACAGCCTCTGGGATCTGAATGACGCTAATGTGACCTGTAGACAGCTGGGCTGCGGAGAAGCGCTAACCGCCTATAACAATTCAAAGTACGGAGAGGGTGAAGGGCCTGTGTGGGTGAATGATGTCCGGTGTGAAGGAAACGAATCGCATCTCCGGAAGTGCAGCACATTCTCATTGAACCTGTATCACAGTGACAGCATCGGCGTAGGGGTTCTGTGCTCAGGTGAATAAACAGGTTATTTTCTTCGTCAACTGGGAATTTCCTTCATTGTCTTTTCGGGAGATCGTATGTGAGATATTTGACAAGATGTCCCGGGGAAAAGCATAATTGTTTGGAATATGATGACAATAACAATTTAATAAAATCAGTTAACAACTTTATAAATCTCCAGTTAATCTCTACTAGTAAATTGAGACCAACAAACAAAAGACAGTTTCGGCAATGGGGCTAATGTGTTGATCAGTGGGGTGGGTTTCAACAGCACAGAAAAGGAGGGTCGAGTTTAAGAAGGGAAATGCAATCTTGCATCCCAGTCACTAACATAATGACTGTTAAATATGTTTGAAGAAAGGCTTGCTGCATAAAGTGTCGGATAGAAAGAGAAGCCAAACTCTGAGTTAAAGTTAATTTATTGATATTCGTTCAGACTGAAAATAACAGTGCAACGAAATTAGTTGTCCGAATCTCCACAGTCTTCCACAATGTTGGAGTTACCCAGAGGAAACAGATGTAGGCACAGGGGGAAAGTACGGATCCACATCGGCAGTGATTCAAACCAGGAATCGAACCCTGATCCCTGGCATTGCGAATAACCAGTGCTAACCATTGTGTTACTGTGTGGATTAAAAAGAGTCAGGGGAAAAAGGTTGAGAGAGTGAAAGGTTGAGAGAGAGAAAGGTTGAGAGAAAGACTGAGAGAAACTTTGAGAGAGAGAGAGAGAACGATTTAAAGAAAAAGACTGAGAGAGAGACAGAGAAATAGTTGGAGAGAGAAAGCAAGTGAAGAAGTTCATAGTCACCATCGCACATACTTTCCCCCGGTGATCTCTCAAACTCCTTCCATCCCCTCTTCCATGGTGGGGGAGACAGACCCTGGACCAGGAGCTTTGTGCTGGGTAAAGGGGAAGGAGGTTAAAATCTCAGAGCTGGAACTCCATGCTGCACACACACACTGACTCACTCAGTCACAGAGACACAGCTTACCTGATACTTACCCAGCCGCGTGGAGACAGAGACAGAACAAAGCATCCCCAGCCTTTTTATAACTTCACTGAGTCACACACAAACTGTCCACACCTTCCCAATCAAACCCCCCCTCCAACCACATCTCCAGACCTCACCTGGATACACCTCCTCCAGGTATGGTCCAGTCCAACACCAACCTGATTCTGAGTGTGTGTGTGCGTCGGGGGGAGGGGGGGGGGTGTTAGTGAGCAGCAGGCAAATGGTTTATCCCAAGGCTCTCTCCCTCCTCCCCATCCCAGCTTCTCATCACCAGCACTGGGAGCTGAGAGAAGATGGATTTAAAGGAACTCGCAGCTCTGCACTGCCAGAGAGGTCAGCTCTGAATGTGGATTGTATAACTTGTTTATCATCGGTTACAGGTTTGCTCCCTTTGCTGATTCTTGCAAAGCTCCCTTTCCCTTAAGTCGCTTGAACTGAAACAATTTCTTGCAAAGATATTAGTTGCCTCATTTAGAAATCCCATTTCTGATTTACAATGGAATCTGTCTGTTGTTGTAAGTGCGGGTATCTGAATGTGTGTGTGTTCCCTGTGCTTAATGACTCACCAGACACCAGAGCTGCAAAAACAAGCGTTTAGATTATTTTTTAAACGTTAGAAGCACATTAGAAGGGGGAGAGGAGGGAAAGAATGAGAGTGAAGTTTCTATCTGATAAGTGCTGTAAATGTGTCTTTAACTAGCAGCTCTGCAGAGAGACAGATACAGGATTTCAAACTCTCTGGGAGCTGTATTAAAAAACAGACTCACGGTTGCACATTTAAACTAAACATACATGATGAAGGTTCGTATTGATGGGAGAGAATCCAATGCAGATCAAATAGCCAGGTTGGTGATGATGTTGATCAGGAAGGGCGGGGGAGGGGAGAGAGAAGGGAGGGGATTGGGAAGGGAATGTGTGTGAGTGCGGCTCTGTGCGTGTGCTGGTCGCTGCTGGTGAGTTGGAATGTGTGCGGTTCATTGAGAAACGTTTTAATTTCATTCCCGTGTTTTGGAGGAGCGGCCATCAGGGTGGATTTGAAACCTGCATTCTCGAGATAACAAGGAAATGATGATCATTTTAGCAGCAACTTGTGTGAGATCTCAGGAAAGGTCACTGTCTGAAAGGTCAACTCGCTGTCAGCCTACTTGCATATTTGAAGATTTTCTGATTTGTTCCGATTTATGTGTGTGAACTGGTGAAGCATCTGATGAAGTTTTTATGGCAAAATGAGCCAGTGAAAAAGCAAAGGATAGAATGTTTGCTTAAAACGTTCTGAGTGGAACAACTGATTACCACAATTGCATAATGTAGGCAAAGCAGAACCAGCAGCAGTGAGTGGGTCAGATCCAAATCCAAAACGGTCGGATTATATTATTGTTGGAAATGTGAATATCTGGAAGATTTGTAAATGCTACATCATTTATTTTACATGTTTTCTTTTCTAGAGCGTAGATTAATGTCCCTGTCAACAGCAGTTAAAATTCAGTTTTTAATTTTGCTGCATATAATACAATAATTTAAATTTATCAATGAGATATATTTGTATGACAAATATAATACGTCACTTTCATTATTCTATTAGAACACAAGCAGTTAAGGCTCTCTGGCGGTGGAAGCCGATGTGCGGGCCGATTGGAGATTTATTACAATGGGACCTGGGGCTCAGTTTGTGATGATTCCTGGGATCTGACAGACGCTGATATGGTTTGCAAGCAGCTGGATTGTGGACATGCATTGCGGCTTCCTCTTCCTGCTTCGGCTGGACCTGACACACAGCCAATTTGGTTGGATGAGCTGGAATGCTCTGGGAATGAATCATTTCTCTGGGAATGTCCCCATGCATTGTGGGGTAAACACGACTGTATTCATAAAGAAGATGTGAAGATCATGTGCTCTGGTAAATGTCCCAACTTCAGTTACATTAGAAGTTTTATATATAAGACATGTTCCTGATATACCTAAGGATGGTACTTACGAATGCTCTTCTGCCAAATCCCTCCCTGTGATATTTATTCAGGGCATCATTATCGCTACAATATTTCTATATCCTACTTTTGATAGGTTGCCTTATGTTTCTTTATCTCTCATTTCCTGACATAAACAGATCTTCCAATTAATATCACTGACTATTATGATCACAAGTCTTAAATTTCATCAATGTGTAAACTGTTTCAGACAACTGGATGATTTGGCAAAGACATTTGGTTTAATCACTTATTTCTCAAAACGCATGCTGTCACTTTATTCTTTGCATCAAAATTCGCTGCATTCCACTTAGCAATACGAACACTAAGTTCTCATCGGCATCTTTATCCTGTCATGTAATAGCATTTTGTTAGATACTTGCAATCCTCTTTAGGATTAATTGTGCAGACAAATTTGCTGCCACAATAGACGTTCATTTTTATTTTATTATTGCTGATTACAAAGTCCTACTGATTTATTTAACTCCCAAGGACCAGCGACCGCAGCACAAATGCATGAACTTCACTCCGGGAATTTTGTTACTTTAGCAATGAAAAAGTTCATGAACTTTTTAAAATCTACTTTTTCACTGATTGCCTGGTTTCCCATTGACTTTCGTGGCCTTTCATTAGGGGAACTTTTTGAAACTCTGCAGGTAATCCACGCACAGAACACCCAAAATATTGCCCCTTTCACCATTGCTGCAAGCTTTGCAAATAAATCAATCGGCTTCATCGTTCAAATGTTTCGAGTGAAATTCGATATTGCTTATTCTTGATTATGTCTGTTTTTATGTGACGCTTTTTTCAATAATTAAGGCAAAGAGTGAATTCATCTTACACAGATAGTGCGAGGATACTGAATTGATAATTGAACCACGTGCTTATTTATGATTTGTTTGACAGAGCACAAAGAACTGCGTTTGGTGAAGGGAAAGCATCGCTGTGAGGGCAAAGTGGAAGTGCTCTATAACGGGACCTGGGGAACAGTGTGCTCTGAAAAGCTCGAGCGAGATGCTGGAGCTGTGATCTGTAAACAGTTAGGTTGTGGCAAATTTCTTTCCATCGACTATGACGCTCGCTCATTCGGAGAAGGATCCGGACCTATTTGGTTGGATGAGATCGAGTGCCTTTCACACGAGTCGACCCTTTGGCAGTGCCAGGCAGACCCGTGGGGTCAACACAACTGTGAGCATCGGGAAGATGCAGGTGTCGTTTGTTCAGGTAACACCATCAATCATTCTGCTTGCATGTTTGATTTGAAATATTGATGAAGCTCATGGATTCAACATGTTTGTCTCATCAACAGAGGGAGACAAACCGAAGCAAGAGCAGGACTCTGTCAACAGCTGCAAGCAAGAATCAGGTTTTTGTCAACTTAATAAAACAGCTATCTGATTGTATTTCTCTCTTGTACTACATCAAGTTTAGTAATTTACTTATTATCTTTGGCAAACTCAGGACAAAGTTTGCGCTTGGCTGGAGGTAACAACAGCTGCTCCGGGAGAGTGGAGATATTGTGTAATGGAGCCTGGGGCACGGTGTGTGATGATTCCTGGGATTGAACGATGCCAGTGTTGTCTGCAGACAGCTGGGCTGTGGCTCTGCTCTGGAGGCCACAGGAGGGGCTGCTTTTGGGCAGGGTAACGGTACTATCTGGCTGGATGAGATGAAGTGCACCGGAAGCGAATCCATTTTCTTTGACTGCCCTTCTTCATCATTCGCTCAAACTGACTGTGATCATAAGGAAGATGCCAGTGTGATTTGCTCCAGTAAGTGTCCACTGCGTGTTGAGGTTTGGGATTGTGTGACGTTGTTCGGCCCATTCATTCATGTTTTCAGATGTCTTTCTGACTAACAATGCAAATAATTGTGTCCCTTTTACCATATCTTCATCAGGTCCGGAATTATTTCCGACTGTTCGCCCCACCCCTTCAGGTATGTCTCAGTAATAAATATTAATCACTATCACGGCTCATTTTACATGCGGATTAATAATTGCCAAACATTTGCATTGCCTTAATTTTGTCAATTTGTAACGACAGTCTGAGTGTTCTGATAAACATGTTATTATTTAAAAACGTTGTGGACACTTTATCTCACAAAAACTTCCTTGAATCTTTCATCAAGGAATTGAAGATGAAAGCACCTCCATCCCTCTGATGATTTGCATATCACTCGGTGTCCTGTTGATCTGTGAGTTAATCGCCCTTTTGGCAGTAATGCAGGGAAGATCATCAATAAAAGGTAAGACCTGATTCATATCCCTGAACCCGCGCTGAGTCATGGATGTTGCTTCATACATTAGATGGGCTTCTCTACCAATTTATATGGAATGATTTGAAAACATTTCAAAAACAAATTAACTGAGCATTGACCAGGAATTTATTTCGAGTCACACGAGAAACAGTAAAATATTACAGATAAATGAGAGAGTTATTTACGTTCATATTCCTGCTCCATCCACCCGTGCATGGGATACGTTTTGTTTTGTTTTTGTTGTTGTTGCAATTAAAAAAAAAAGTTGAACGCAACAAATTGAACTCTAATGACCTGCACACTTTAGTCTTAAAGGAGATGGCGGCAGATATAGTGTACTTCTTTTATTATTTCAATGTTTCCAAGATTCTGGAAAGATACCAGTGGATTGGAAACACGCTAGTGTGACACTCTTATTCAAACAAAAGGAGAAACACAAAAAGAGGCAAACTGGAGAATACTTATTTTGACCTCTGTTGTGAGAAATTGTTGCAGTCAGTCATTAAGCAAGAGATAACTGATCAATAGAAAACTATGCGGAATTCACCAGAATCAGCTCGATTTAATGAAGGAAAAGTTATGTTTCACAAACTTGGATAAGTTCTTTTTTGAGGATTTAAATAGCGAGGGGGATGATGGGATCACGAGGATGGCACATCTGGATACTTGAAAGCTTTGGAAAAAAGAGTGGTAGATCCCAGAGGTTGGGCACAGAATATTGACTTGGATAGAGAATTTGCTGAGTGAGAGAAAGTATAGCATCGGGATAAAAAGGCTCCTTCTCTAGATAGAAAGCCAAATGTAACACGTGCGATTCCGTAGTTTTCAGCTTTCAGCAGTTTACAACTAATAAAACTGACCTGTGATTCGGGCCAGAGATGAGTGGGAAAGCAGGTCCTGACGAGATTATTGACTTTACAGATAGATATTACCGGGCTCGGATATTGGACCAGAATGTGGCAGATAGAGGTTAATATGGATACTTGTGTGATCATACATTTTCGCAGAAGAAATGTAACTGAGTGTTCAAATGGGAAGCACATATTCAAAGTCTGTCAATGCAGAGGGATCTGGGTGTCCTTGTGCCTGATTGACAGAACGTGAATGTACAGAAGCAGCATTTCGTAAGAACGACAAACAGAACGTCGGAATTTATTGCAGAAGGACAGGAATTTAAATGCAAAGCAATGTTACTAACACTGGATAAGGCTTGGTAAGAACTCATCCGGAGTATTGTGTCCAGATTTAGTCTCCATACATGATGAATGAGATCTGACATTGGAGCAAGTTCAGGGGGATGCTTATCAGATTGATTCCCTGGATAAAAGGCCTACCGTGATAGAGCATTTGAAGAGACTAGGCTTGCACTCACTGGAGCTCAATAGAATTAGGGGGAATCTGATTGACGTATATAAAATGCTAAAGGGATTGATGAGGTGGATGTTGAAATGATTTTCCTCTTTGTTGAAAAGTCTTTAACAAAGATTCATAGATTTAGAGTGAGAGGAAGGAGTTCCAAATCTGAGGTGAGAGATAAATTCTCTCAGAGGATTGTGGATCTTTGGAAAGACTGTCCAGAGTACAGAGGAGACAGAATCAGTCAGCAGATTCAAGAAAGAAAAAAAAAAAGTGTCTCAATGAAAGATGGATAAAACTGAAATGGAGCAGGCAGGTTTGTGGATTGGAGAGCAGGATAAGATCAGCCATGATTATGTACAACGTTGAAATTATCTCAAATGGCTGAATTGCCCAATCTCGCTCCTAATTGCTTTGTTCCTCCTAATTCCTATGTCCCAATGTGTTTATTAGTTATTTAGCAACTGACAGTTTCTTTGCACTTACAATTGGTTGCTAACCAACACTGACTTTTTTTTTGCTGTGTCAAGCTCACAAATAGTACTCAACCCATGTTGAGATGTAATTGTACGATTTTCCAGAATTATGAATGCCAATACTGCATCCCAGCAAAACTACGCCACTAATATTAGAGGACTCAAGCCAGTAAATAACGTCCGCTCTCTGAGTCAGATGCTCCATGTTCAGTCCCAAGACTTTATAGAACAAAGTGTCAGCACTTCCTGTAAAATCCTCCCAAGGCAACAATGCTGAGCAGTGAGAACTGGAGATATTTTGTTCGGCCATGCTCGGTATGGGGTGGCGCCCCTCTGCTCCATGTTAAAACATGGCCATCGAATCTGATGAATATCTGTCTTTGCACCACTAGTTTTGAACGGATAGACAAACCGACTGTAAGTGTCTGAACTCGCACTGAGTTATCTTGATTCCAATCTTATGCGCTGACTTTCACTGGTCTCTAAATGCCTCAGTGTTCCTTGTGATGGAGGCAGTGACATCATCACTGGATTCATGGTGCAGAGAAACAAAGTAAATTCAGCGGGATCCTGGTACGAATCTAACCTCTACATGGATTGAGATATGAAATCAATACAAATCATGAACAGATATATAGTTCCAGAATGTAAGAATATGCTAATTGTCCCGGTCTTCCTCCAACAGATCCTGCCGTGCGTAGCTGAGATCCACCTAATGTTATATACCAAGCCATATACGAAGAAATAGACAATAATCCTCCCGCCAAGCAATTCACTCAGTCTCGTTGTTCAGGTTTGTCATTTTTTTAAAAAAAGCAAGCTGCATGAAAAAAAAAACACTTAATGTTTACCCGCTTTTAGCAGTGGTGAAGAGAAGCATTAACCTCACTGTCCTCATAAATGTCTTTATTTATCTTCAGAAAATTTGCGTGCTTAATAAATTACAAATATTCATTATTGTTCAAGAAAATGTTTGCCTTCTGTTTAAAAATCAAAAGCAAATAACTATTTCCAATTTCCAACTGCTTTTCAACTTGCACATATCAAAGTCTGATCTAGATCACAATAAGTAAAATATTTGATTGAATATGTAAATACACTCAATACCTTCTTCCTGCTGGCCACATACACAGCGTCCAATTACAGGACAGATTAGGATTTGGGAAATATCCTGGAGTACAATAGTTTTGTGTTTGGTACAATTGGTAGTTTTAAAACATTTTTTTAGAATCAAAGATAAAATATAATAAGAACAGAGGATCAGTTGAGAGAAATAAGGGTTACAAGGAAAGAGGTGTTGGGGCTGTTAGGCAGCTTAAAGACATATAAAGCTCCGGGGCCTGATGGCATTTACCCCAGGCTGCTAAGGGAGTTGAGGGAAAACCTAGCTGGGCCTCTGACGCAAATCTTTGTCTCTTCTTTGGACACAGGCGAGGTCCCAGAGGACTGGAGGATAGCAAACGTAGTACCGTTGTTTAAAAAAGGTCAGAGGGATCACCCAGGGAACTATAGGCCGGTGAGCTTGACTTCAGTTATAGGTAAGCTAATGAGAGGATCCTTAGGGACAGGATGTATGAGCATCTGGAGCGCTGCGATCTGATCAGGGATACGCAGCATGGCTTCGTCAAGGGGAAGTCTTGTCTTACAAATCTAGTGGAATTTTTTGAAGAAGTAGCAAAAACAGTTGATGAAGGACAGGCTGTTGATGTCGTCTACATGGATTTCAGTAAGGCGTTTGACAAGGTTCCTCATGGTAGACTGATAGAGAAGGTGAAGGCACATGGGATACAGGGTCGGGTATGTAGATGGGTCGAGAACTGGCTCGGCAGGAGGAGACAGAGGGTAGTAGTGGAAGGCTCTTTTTCCGGCTGGAAGCCTGTCACTAGTGGAGTGTCACAAGGCTCAGTCCTAGGTCCTCTTCTATTTGTGGTCTACATAAACGACTTGGAAGTTGGGGTAGGTGGTGAGATCAGCAAATTTGCTGATGACACCAAAATGCTTGGATTGGCAGGTACAGAGGAGCAGTGCCAGGCAATACAACAGGACATAGATAGGTTGGTAGACTGGGCAGATAGATGGCAAATGGAATTTAATCCGGATAAATGCGAGGTGATGCATTTTGGCCGGGAAAATGTAGAAGAGAGTTATAGGATAAAAGGTAAAACTATTCGGAGTATAGAGACGCAGAGAGACTTGGGGGTGCAGGTTCACAAGTCTCTGAAGGTGTCTTCACAGGTGGAGAAGGTGATAAAGAAAGCTTATAGTATGTTAGCTTTCATAGAAAAGGGTATAGAATACAAGAGTAGGAGTTTGAGGTTGCAGTTGTATAGAACGTTGGTTAGGCCTCACTTGGAATACTGCGTCCAGTTCTGGTCGCCGTACTATCGGAAGGATGTGGAGTCCTTGGAGAGAGTGCAGAGGAAGTTTACCAGGATGCTGCCTGGTATGGAAGGACTGTCTTATGAGGAACGATTAAATAGACTGGGGTTGTTTTCCCTTGAAAGACGTCGGCTTAGAGGGGATCTCATAGAGGTGTATAAGATTATAAGGGGTATAGATAGAGTAAAAGGAGGTAAACTTTTTCCACCTTTAGAAATGGATAGGACGAGAGGTCATGGCCATAGGGTGAGGGGGGCTATGCATAGGACGAATATTAGAGGGCAGTTTTCACACAAAGGGTAGTGGGGGTGTGGAATGCACTGCCGAGTAAGGTGGTGGGAGCAGGCACGCTAGGGCTGTGTAAGGGTCTCTTGGACAGCCACATGAGCGTTATGCAGATAGAGGGATATAGTAGGACTGTTTAACTATGGCTTTTTTTTCCACAGGTAATTCGGTCCATACTTGACCAACAATGAGCATGCATTCGGCAGGTGGTGCGAGGACAGCTCTTGGATGTTGATTCATGGGTTGCCTGGTACTTCATGTCGTAAATGAGTGCTTTATGTGGACCATCTGAAGGGCACCATGACAGCTCAGAGACTATCGCTGTAGCTGTGCAGACACTTGGAATTGGGCCAGTGTCTGCGGGAGTTTGCGTGTTCTCCCCGTGGTTGTATGGATTTTCTCCGGGCACTCCGGTTTCCTCCCACAACCCAAAAATTCGCTCGTAGGCTGATTGGGAAACAAATTGTCCCTATAGTGAGAGTCTTCCATATTAGGAATAACCTAAATTTATAATAGGATAATGGAATTGCTACCCTATAGTTATGACGGCGGCGCGGGCTCGTTGGGCCGAAGGGCTTGTTTCCCGTGCTGTGTTGCTCTAAAAAAAACAACTAAACAGAAGCAAACCATTAAATAAAAAAAAACGCATCGTCAATGCAGGAAGGAACAACAGCCACGGAAATCTATTCGACTCAGTGGAGTAGTGAAATGAGCCAAGTGACAAATGGAATCGGGGGATAAAATGATGGTGTTATTTGTTAAGATTGCAAAGGAGGACCACTATATTAGCGATTAATCGAATATTAATTAAAATAATGAAATATTCAAATGAGGGAGAAGCAAAATGGCCAATTCAGAATTCACTTCAGATATTTTCGAAGGATAGTTTTCATAAAATAATGACATTACAGAAATGAAAGAAATATTAATTAATTGATTGTTTCTGTTTCTACCAGAGATAACACTTAAGTTCATGACTTCACTAGATGTGAGTGGGAGTGGTATGAACAGGTCAAAACAAAAACGAACTGAAAACATGAAACTCATTGAAACATTTTCATTCATGCATTTTCAATGAAAGGAAACTTTTAGCAGAAGTAGAATTGCAGCTTTTCACCCACTCATCGCTAATGTGTGTAATGTCAGGGTGATGGCGGAAAGCAAACTGTGAATAGGAAAGAAAAAGGAGAACGCCAATAAAACAGTTTATTGAACATTATTGGGAGGAAAACTAATCAACAGGAAGAAATAAATTATCTACATTAAAGCAATAGAAAAAATAATCATGATAGGATCCCTCACATCATAAACACAATAAAAATCTCACAAAAGTTACAGTATAGATACAGTAAGCATCACAAAAGTATTTCTGTCGTGTCCAGCATTCATTTGGGAAACTGCCATCTAATACACCGCTAATGGGATAATGTCCTGCCTGCTCCTTCTTCAGTAAGTCCCAATCTTCCCTGTATTTCAAACGTTTCCAAATCCATGTTCCATCCCAGAACTTCAACGTAAACGTGAAGCTGTCACTCCGGTGCCGTGCTGAGCGAGTTGCTGCACACTTGTCGATATGATCTTTCAGAGGAGCTATTCACTCAATGGCCAAGATGCATTCTCTTTTGGCTGACCATATTAAAGATTTGAGTTAGCAGCTTTGTCCCGAACAAAATTTATCACTTGAGCAAATTCACAAAGTCAGATTACCACTTCATTATCACATTGTTATTAATTACCGCGAAAGATGGCAATGCATAAAGTTATCTTCTGAATTCTATACTGTAAAGGCAACATTTCAAAACTACGTAATTAGATGTAAATTGTTTGAAACCAGCTGGCAGTGAATAACCGATACAAGTCTTTATTACATGTGTATGGAATCAAGGAGGCAGCACAAAATTGGATGGACTGGCTGTCATAAAACTATCAAATTGAGGGTTGAAATGCGTTTCTACAGACGGAAGACGATTAGCTTTGGTGTTCCAGATGAATCCGGCACTGGGGTCATTTGTTTATAATTGATCTAATCAAACTACATTTTAACGACGATAATACTGTTTTGGACAGAATGGTAGCCAAGGGGGTCAGAAGAAAATTTTCATAAACTTGTTGTAATGGACATATACTTTGAAAATGAAGCTCAATACATTTAACTGATAATGATAACTTGGTGTGAAAAAACGTATTATTTTATGTACTATGGTTCGTAACATAGTTCATAAAATTGACTAAGAATTCAATGGTACACAGTTAATTCAAAGCAGGCAGGAAAGTTCACCAGAAGCCGAAACAACCACAAAAGTTTATTTCTAAAACAAAGGAGCGGATAATGCTGGACAAACTCAGCAGATTTGGAAAAAGGGGCCCAACACTTCTACTGCTAATGACTCGTTTTCATGCCAGACCTGCTGATTCTGTCAGGGATTTACTGTGTTTGTCTCCGAGTTCAAGCATTGATACACACACACACACACACACACACACACACACACACACACACACACACACACACACACACACAAACACATACACACACACACACACACACACACACACACACACACACACACACACACACACACACACACACACACACACACACACACACACACACACACACACACACACACACACGCTCACACACACACACACACACACAGACACAGACACACACACACACACAGTACAAAGATGAAGTTATAAGTTAATTGAACATTGCTCTGATGCCATTGTGAGTGAACTAAATGGCTCTTAACAGTATTTTGTGTAAAACGATAAAGGAATCAGGAGAAGGTTGAAAATAATTTACAAAGACATTAGAAGTAAGGGGACATGAGACCTATCCAGAAAAGATGAATGGAGTCAAAAACGGAGATCTTATTTAGTCTATTCACACTCTTTTCTGATGTCTTGCATGGGACTTCCATGAGAGGGATGTAAAACGTTATTTATTGGTTACAAGTAGATTTAAATTAACACTGCAATGAAGTTAGAGTGAAAATCCCCAGTGTTTTCATTACTGCTGACGGCAGGTGGCACAGTGGTTAACAATACAGCCTCATAGCTCCAGGGTATGGATTCATTTCCCGGCTTGAGACACAATCTGTAGAGTTTGCACCTTCCACCCATGTCTGTGTCGTCTTTCCTTCAGATGCTCCGGTTTCCTCCCAGAGTCCAAAGATATACATATTCGGTTGATTGGCAAAGCTAAATCACCTTTCAGTGGAGGTCAGAGGGATTCATTGGGTTCAGATGTTTGGCTGCAGGGAGAGAGCCTGAGTCTGAAATTTATCAATGCAATCTCGATAGGTCAAACGGCCTCTTTCAGTATTGTAGTGTATCAATGATTCTATGAATTTTCATCTCTGAGGATAAAAGACAATAGGCAGGGAAAAAAGATTCTGGATCACAAAAGCCGGCCCATATGGAAATGAATTTTTCTTGCATGATCCCAGTTCTCTGATATCTCACACATCATTTGTCCCAAGGACTGGACATTTCAGAGATAGAATGACATTTTTTTGTCCAGTAAGGCAATGCTGATTTTTCACTTTGGGCCACAGTCTGCGGACTGTTCACCCAAATTGGTGCAAGGATCAAATGCCAAGATATTTCCAAAGAGGTCATGAAGATGTTGTGATCTTTACTCTGACTTTCTGAATCATTCTCTGTCATGGTAACATCACAATGACTCCATAAACAATTTACCAACTAAACAATTGTTTTGTCTTCCCAGTTGCTTCAAGCATTGACTCCTTCAATCAGATTGAGTATTACACCAGTCACAGTATGGGAGACACGGATCCTGGATCAGAATATCCTGAAGTGGAATCCTCCACTATTCAGGGTAGGTTGAAATTCACATCCTGCCATTCCTTTCCGAGCCTTCTCACTCTGTAATATCTAAAATGGCTTCTGAAATCTCCAAACGTGTACCATGACGTGTACACAATGAAATGGCAGTGCCAAGTAGCTCGGATATTGCAGAATGGTTACAGTTACAGAAACTTTGATTGTGAAACAATGCTTATTATCGTTCAGAACAGTTGAAATTACCATGTTTCTCCCCAGAAGCCCCTCTTGGCTCTGAATTGGGTATTAGTTTGCGGGATCGGTGACTCATTAGAACGGTATAAATTTTAACTAAAATTAAAAACAAAATACATTTTCGTCCACTATTCCCCATGCTTTAATCACTGGCCTCCAACCCACAACAGATCAATATCTGTTCCATAATTGCTGTAGGAATAGGTATTTAAGGAAATCATTCTAACCGCTCTTTATTATTAATTAATTCCAATTCAAATACTTGTACTTCTCAGCTCCTGCTTTGACAGACTATGACGATGCTGCGACTGAAAAATTCGACACCCAGAGTGGGCACTTGCTGCTGAACCGGGATCCTGATGGCATCTTCACTTTAAGAAGTTCCAGCGGTGATCTCAGCACTCTGGGTGAGATAGAACTTTGGTTGTTACATTTCTGAAACAGTCGACGTGATCAGTATGTAAGAAGTTGATAAGAAATTGGAACAGAATTAGGCCGTTCAGTCCCTCGAGCCTGGTCCGCCCCTCAATGGATCATGACGAATCAGACGTTCATCATATTGACTCTCTTACCCTTGCCCCGTATCCCTTCATTCCTCTACTGATTGATGATCTACCAATCACAACCTTAAATGTACACAAGACTCTGCCTCCACAGCTTTCTGTGGCAATGAGTTCCAAAGATTCACAACCTGCTGAGAGGAGGAAATACTTCAAATTTCAGTCTCAAGTTTATTCGGATTCTGCGCAGCCTGGTGCTAGAATCTCTAATAGGGCAACATCCTCTCAGCATTTAACCTGTCCATCCCCATAATAATCCTATGTTTCAATGAGATAATCTCTCATTCTTCTGAATACCAATGTACAGAGTGCAGCCTATGTAACTTTCCGCCCTAAAACTATCTCTTGATGCCTGCAATTATCCGAGGGATCTTTCTTTGAATTGGCCCGAATCAAATGGTGTTTTCATTAAATAAGAGATTATAAATGCTCAGTACTCCAGGTGTGGCCTTCCAGTGCCACGAAATGACTCGTACGATCCCTGTTAACGCCCTTTTTATGATTCATTCGCAAGTACCAACAAATTTCTGTGCATTTTAGACTCCTACGGTTTTTTTCCCAACTAAATAATTCAATATTTTTTTCGGAAAAATAAACAATTCCGATTATAATGTTTGTACTTTTTTTGCCCACTCAGGGAATCTGTTAATAAATCTTTGCAATTAACTAGCTCCAGCAGCGAGGCTGTGCAAACCAGTTTTCAATCTGCCATTAAAACTCACCCAATCAAAATGCAATGTTTAATCGATTGCGAAAATAACGAACAAAGTTCACTTTAGATTGAAATTTAACATTTCCTGGGTACTGTGAGGAAATCCCTGCCTTTTCTGATGTCCTTCATGGAGTCCCATGCAGCGACTGCTTTCTGAATTGATTTTTCCCTTCTGATTATTACTGGAGTCTCCCACCCTCTTGTGTGGAATATAATCGCTCTGGTGTGCAGCCGATCATAAAATAATTAGCATTTGGTTTTAGTTCCTGCCGCGAATGGACAGAATTGTATTAAACAAGGATCCTACTTTAAGCCCAAAGTTCACCAAAAAAATATGCCTACCCCCACAGTGTACAGTAAATCCGCATTGATCCAATCTTATCAGTGCCTTCCGCGCCAGCCAAGAATAACAAAGTTATCTGTGGCACAAGCACGGGCATTGGGCAGTGACCATTCATTTCCGAAGTGTACACATATACATTCAACTGTTAAACAGTATTTTATGACGTTTTCCAAAGGGAGTGCCGCAGTTCAGTGATGTGATCTGTCCCATGTGATTTCTGCTTTGTGATTCCCCGCAGTATTTTCAGTGGTGCGTTACTTTGAAAGCAGCGGGGAGAAGGTGCAGTGTGTATTTGACAGACAGGAACTGCCAGCTGAGCTGGAATATAATACAAGTGCATGTAAATTGTTGGCCTGATTGTGGAAATGGTTTTAATTCTCACTCTTTCTTTTCCTGTTTCAGGTCATAACCATCACAACATTCAGGATGTGACGTCCTCAGATATTTGACATAAATCAATCAATAAATTTTCCAAAAATATCGCCATGTCGAATATGCTTTAATCCCAGATAAAAACGTTGCTGTTCTTTGTATCAATATGTTATTATTTCAGGTTGTATGTTTTGTGAATTTTTATTTCTGTCCTTGTTTTATATGAAAGAGTAAACGTCTTGTTCAATCAACTATGAAAAAAAAAACAGCATGGAATATGTATCGAGTATTACACTGTCCATATTAAAGCTGTTACATCTCATTGCATTGAAGAAAGGAGCCGTTATTATAATTCAAGGTTTTATACTTTTTTTGAAAAATGGATTTAGCATTTATTTTGTGAAAGCTTCCCTTTTTTTTTGATTAGAGCAACACAGCACGGGAAACTTTCTTGTGCCATTAAATTAAGATAGAGCGGATAAGTACATGGATTGCGTCCGTTATCTTCATTTGTAATGTTCTGGATCGTCATGGAGGCGGAGGCGGGGTGGGGTGGTGCTGATGGTGGCGGGTGGGAGGGGGCGGGGAGGGAGGGAGGGCATTTTCCCAAACAACTAAATACAACCCGATTGTATCCCAGCGCTACCCTAAGACTAGAGACCGTTGAGAAGCGGGAGATATGAAGCTGCTGGTCAGATTCCCACATCTACTTTTCATTTCAAACCCGCAATATTTATATCCAGGAGTCCATTAGTTTTCATTAGTACGATCACCAGATAATTCTAACCATCCTTCGGTAGTTATGGCATTAACACAGAAACAGGCCCTTATTTTATAAATCCGTAAATATTGGAAATAGTGATCAAAGCGGACAATTCCGACACCATTTATTCAGCGCAGATTAAGACAGAAATGTTTACAAAAAGGCCCACTTCGCTCGCATTTATTTCCTGCCTATGAAGTTGCTGTATTCCGCTGTGTCGAAACACAACGCCTTGTTGCAAATAAAACTGTTGAAAATGGAGTTGCAGACACATTGACACCAGCGATTGGAGGAGAGAGTTTATTTACTCGTATCACACGTTAGCTTACATTGACACTGCAATGACGTTACTGTGAAAATCCCCAAGCCGCCACAATGGAGTCTGTTCGGATACACTGAGCGATTATTTAGCATGGCCAATCCAATTCCTGAGTGTTAGAAGAAACCAGAGCAGGAGGAAACCCACACAGACATGGGGAGTGCATGCAGACTTCGCATAGAAAATGACCCAAACCAGGATTTGAACCCTGTTCCTTGGCATTGTCTAAGAGCAGCGCGAGCCACTGTGCCTCCTTGCTAGTGAGAGGAGGAGCAAAAACTGATACACCAACAGTGGGAGGAGGGTGACAGAATGAGAGGGGGAGAGACCGTTCACCAGCGATGGTTTGAGTGATTTTCAGAGGGAGGGGGGAAACAAACTTGCAAACAGTGGGAGTTTTGAGTGACAGAACGACAGCAGGATAGACAGCGACTCAAGCGGTTGGATGAAAGAGTGACAGGGCCAAAAACGGATGAACAGTGACGCCATCCGTGGCCTGGGTGACAGATTGAGAGATTAGAAAAATTAGTAGTGGGAGAAGACAGTGACGACCGAGAAGGGGGAACACAGCGGCATCACCAATGGGATGAGAGTGACAGAGCGAAGGGGACAGAGACAGCGACACCAGCGGTGGGAGGAGAAAGTGCTAGATAGAGAAGGAGCAACATATCGACACTAGCGGTGGGAGGAGAGAGTGCGAGGGGAAGAAGCAGCGAAATCGCTTCAAACTGCTGTCAAATTGTCAGGTTATTCGTGTGACAGTTCAGAAACATGTTGGGTGTAATCATGCAAGGAAATGGGAAATTTGGCTTACATTAGGAATTCATCAACTATCGCTTAATGTACAACAATAAAGAAATATTGTCCAGTAACTGGATGATCCCTTGTTAGAAATGTTCTTACTTCATTCTAGATTCTGCAGGAAGAGAAAACATCCTTTCCACATCTACCCTTTCAGTACTCTTCAAGAACTTAGACATTTTGATCAAATCGCTTCTTACTCTCCTAAACTATCATGAATGCAAATCGCATCTCTGCAAACTTACTTCATCAGTAACAAGTCAATAAGAGATATTGGTCCTGTACACTTTTAAACTCCTTCCAATAGATTTGCATTTTTACCTTAAGTAAGGAGTCTATAACAGCATACAATACTCCTGTTTTATCTTGCCAATGTCCAATCTAACTGAAGCACAACTTCCCGAATTCATTTCCCCTCACAGTAAACATTTAGCTTCCATTAACCTCCCTAATGAGTTTCTGTCACTGTGTACTCGTTTTTTTTTTGCGATTCAAGGGCCAGGACACCCAGATCACTCTGCATTTCAAAGCTCTATTGCCTCTCACCACTGGGATAATCAACTTCTGTTGTATTATTCGCATCAACATTGCAAATTACCATTAATCCACTTTATATTCCATGTGTCAGGTATGTATCTATAGACTTAACTTCCCTTTGTCACTTTGTTGCCTGCTTCCGCCCTCATCACAATCCTCAACCAATATTTGTGCTATTAGCGAATTTAGTAACTCTTTTTTTTGAAGTCCTTCATCGAAAACATTTACAGACATATTGCAAAACTTGTGGATCCAGCACAGATCCCGGTGGCACACCACTCGTCACATCCTTTCATACAATTCTCCGTTTCCTGTGAGCTAGCCATCGAAGCCAATATGTTACCCCATACATCATGAACTTACATTTTCGGCAATCACCCCAAAGTGGACACAGCTGCCAAGGTGACAGAGGAAAACAAAACAAAACAAAACTGTCAATGTGGTGACACATTTCATCCGACACCGGGAAATCAGCACATTCAGATCAGATGGTGAATACATCAATCTCAATATTTCATAAATCATTTATCCCTCACAAACCGTGCATCCCTTTCCCTCAAATATTTCTTAGATGGGAAGATGGACAATGTGTGAGAGGGAGAAAGGGCGAGAGAGAGAGAGAGAGAGAGAGAGAAAGGGAGAGAGAGAGAGAGCCGGAGAAAGAAAACAAGCATCAAGAGGCCCTGGCACCTTCACAAGCCAGACTGAGATATCCCTTCTCTCGAAAGAGGGAAAGAGACAGCGAGGTCAGGCACTGAGATACTGGGGAGACGGGGGGAGGGAAAGATTACGAAATGAATGGGGAGACTACGAGAGTGGGTGATAGCAAGTTGAAAGTCAGAAAGCAAGAGGGTTAGCAAAAGATATGTAAAGAGTAAGAACAGCTGGGATAGAGCAGAAAGAAGAAATAGCGAGAGTGGGAAGCAGGAAAAGGAAGCGACTGGAAGATGGAGAAAAGTGATGATAGAGCGAATGAGACAAGAGAGGGGAGGAAGGCGAAATAGACAGAGATAGATATGTAGATGGAGGCCGAGAGAGAGCAAAGGGAAGAAAGAAAGACCGGCAGAATTAGGTGGAGAGAGAGAGAGACAGAGAGAGAGAGGGAGAAAGAGGGCGAAACAGTGTGAAATAAAGAGCGAGAGGCAGCGGGAAAGTGGGAGAGAGAAGGAGGGACAGTGAGAGACCCGTATCTGGAAACTTGTCTTGATCATTCATCAATCGCCTTCATAGCATTTGTCAATTTGCAACCTTCCAGTCAATGCAGAGATGAAGCCTATGAGCCATGGACAGTCAGCCTCTATGGGGAATTATGCTGGCCCGGCTCAATTCCCAATGAAGGGAATGTAGTCCAAGTGGAACACGAGGACATTAATCTCACTGTAATATATATATTACAAATAGAAGAGGGCCCAGTACCGATCCCTGTGGCACATTTAGGTAGATGTGAGGTGATGCATTTTAATAGATTGGGTCAAGACAGGACCAAGTCAGTTAATGGTAGGGCATTGTGGAGTGTTATTGAAAAATAGTAAGATGGAATTCAGGTTATCAGCTGATTGAAAGTAGAGTTACATTTGGCTTGCTTGGTTTCATTGATGAGAACGTTGAATACAGGTGTTGGGACTTCTTGGTGAAATGTATAATTCACTAAAGTAGCCACCTTTCGAATACTGCATGCACTCGATTCTAGAAAGGCAATTATTCAATTAGAAAGCGTGCAAAGAAAAGTTCAATTGGATGCTACTGGGATTTGATGGTTTGAATTTCAGGAGAAGTTTGATGGACTGGGACATTTTTCTTTGGAGCGTCGGAAACTTTGGGCGAGCTTTTAGATGTCTATAAAGTAAAGATTGGTACTGCCAATATTTTGGCGGGAAGGTTGGCAAGGGCTACTGAAGGGAATTTAAACTGGAAAGGTTGGGGGGAGGGAATCGGAGCGAGGTGACTGAGAGCGAGGAAGTTAGCTCCCAAGCAGAGAAGGGTGTAGACAGTGTGAGAGGGAAGTTGGACGGATGATGGAGAAGGGAAGCACCTAGACCGACGATCTGAGGTGTGTCTATTTTAACGCCAGGAGTGTAGTGAATAAAGAGGATGACCTCAGGGCGTGAATTGCTGCTTGGAAATGTGATGTGGCAGCCATTACGGAGACTTGGATACCTCAGGGACAGGACTGGGTACTTCAGGTGCCGGGATTCAGAAGTTTGAGGAAGGACAGGGAGGGAGGGAAAAGAGTGGGGGGGGAGTAGCACTGTTGATCTGGGATAGTGTCACGGCGCAGAGAAGAGGATACTGAAGGATATAATTTATGAATATTTAGAGAAGTTTAGTATGATCAGAAGTAGTCAGTACGGCTTTGTCAAGGGCAGGTTGCACCTTACGAGCCTAGTGGAGGTATTCGAAAATGTGACTGAACACATTGACAAAGGAAGAGCTGTGGAGGTTGGTTACATGGATTTCAGCAAGGCGTTTGATAAGGTCCTCTATGCAAGACTTCTTGAGAAGGTGAGATGGCATGGGATCCAAGGGGCTTTGGCCTTGTGGATCCAAAACTGGTTTGCCTGCAGAAAGCAGAGAGTGTTTGTGGATGTGTCTATACAAGAGAACACTGACCAGGACAAAAACACAATCCTGTCACAGCAATCTATGTAAGACCTGCCAGATCATCGACGGGGATTCCATCATCTCACGTGACAACACCATCCACAAGGTACACAGTACATACACTTGCAACTCGGTCGTTGCTCTCTACCTGGTACACTGCAGGGAAGGATGCCCTGAGGCACGGCACATTGGGGAGACCATGCAGACGCTGCGACAGCAGATGAATGAACACCACTCGACAATCACCAGGCATAGTGTTCTCTTCGTATTGAGGAATACTTGAGCAATGACAGACATTCGGCCTCTGATCTTCGGATAAGTGTTCTTCAAGGCAACCGTCTCGACACACGACAACGCAGAGTCGCTGAGAAGAAACTGATAGCCAGTTCTGCACACGAGGACAACTTTTCCCGGGATCTTTGCTTCATGTAACCTCCACAACTTGCCTGGGCTTGCAAAATCTCACTAAGTGTATTAGCTGAAGACAACGCACATCTCTTTAACCAATGCTTAATCCTCTGTCCACGCTCATTGTCTGTAAATTTGACTTGATTACCTGTAAAGACTTAGTACAACCACTATTTTGTAAATTGAGTTTATGTCATCTCTGTCCGTTTTGTGAACTTAACTCCTCCTCACCCTATGAAAGGGAAGTGCCCCGAAATCTTGTGGCTTGTGCTGCCAAATAAACCTGTTGGCCTTTTACTTGGTGTTGTGAAACTTCTTACTGTGCTTATCCCAATCCAACACCGGCAGCTCCACATAATCTCTAATAGAAAGCTAATTTTGGAACCATGGGGCCAAGTCACTGTGGATCCCATCGTCTTAATCTTTTCGATGAACCTACAATGAGGGACCTTGTTGAAAGCCTTGCTAAAATCCATGTCGGAAACATCCTCTGAACTACTCTCAACGATTCGTCACTTCCTCAAAAAGATCAATTTTGTTAGTAAAAAATAACCCGTGCTACATGAAGCCATGATGGCGATCCCTAATTGGACAAGGGTTTTCCAAATGCACATAAATCCTATCCCTCAGGATCCTCCCAATAGCTTCCCAAGCTGTAAGTCTCCAGGCTATAACTTCCTCGAACATCCCTTCATTCTTTCTTGACCAGAAGAACATTAGCTCTCATCTCTCTTACAGGATCTTTGCAGTATTTGGCGTGAGTAAGGCGTTTGATAAGGTGGCCCATGGAAGACTTCTACAGAAAATGCAGATGTGTGGAATAGAGGGTGATTTAGCTAATTGGATTAGGAATTGGCTGGCAGATAGAAGACAGAGGTGGTGGTTGATGGGAGATATTCATCGTGGAGTTCGGTGACAAGTGGTGTACCTCAGGGGTCTGTTTTGGGGGCCCCTGCTGTTTGTAATTTTTATAAATGATCTGGATGAGGGTATTGAAGGATGGATTAGTAAATTTGCAGATGACACTAAAGTCGGTGGAGTGGTAGATAGTGAAAGGGGTGTTATAGTTTACAGAGTGACTTGGACAAGTTGCAGAGCTGGGCCGAGAGGTGGCAAATGGAGTTTAATGTGGAAAAGTGTGAGGTAATGCACTTTGGCAGGAACAATAAATGTGTAGGAGTATAGGGCTAATGGTAGGGCTCTTAATAGTGTTGAGGAACAGAAGGATCTTGGTGTATGTGTCAATAGATCCCTGAAAGTAGGCAGGCAAGTGGATAAAGTTGTTAAGAAGGCTTATGGAGTCTTAGCTTTTATTGGTAGGGGGATTGAATTTAGGAGCCGCAGCATCATGTTGCAGCTGTACAAAACTCTAGTGCGGCCGCACTTGGAGTATTGTGTGCAGTTCTGGTCGACACATTATAAGAAAGATGTGGAGGCATTGGAGAGGGTACAGAGGAGGTTTACTAGGATGATGCCTGGTATGGAGGGCAGGTCCTATGAAGAGAGGTTGAAGGATTTGAGGTTGTTTTCGTTAGAAAGGAGGCGGCTAAGAGGGGATCTTATTGCAGCATATAAGATGATTAGAGGTTTAGATAGGGTGGACAGTGATAGCCTTTTTCCTAGGATGGAGAAAGCTAGCACGAGGGGACACAGCTTTAAATTAAGGGGTATGAGTTATAGGATGGATATCAGAGGTAGGTTCTTTACTCAAAGAGTGATTAGGGCGTGGAATGCCCTGCCTGCAGCTGTTGTAGATGCGCCAAGTTTGGTGGCGTTTAAGAGGTTAATTGGTAAGTATATGGAAGAGAAGGGAATGATTTAGTTTGGAGGGTCATTGCTTTTTATTTTGGTCGGCACAACATCGAAGGCCGAAGGGCCTGTTCTGTGCTGTAATGTTCTATGTTCTATGTTCTATGAAAAATAACCAGATCCATGGTTCCCCGTTCTATAAACTGGGGTAGATCCCTTCGAGCCCTGGGATCTTATCCAATTCATGCATTTCAAGGGACAGAACATCACTTCTGCCTTGATCAGAAAATGTGATAGCATAAAGGTATTCTCCACCGTAACTTAACGATCCTCCAAATCCTTCCCTGGGTGAACACCGATGCAAAGTACTCATTTAGGATCTCACCTATATCTTCTACCTCCAAGCATAATATCTATCTTTGAATGGTACTATCCTCGTCATCCTTTTTTTGTCTCTATAACCTGCCTTAAGATTTTCTTTAACTGGACTTCCCAGACCATTTTCCTCCCCTAATGGGTTGATTAGTATTTCAATATGTGTTAGCCTTCAATTATGGGGAAGAATCCGTCCAATGTTCAGGTCCGAGATGGAAGAAGACGAGATATAATATTTCCTCTGAAAGTGATACAGAAATAGATGACAAGTAAAGGAGACAGACAACAAGAACTAAAACATACATCATGTTTGACTTTATCTTTAAATAACTGCACTACATGTGTCAGACATCAGGACAAGGGATAACTCGCTTCGTCAAATAGATAACCTCAAATCGTTTAAAGGAGGAAAAGGGATTAGGTGAAGTTTGAGCGGGGCTGGTTGCAATTACAAATCGTCAGCACAATGAAGCTGACGGCACTTTTGCCAATGTCGAAGCAAATCATTCTGTGGATGCCACCAATCAGGAAATTGATTTCCGAAAACCTGCGGTGTTATGAGAATGAAAACGTGATTGGTGGAGGGAATTTGACGTCTCTTATTTTCGTATTGAACAGGAGCTGGCTCCATCACTGATTATTGACTGTCCTACACTGGCCCTTCCCGTCTGCACCACGGGCACTAAACTGGCAAATTAGCCTCGTACTGTGCGTTGCCAGGCTAATTGTTTGAAATGCTTGGACATGTGGGAAACAGACATTTAACTGCATTTTTTAACTGAGTTCTGAATTTCGACTGAGTGACTGCATAAATAAATGTATTTGTACAGCAATTTAAGTTCCGCAGCATCAAACCGATTTCTCCAAATTTATATGACGCATTACTATAGCTTAGCTGATTACCTTTAGTAATTCTGTAATAAAAGAAATATAGAACGCGTGTCATCCACAGGAGTATGAAGGTACCGGAAATTGTGAAAAGTAAAATAATTGATTTCCTTCTGCTCTCCATTTCTGGGTCACTGTGCTTATTTATCCTCTTCTGACCCCTTAGGGCCTCACGAACTCGACTGGTCACTAAAATGTGTTTAACTGTCAGTGCATTGAGTAACAGAATTGAAGCGAATGGGATTAATGGCGTTAAAATTGTATCACACCAGTCAAATACCAACCATGCCAACGCAGAGTAGAAGTTTGATTTTGTGTAACAGTACCACCGTACATTTCGGATGATCCTGCCAGGTTCATATACAAAGTAAAAAGGAACATTTTTTAAAAATAGCAAGATGGAAATTGTTGCTAAGACCACAGCCGCAGCCTTTGCAGTGCAATATACATTTTTCAGTTTCTGGAAACAAATGGCCGCAAACCGATCAAAAGAGAAAGTAACTGTGAACCAGACAGAGTAATCTGCAGCAACACGAGCCAATACATAGCCAGCGCTACACACGGGGGTCATGTCGAGGAAAGAGAGTGGAAACTGATAATTTGTTTTGATTTTTCTCAGTATGATCTCAGTGATAATAACCAACAGATCCGCCGTAGACATGGCTACCAAGTAACGAGTGGTGCAGGTAGAGAGGCCACACTTTCCACGGGACAGAATCAAAATCGCCGTCAAGTTAACTGCAACAAATGAAAGATTAAATTGGTTTTGAATCAACAATCAAACTATTCCTTGCTAAAACTATTGCTCACAGATATGAGTGATGATCAATTTATCACTAATAACGATTGAGTTTGCTTCGCTTTGAAGGTTGCATCATCTTAAACACAAATTAATCAGCCGCCCAGGTTCTAAAGAGATGGGGCATGTGGTGAGTACCGGACAATATCTCTACAGGATGTCACATTATTTTATATGGTAATGACATCGACAAGGTGCCAATTAACATGAATTTTAGGTTTAAATCTGCCTGATCAATGTTTCCTGCTCTCGGCAAGCACAGCAACTGAATTAACAACAACGTCAAATCGAAGGATGTTTATCCTTTTTTTTAGGTGGGGGGGGGGCGGTTGCAAGAATCATGTGTTTCTTCCCGACATCATAGCTTCGCTTTTCAGATTCCCGTGGGATATTTGATGCTCACTGTCCGGCATTCGGGAAGTTCTGTGACGTTAGGAATTCTACCAGGTTTCCAGCTGTATTGTAAACCTTTCGATTGAAAATCAAATGGGCATCCGAATGGAGAAGCAAACAAAAACATCAGGAATAAGATGTGGAATCAAATTTGCGATCTTTTCTCCACCGAATACTTAGAAAATTCAACATCTCCCCACCACTCTGTGAACTCCCAAAGACTGATCACTGCCTGAATGATAAGCACTGTCCATGGCCAGACACACACATTTGTCCAACAGTTGAAATCTGTGACTGATGTATTTTTTAAAATAAAAACACACAAAAATGGGCGACATGAGCAAGTTGGGTCCAAGAGCCGATTTACATCCCCATCATTCTATAAGACTTTGAGGATTTTTCTGGAGAGATCCTCACCTCATGAAGGCCACAAACCTGCGATCTAAATAGAAGGCAAACGTGATGATTTAGATAGATTAGTGTAGTTCCAGGTCAACTCATGGAATACACGAAAGGAATATAGACTGGCGTATTGGCGAGACAGAAATAATATTTCCCTCAATGTCAGTGAAATGAAAGAGACAGTTATCCAATGAGGTAAGTGTAGTGGAGGATATGTCCCTGTTTGCATCAATGAGGAGAAGTCGAAATGGTTGAGAACTGAAAGTTTCTCGGTGCCCATTTCACCAACACCCAGTCCGGGTTCATTGACGTCCACCGAATAATTAAGAAAATTCACCAACGCCTCTAATTTCTCGGGATGAAAGGAAAGTCAGCATGTCCCCCACGACTGTCAACATTTTTTTACAGATTCACCAGACAAGGCATCTTTTCTCGATGTGTTACAGCTTGGTATTGCAGCTACCCCGAACAAGAGCGCAACAAAACTCCAAATAGTTCTGCACGTCGCCCAGTCAATCATGCAAAACAACTTCGCATCCAGTGGCCCTGTTTACACTTGCTGCTGCCTCTGAAAAAAAGCCGGCATAATGAAGGGCTCGACACACTTCAGATAGAGACTCTTCTATCTTTTTCCGTCCGGGAAAGAAAACAGAAAAATAAAACAGAAATCGCATTCCAACATGTTCAACTTCTTTCATGCTGCTGTTGGTATTTTGAAAGGACCTACCTTATATTAAAATGATTTTTCTCTACATCCTCGATATTAGTGAAACACTACATTCTGCAGCCTCTTCTTTCATCATACCCTATGGACTCCAAAAATGATATTTTGTTTCTGCATAGCGGGTAAGAAATTAAAATTTCCACTCTATACAAATATATGCGACAATAATGAATCAAATCAAATTCAGTCAAGGTGGTCAACTGTGAGCGCAGTAAACCAGCAACGTAACAGAGACAGTGGATGCCATCTGATCCAAATTGGAACAGACAATGTGGAAGATAACAATGAGACAACCTCACAGAATGGTATAGAAGATACCCTTTGTACAAATCAAAAAAAGCCCATGATAAATCTGAAAGAGGAGCTGGGACGAAGTCAAACCATGATTAATGTGCAGGCTGCTGAGTTCACAATCACTAACCAGTCGATTCCGTGAAATGGAGCAGCACTGATCCAGAAAATGAGGACATGTTTCAGAGAATGAATTATCTGATCCCGAGAATGGTGCACAAATTTTAAGAAACGTTGTTTCAAATTGCTGATTCACCGCAAGAGATGAAAGCAACACCGCCAGTTTGATAAATGCGGAGGGGAAAATAAACAAATCAACTAGAAGCTATCGAGATAGTGAACTGTTTCAGGGGACAGAGAGGCAATTACAACAAGCTGGTACATTTCCAATGGGAACTGATTATTGTGTTCACTGAATCTGTCAAGGAACTTGCCTGGTGTAACACTGACTGTCCTTGCTATGAAAAGAAATCAAATCTGCAATCGGAAGGGAAACGTGTGTTTTACTGAACATTGTCATAGAGAGAGTCAGTGTTCACATGCACAGCTCTGCGACTCAGAACAGAAATCTTGACTCAAGAAAAAGAACGGGGCACATGCTGTGGGATATAATATAATCGTTCGGCGGCTCATGAAGGCAAAGGAAAGTTCTGATTATTCGCTGAACGATTTCCAATCGGAATCACCAACTGCCGAACTGCACGAAGGTATACATTAAGCTGAGGCCATGGGAAAATATTTCAACGATAATTTCTCATATTTGAATGGAGAGAATGAATTTGTCTATTAGTGTCTATACGCGAGCATCACAAAACATAATGTGGCATTTGGAAACCAGAGCTAAACAAGAAATAATCACGACAACAGAAATATGCAGTTTTACCATTTCTTGTTACTTGCCTGGGATACCAATGGCTGCAAGGAATGTGTAGAATATCCGACTGACTTTGTCAAGTGGCATATGCATTTTCTCAGTGAGACAGTCAGACGCTTTGTGCTCCACGATGTTTCTCGGAGTTTTATTCTCCAGCATCACTTTCCCCGGTCGATAAGTGATGATCCGACATCTCCCTGGGGCATCACATTCTGCTTGTTTTTCCCCTTATTCTTGTTGTTGTCTGTTTCTAAATTTGGAAGAAAAAACAGAGAACAGCAGCTGACGTGTCATGCAGTCAGGGTTATACAGCAACATTTATAACAAGCCAGATACTGAAATTTCGGATGCGAATTAATGCTTAAAGTTGGGGAAATGTGATCGCTGCATTTCTCAGCTATGATGCTACTTTTATTCGTATATATTTCGGAAAATTATGCGGTAATTAAATCTGCATATCAGTGTGTCCGCAGATATTTTACCTATTGGCAAAATGCTCTATTTGGTTCACTTCTCCATGAAAGTTCTTTGATTAAGTCAAGTGTAACAAAGTCATGAATGATCAAACACATGCAAGCACTGAATAAAACGGAAACTTTCAAACAAACAACAAAAACAATGCAGAATCTTCAACTGATACAGATCCTGAACGATCTGGTCTTGAGTAAAGACAAAATAGATTGAAATTTGCAATTAATATCCTCGCTGAAACTGATAAAATCCGAACAACAATATAAACCTTGGAACTGATACAGTTAAAGCAACTATTAGTGACCCTGAACCTACTGCAATCCCGAAAATAATACAATCCTCAAAACCTAGTAGAAATTGAGAAAGTATTACAGATCCGGAACTAATACAAACTCTGATAATAATAGTCTCTGAAAATAATGTAGATCCTGAACTTAATCACATTTTGAAACTACTCCATACCCTCACACCAATGTGGGTGGAGTGGGTGGAGGAGGCGAGCGGGGGGCGGAAGGAGGAGGTGGAGGCAGGGGGGGTGCTGTGATACTTGACAGAGATAATTGTATTTTAAGTCGGGGCCAGTATAGCAATGGGGATTGACACGGAATTCTGAAGCAAGTGGAGAGATTCCACTCGGGTGTGTTTGTATGCTCACTGTCAACCTTCTTGATAACAGCCCAAAGCAACCAATGCACGTTCAGTCGCAGCGATGGGATCCAAAGGCTGTGGTTATGATAGTTCCCATTTTATCAGGAGAAATAAGGTGAAGGTTCTTGTATGTCATCATGAGAAATATCAGCTTAAGGAAAAATGATCTGATTACAACCGGATATATACAGAGTTTTGGTTGACAAAAGGAAAGGCAAAGGCAGAAAGTGACCTTTCGGATTGGTGTGCAGACTCTAATTGTAACTGCACGTTAAGATAATGCATAAAATGAAACATAATGACAATTTTAAGAAAACAAAAATCTATGGGGGAGTTTCTTGTGCAAATATTTTATGAAGTTCGGTTTGGGCAAAAATAAGAATTTTAGGGATCACAGGCTCCACCAGCACTGCTGCTGTGTGATCAGATAGGATTCACTGATAAACACACAGCGAAAACATATCATACAATACTTAAATATATATTCAATTTGAGGGAGGAAGGTGTGATTCCAATACCAATATTTTAACCATAAAAAAGAGTTATATTGAGTTATGAAAGCCGGGATAGCTGAAGTGAACTAGCAAATATGCCAGGGATAGTTCAGCAGATGTTCACTGGCTGACTTTTAAATCGATATTCAAAATAGAAAGATAAACTCAGTCCAAAGTACAACAAAATTCCAAGGGTCAAGCCTATTATCTCTGATTAACCACATAAGACAAAGGTAATATATAAGTGACATAAAACACATATGTTTGTAGAAATGAAACAAGTAGGTCAGAAGATATGGGAAAAGGGCATCGAAAAACAACAAATATATAGAGTAAGGATGAAAAACATAAAGAGAGAGTGAAAGTTAGCCAATGATATACGGACGATATGCAGGTGTTGCTGAACAATATTAAATAAATGAAGAGCTTAAAATGTGAATTGCTGCGATGGAAAGCATAGCTGAGGAACTAAAATGAAACACAATTCTAGTAGACTTACATTAACAATGCAATGGAAATATTTTCAAATTCCACAATGCCTGTTGAAATTACGCTATGACTATTGAAAGCAACAGCTATTTTGTATTTCTCTTCATTACAGAGGACACTGGGCGTGTTGGTGCAAAATGGTTTGTGTTTCTGCATTACAGCGCCAGTGATTTGGGTTCGATTCCTAACTTTGATCCCTGACCATGTGAAATCTGCATGTTCTCCCCGTGTCTGAATTGATTTCCTCCCACATACTGAAACATCTGATGGTTTGGTGCATTGGAGAAACGAAATGCTCCCAAAGTGCCCCGACCAGACACTGGAGAATTTTCACATAAACTTCATTGACTTATTAAACCTGTTTGTGAAACAAATAAATAAAGCAAATAACACCCAGAATTAGCTGCCAACTAGAAAATGGAAGGATGTGAATAAACCCAGAAAATTATAATCACCGAAGAAATGTATTGAAAATATGTTGATTCTGGGGCTTGAGAAATGTCTTCTTCTGAATGGAAGTCACCATAATAACTTCAAAGGAGATCCAAATGAGATGCCTGATGCATTGGTTAACATTTCCCAATGTACATTAGGCTAAGTAAGGTTTCATTAAATCAGAAAACCATACAGTGCCGGTGAGACCCCTCGGTCAATCGATCCTGCACCGAATCATGAGGGACAACTGACTTCGCTCTTAATCCCATCTGTCAGCACTTGTCCCATAAGCCTGAATGTTCAATGTGCCAAGTGTTCATCCACATGGATTTGAAAGGATGTGCAGTAACCCTCCCAGGCAGCGCATTCAAAAACGTCACCACCGTGTGGCTGAAACAATTTTTGCTCACTTCCCCCCCCGAAATGCTCTCACCCTCACCTTGAACCTCTGTTCACTTTTCGCCAATCCTTGAATTGAATGAACGAATGCTCCATATTCACTCTGTGTGTGTCCCTCATAATTTTGTACACCACAATCAGGTCGACCCTAAATCTTCTGTGCTCAAATGGGAAAAAAAAAAGCTCAGGCCTACCCTATGAGCAGCACGGTGGCACAATGGTGAACACAACTGCCTGATAGTCCCCGGGATCCGGGATCAATTCCGGCCTCGGGTGTGGAGTTTGTGTGGAGTTGGCACATTTACACTTTCTCTGCATCTGTTTCCTCTGGGTAATCCAGTTTCCTCTGACAGTCCAAAGATTGCGGCTGAGATGATTGGGCCATGATAAATTAACCCAAGCGTCAGGGAAATTATCAGTGACAATATTAGTTTACTGGAATAAGGCCTGTATGGGATTATGGTTGGGACAGGCTCAATGGGCCAAATTGTCTCCTTCTGTACCGTCCAGAATCTGTGATAATATTTTATGATATTATTCAATATCACTGACCCCATCCCCTGTTTGTAAATGAAATATTCTATGCTACGCAGCATCCTAGTTAATCTCCTTTACACCCCCTCCTGTACAATCACATCTTCATACAGCATGACAACAAGAACTGAAGACATTTCTTGAGCTGTGGCCACAATAAGATCCTATACAACTGAAGTAGGTCTTCTGTACTTTTGTAATATATGCATGAATTGATAAAGTCAAGTGGAATATGCCTTTTTTCTCACTTTACTAAAATGCCTATCCTTCAGACATCAGTGGACAAGCACAACAAGGGTCCTTTGATGCACAGATCTTCTGAATGTCGCCATTCATTGAATCCCTTGTCAAATTACTGCTTCCGAAGTACATTACCTCACAGTTTTCAGGGTTAAATTCCATATGGAACTGATCCATCTGTTTGACCATGCCATCTATATGATGTTGTAGCCCAGACAGTCAGCCTCATTGTTAACCACCTGGCCAAGATTTGGGTCATCCTTAAACTTATTATTCCATCATTATCTATGTCGTTTATATAAACAACAAGTAATGGGGACCCGAGAAAGGCCTTTGTGGTATGCCAATGGACACTGGCTTCCACTCACTAAAGCAGCCATCTGTCATCATCCTCTATCTGTTACAACTGTGCAAATTACCAAATTTCACGGTGCCACTTAAGCATTTAACTTTTTATGCAAGTCTCCCACGTTGGACTATGTCAAAGGTTTTACTGAAATCTAGATAGATTGCATCGACTGCACGACCCTCATGTATATTCCCGCTCACCTTTTCAAAAAGAAAATACATTTGTTGGGGTTGACCTTACTCTGGCAAGCCCATGCTGCCTGTTCCTGATCAATCGATGCTTCTCCAAATAGAGATGGATTCCCTGCTTCAGCAGTTTCTCTTATTGTTTCCCTACTGCTCATGTGAAACACACTAGTCTCATTTTGTTTGTTTATTTGTAAGATCTTCTTAAGTAGAACAAAGAACAAAGAACAAAACAGGCCCTTCGGCCCAACGAGCCCGCGCCGCAATAGTGGAACCAATTTAACCTTTCTTCAGTCGTCTGGCACATCCTCCTGGTCAAAGTGGAATTGAAAATCTGGTCAGAGTGCCCACAACATTCTCCCTAATTCCCATAGCAGCCTCACACCTTTCAGATTTATATTCAAACTGCCATTTATCTGCTCGTTTGACAATTCCATCTATATCATGGTGTAATACACGACAGTCAGCCTCACTGTTAACTACCCGACTAGAGATGTATCCTCTATTAATGGTTGTGAACACTTCCAATTCCTTGGCCTCCCTATGTCAATTTGCAGAAGAAAATCTCTGCCTGAATTCCATACTATTGTCCTCTTTCTCTTGAGTGAAGTATTCATTTAACCCTTACAAATGTCCTTGGCTGCACCCACAATTTGACCCTTTAGTCCCTAATGGGCAGTATTCTTATGCTGGTCATCTTGTTTCCATTGATATACTTAGAAAATACCTCGGGATTTCACTTACATCTGCTGGCTGGATTTTTCTCATTTTCCATCTTTCCTTTCCTAATTGCTTTTTAAAGCCCCAACCTGCACTTTCTATACTTCATTAATGTTTCCATTGATTTGCTCACCTAGTAATTCTTAAACTCATTTTCTTTCCTTTTCCTCGTACCCTGAATATCTCTGATCATCCCTGATTCTCTGGCTTGTTACTGCTTCCCATCATCTTGGACTGAACGTGCTTGGCTCGCACCTTCCCCATTTCCTTTGTGCCAGACCCCGCTTCCTCCCATTGCTCTTGTGTAGATTCCCCGCCTTCGATTCTGTTCGCAGCTCAACCTCGGCCAGATCCTATTTTCTTTTACTGATATCCAAAAATCCAATTTCATTGTTTGCAACGTGTCTACGCCCTTGTCCATTGAAAGTTTAACTTGAACTATCTTGTGTCCTTGAGCAGTAAAATGCTCACCCACCACCACCTGAATGAACTGTTCACCTTCTGTTTCACAGAAGTAGCTCCAGTGCAGCTCCCTCCCTTGTTGAAACTTTTACATATTGATCAAAAATTTCTCTCGTACAGATTTCGAAACATCTCCTCCATCTGAACCCTGAACATTATGGGTATCTAGGTTAATGCTGGGAAATTTTAAGCCGTGTAATATACAACTGTCCAGGAATTCTGCACATATTTGCTTCTCAATATCCTGCTGATTATATGCGGGTCAATAATGAAGATTTAACAATGTGGGTGCCTCTTTTTTTATTCCTAAACTCAACAAGTTTCATCTGATGCCACTATCGGAATATCATCTCTTCTTCTTGCAGTAACTGATTCTTTAAACAACAGTTTAAGTGCAATGCCTCCTCCTTCATTACATTGAATAATGGCAAATGGTTTACTCAAAATGGTTGCAAGACATACATCGCTAAACTGAATGTAACTTTGCAGAAAAGCTCTTCTGGGGACAATTTTAGGAGCAATTCGAAAAAGATGCTATTGGAGGGCAGTTGTCAAGAAATCAAGACAATCAATCGGATTTAACGGGCCTTTGTGAAAAAGAAACTGTGTTTAGCCAGTGTACCAACGATGTTTGGGGAAACAATGTGCTCTTAATAAAGGGGAACGGATGGATGTCCTTGACTTAGATTTTCAGACGGCATTTAAAGAAATCCCTCATCAAAATTCAATGCTTATAGTGTCGGGGATAACATATTGCCATGGTTGTAAGATTGTCTGGCTGACGAGAAACAGCGGGTTGGTCTAATTGGTGATTTTTTCAAGTTGGCAGTATGTAACTTGTGGCATTGTGACGTTGTCAGCTACAGAGAGACCTTTGTCTCTTGCTGCCTAAATGAAAAGAACCTCGTGTACAGATAGAACTTAATAAACAGAATACCATCATTCATTGCGGGTAGAACTTAATGGAACACTAGAACACATTTTTTTTTTCAGTTGTATTCTTCAGAATATTGAAGTTCAGAAAACGGACCAAGGATTATTTCTGTCTTTTGCTCTCGTAGGATGAATCCTTCCCTCAAAATGTGCTATTTGGATACATGTTTTAAAAGCCTAAAATCAGATAACACACAAGCATACCAGTTTTCATGTTAACTCATCCTAAAGGATTGTGCATGAGGAATAGAACATAGGACATAAAAAAACGACAGCACAAACAGTATATTTTATGTAGTGAATATTGCATTAAGTTGGAACAACAGAGATAGTTAAATGATAAGAAATACACTGTGTCATTTTTAATTCTAATAATTGGTTAAATTTTGCTAATTTAAATTGTTATATTCTAATTGTGTTCCTCAGTAAATTTCATTTGCTAAAATTTTCCTGATGTGTGACTTGAATCATACATGGATTTAAGAACTTTTTGCTCACCAATGCCAAGATCAAATTGAAAACTTAGGGTCTAGGCTAATATAACAAAGAATTTCTGGGCCTTAACAGAGTGGATGTGGCGAAGATGGTGTCCTGGTCAGAGAATCCAAGAATAAAGAACAACGCAGAATGGGAAACACGCCCGTCGACTCAAAGAGCCTGCACAGCCATTTTAACATTGTGAATGCCCTCCTCTACCTCTGACCTTTGTCTACGCCTTTTGGGGAAGATTGAGGGAAGACTAAGTTAGGGACAATTTGTTACACCAGTCAGCCTAAGAGCACGTTTTTTGGGTGTGGGAGGAAACCGGAGCACCCGGCGAAAACCCACAAAATCACGGGGAGAATGTGTAAACTCCCGCAGGCATCGGCCCAAATCCATGTATCTGCAAAGCAAACAGTGATAGTCACTGAGCTGTCACGTTGCCCGTCAGATAGTCCAGTTCCACCGTACACTAACGATGTGAAGCATGAGGCAACTTTTGAAGCAACATCCAAGAAGATCCCTCGCATGACCAACGGCGTGTATGCCCCTTGTTGGTCAACAAGGCGAACCGAATCACCTGTGGATTAAAAGAAAATATATCAATAAACATCAATAAACAATAAACTTATCCAGACATTTACGGAATCCCCAGAAGCTCAGAAGTAAGACAAGTGAACCATAAATTATGTTGGAAGGTCCACAGAAAGCATTTGATTCCCAGGGACATCCCATGGCTCTTGATCTTTATTTAGAACAGTCTCCTGTATCCTTCCATTTCTAGTCCGCTCATCTGCCTATCCACATAAACATTAAACTACTCCAGCGTGCCTGCCTCTACCTATTTCGCAGTACATTCCAGGCCCCTACTAACCTCTGTGTGAAAAATCTCCCTCTAACATCCGAATTATAACTCGCCCCCTCACCCTAAACCCATGGCCCCTCGTAATTTTTGTATTCAACCTAAGAAAAAGCTTACCACTGTTCACTTTATCTATACCCTTCATAATCTTATATACCTTTATTATATCTCCCCTCATTTTCTGCCTTTCTAAGGAGAACAGCCCCAATTTGCCTAGTCTCTCCTCATAGTATTGTCCTTCCATACCAGGCAGCATCCTGATAAACCTCCTCTGCACTCTCTACAGGGTCTCCACGAACTTCCGGTAGTAAGGCGACTAGAACTGGACGCAGTACTCCAAATGCGAATGAACCAATATTCTAAGCAACTGCAACATTAGACGGCAGCTCTCATACTCTATACCCCTTCCTATAAAGGTGAACAGACTATAGACCTTCTTCGCCACGTTCTCCACCTCTCCTGCCACCTTCAAGAACTTCTGTACTTGCACTCCCAGGTCCCTCTGTGTTTCTATACACTTAATAGGCCTACCATTTGTCGTGTAACTCCCCCCTACATTATTTCTTCCAAAACGTATCACCTCGCATTCATCTGGATTAATTTCCATCTGCCATTTCTCTGCCCAATATACCAGCCTATCTATATCCTGCTGTATTGTCTGACACTGCTCCTCACTGTCCGCAAGTCCAGCCATCTTCGTGTCATATGCAAACTTGCTGATCTCACCACTTCCTCCCTCTTCCCAGTCATTTGTGCATATTACAAATAACAAAGGTCCTGGTACTGAGCCCTGTGGAATTGTCGTGGGAACTGCAATATATTAATTCATGGGCATTGTCCGTGCCATGTGATTTTGCCAATAAGATGGGATTCGCAGAGGAATAGGAAAGGATTGCTTTTTTCATATTACATAAATGTTGCTCAGATCATCAATGGTGAGTGCGACTAATGGAGGATATTGAGAAAAGAAGATCAGTGAAATAATAAATTGGCAGTTGGAAATTTGCAAAGAGAAGAACGGAAGGAAAAAGTACGTGCATTGGAGACAAGGGAAGATACTTGGAAAATGTATCAGATGAAAACATTTTGATGATTTGCTGGGTCTCAGTTGGAATGATGTGTCTCATTTGGACACAACATTTATGATGTATATATCGGCCATGAATACTTACTTTCCTCTGTGAGAAAATATACAGGGAAGAAGCAATGTGCTTAGTCAAGCGATCTTCATTTATTGCACCTTTGCTGATGTTTGTCAAGATCAATCCTTCAGAGTCAGACTCTACAACTGAGATATTGGCGTTGTGAAGTGACATTGTTGCTTGCAATATTCGACCTGGGCCCCTTTTCCCAAGATTCTGCAGTCACTGCCAATTGGCCTGATGGACGTTAGCTCACATCAGATGAAACCATTTCCCTCTTTTTTTCCGGCTATACTCTGCATTAGTTGATGTTTCGAATCTTAATCTTTTCCAGCATCCTTCAGCCGAAGGTTTGATGTCTGCTGTGGCTGCCTTGGTCTAAGTGAGGCCACATGCATGTGAAAGTGTCCCGTCCTGTGACCGTGCGTGATCCTCCAAAGTTGTCTCAAAATGGGCATTTCCATCAGTCTGAGTTCTACCTTTGTTGGGGGTCTGAATTCATGATTGACTTTCAACCAGCGTAGGCCCATTGCGAGCCAGATGAAAGGATGGGAAATTAATTTATGTCGCCATCTTTCCATAATCGCTGTGTTTAGTGATGGGAATACACGCGTTATAAACGAGCAGAATTGACCTCAGTGTGAGGTTCATATCATCCTGCGCATGCGTTTCCAGTTGGTCGAAGAAATGGCTACTTATCCGATTGGTGCTTCGAGCTCTGCTTTAAGAGTCATGGTGTCTTTCACCCTGAGCACGATTTTATTGCATTGACTAACCTTTTACCTGTGGATTTTCATTTCAGTTAATCACAGGCACTACCTGCTTCACTATTACTGCTTTGATTGTAAATTTAATCAGGAAGAAACAATTCAGGTTGTCTGAGAGAGACATAGTCCTTTTCGCAAAGTTTCCCTGACTAGGAAACGATTTTGGCGTGGATGATTTGTTTCTACAGGATGTCAAATTGTGTTTTTTGTTTGATCTTTACGTTCCTTTTCAGATTGTAGAGTTTACTGCCTGGCCAAGTCAGTATATGAGCACCTCCCATGCAAACAGATCAGAATCATAAGAAGGAGATAGCAAAAAACGCTGGAACCGAGGTTCTATTTCACCTCATTCTTCATTATTAATCTGAGTGGAATGGGAGGAATTGACATTTTCAGATGGTATCATAGAAACATCGCATGTAGTCATAGAAAAACTTGATGAAGATGGGTAGCTGATATGAAAATAAAATGTATGCAAAACCG
Organism: Sphyrna mokarran; assembly: GCA_024679065.1. Taxonomy (NCBI): domain Eukaryota; kingdom Metazoa; phylum Chordata; class Chondrichthyes; order Carcharhiniformes; family Carcharhinidae; genus Sphyrna; species Sphyrna mokarran. The sequence continues at coordinate 4,042,884 of JAGIQG010000041.1, read as the reverse complement.
TGTCAGCACATCTACATTAAAAGCGTTGAACGTCACACTGAGATATAACTAAATAAATAAATAATTTGAATGCGAATTTGATCATAAACTCAACATATCTGCTAGTATGAGTGTCATTGCTCTACTGTGGAGACTTTTTTTGCTAACTGATAGAAAATGATATGTTATTTTGTGCTCAGAATGGAACCACACTGATTTTGTGTGGCTCGATCTGTTACCTTTGATGTTGTGTCTTTTGGTGATTTTGCCTAACATGCACACTGTTTGTGGGATCCTAATTTCCAGCAGAGAAATAAACACTTAGAATTGCTTTGCATTGACTGGGGATTATTTTCTTTGAGCTGTTAAGGTAAGATTATTTCTTTTCCATATTTGCAACTGTTCTCTGGGTGGTCCCTTTCCGTTACTGAGTTCAAGTGAGACAGATTGTCATGGCCTCATTCTGCACTATGGGATTGTATGATTATACGATTTTTTGTAAATCACCCAGTGTAGGAATTTGTATGCGCATGCCAAGCCCGGATTTACTGGCATCAATTTTAGCGGCATTGTGAGAAATTGGTTTGTTTTCTTCGGTGATTATTTCAACATCATCTAAACTCTAAAACTAACCCTTGTTGTCGCCAGTGCAAAGAAGAATTTGGGACTGGTCAGACCTGACTCACAGTTATTCATTGTAAGCAGTTTTTTTTGTTTTTAATCTTGAGATACTTTGACATGATATTGCCGAGGATAGCATCACCATTTCTGGCATGGCTGTTCTGCTTGCCTGGAGGTCATGCTGACCTTCAGGTGTTTGTTTATGTTGGTCATCATTTTCTTTTGGAATGATAAATTACACTATCTGAACAAATAATGCGGAAATCAACTTTTATTTTTAGATCCCGTTTTGCCAAATACGGCTCCTGTTGCTTCACAGATGAATGCGTTTATTGGTTTTCAGCATTCCTCCAAGCCTTTTGAAGAGCGTGGGCACTCGTGTATGGACATGTCCGTGAATGATTATTTGTTGGAGAGATGATTTCTCCCGACGTCATAAAGATGCTGTTCGCATTTTAAAATATAGTTTGTGTGGAGGAGCTCCTAATATTCTTTGCTTTTGAAATCATACTGGATAGCATACTCCGCAGTGGTTGCTGTTGGCTCAAGAGATTCTGTCAGTTGGTTTATTTTACAAACTACATTAACATAACGATCGTTTTGTTGTTATTGACATAGTGACTCCGTTTCCTATAAAGCAACAAAGTCAATACCAAATATGTTTAGCTCATGGTATATCAGGGCCGACTTGCATGATTTAATGTGCCTTGCTGTTTATAAGAGAGAGCACAAATTCTGCATTCCTGCTGCCAGTCCGAGATATTGCACCCTTCCATCTTCACTCTTGTAACTTAGCATGTGGAATTTCGGATGTGGAATTCCGCAATAACTTCTCGAATTCACAGGTTTGAACCCAAAGGAATGGTGTAAACGCGTGTGTATTTGATCCAATGGTTACTGGCTTTTCTCACAATGAGTTCATTTCAGCACAAAAAAAAAACAATCGTTCAAGGCGTATGGTGTACTGGCCTTCATTAATCGAGAACTTGATTTTAGGAGTCAAGAAGTAATGATGCAGCTCTATAAGACCCTTGTCAGACCCCACTTGGAGTATTGTGCGCAGTTCTGGTCGCCTCACTATTGGATGGATGTACAGGCTATTGAGAGAGTGCAGAGGAGATTTACAAGGATGCTGTCTGGATTGGAAGGCAGGCCTTATGAAGATAGGTTCAGGGAGCTGGGACTCTTCTCACTGGAGAGATATAGGTTGAGAGGCGACTTGATAGAGGTTTATAAAATGTTGAGAGGAATAGATAGGGTGATTCTCAGAGACTATTTCCCCGAGCTGAAATGGTCACTACGAGAGGACACAGATTTAAGGTGTAGGAAAGCAAATAGAGAGAGCATGTTAGGGGTAACTTTTTCACTCAGAGGGTGGTGAGTGAATCGAATCGGCTGCCGTCGGAGGCGGTAGAGGCAAATTCGCTGGGGTCTTTTAAAAGACTTCTGGATGAGTATATAGAAACTAATGGGATAGGGGCTTATAGATAGGTCTGTGGATTGATAGATTATAGATGTGATCGGCGCAACTCGTGGGCCGAAGGGCCTGTTTGTGCTGTAGTGTTCTATGTTCTATGTTCTACGTTTAATAGGAGCAAACTCAAACTCACCTCAACTCAACAACTCAACTCAACTCAACTCAAAGAACAATGGTTTTGCTATTGTCAATGGTGATACTTCTTTCAGAAATGTTTTTTTTTTATTTCTTGAAGTCCCATTTTATGGCTCCTTTTGGGACGGTCAGTCTGTCAGTACAACTTGTCACCTGAGAGTACAGGAAACGTTCAGAATATTCAAATTAAGTTATCTTGCCCTGTAATGAAGGAAGGCAGTTTTTCAATCTTATAAACAACAGTAGCGTGCATGCGCATACCACAAGTCCGCTTAATTTAGCACCAGGCTCAACCCAAAAATCTACATATTGAACTAAAAATGCACCACTAAATTCCTGTACATAAAACTTGACCCCTTTCTAATACCTTCAGCAGAATGAAACATTCCTGCATACATACAAAACAATCCATTGATCCTCAATAAAAAAACGCTGCATATCACTACACAAAACCCATCGCATCACAGCAATCCAGGCACCCAAGTCATCCTCCCTCAGCAGTCCGGTCAGCTAAAGAGCTCTGCGAAATAGACAATTCTCCAAAAAATACATTTTTTCTCTCTCATTAGTGAAACAGATTATTTTCTTACTCACTGCCTAAAGCAGAGTCAAACAGGCAGTTGCATTTAATTATTTGTTCGTCCTCCTGCAGTCACATGCCGGTTCAGAAAGGTAGCGGTCAGACACTTGGCTCCATGATTGGTGGAGTAGTGGCAGAAATTATTTCTCTTTCATTCCAACATCAGCTTTCGAGAATCAATTCTAACCGACAACTGCATTTTCACAGACAGCTTCTAAAATGACGGAAGTGTTAGTAAATTAAAAAAAAAACCCAAAGAGCCAGAGAAAAAGACACCCATTAACGCCCTGCTGTTATGAGCCTCTATGCTTATCCTCTAGCAATAGATCTAAATTTTGTTTCGAATTCTTATTGTCACTTGTATTGGTAAACCATTCATTTTTTTATCAAAACATACCGTCCATGGAGAACGAAGGAACAGTACAGAATGTAGTCTTACAGTTATAGAAAATGAAGGCCTATTTATTAGCTACAAGTAGGCTTACATTCAGAATGCAATGAAGTTACTGCAGACATATCCTAGTGACGATTTTCTGGTGCTTGTTCGGGTAATTTGAGGGAGAATAGAGCATGGCCACTGCACCAAACCTGCATATCTTTGACAGTGGGTGGAAACCGGAATACCCAGAAGAAACCCAACACAAACACACACACACACACAAGCACACACACACACACACACACACACACAGGGAGAATGTGCAAGCTCAACAAGACAGTGACCCAATCAAACCCAGGTCCCTAGACCTCTGAGACAGCCGTGCTAACTACTATCCCACTGTGATCTCTACCCAACCCCCCACCCCCCAAACGCCTCCTCACATGCTTAGAGTGTTGAGAAATATCAACTTAATGCGAAGTGGATCCATTAAAAAGTCGAATGGCAGCATGGAAGAAACGGTTCTGGAGTCCATTGCGTCATCCTTAGACTTTTGTGCATTTTCCAGAATGAAGAAGGTGGAAGAGCGAATGTCCAGGGTGTTGGTTCTGAGATGACTTTTCCGAATATTTCTCATCGCTTTTGCCACTTAGCACAGCTTTAAAATGCAGGTCGATTGTTGTGTAAATCAATACTCCTTACAGCCTGCCACCAGCACTTTTTAACCAAGCCCATCAGCAAATCTCAATTTCTGCTGCATGTTAACCTCACATCTCACTTTCCCACAGAGCCTCACATGCTCTCTGAGTTCAATTTCATCGAATATTTTTGTTGAAAGTGCATAAGTTATCTGTCCATATTTAATTGGACTCCATTGGCTAAAAGGTAACAAGCGATCCAACTTTAATATTCCCTTCCTGATATTTGACAGTGTGAATTTTCTTAAACCTTCATAATTATCAAACGGTGGACATTCTTCCAATCTACTTCCTGTCAGGATTTAAAAGAGTTACTTGAGTTCCTGTCCTCTGGATCCTGCACTCATGCATGCTTAGTTTACCCATTTACTTCCATTTTAGCACAGATGGGGTTCGGGATACCTGGTGGTGTTGTCGAGAATTATCCGTTGTGAAGACATGTTTCCCTTAGGACGTGAATCAACAAACAACAAACAATGAATCAGGTGTGGAGCACAAGAATTACATAGACATAGACATACAAGATAGGAACAGGAGTGGGCCATTTGGCAATTTGAACCTGCTCCACAATTTGTTACGATCACGGTTGATCATCCACCTCAGTAGTGATCAGTAGATGAAGCATTTTCTCTCTACAATCTTTGATCCCATTCGGCTCAAGTACTATGTTCAGCCACCTCTTGAACACATTCAAGAAAAAAGTACAATTTTAATTGAATGTACAAAATATTTAAAAAAGAATCAATGACAATAGTGTGTTTATAGTTAGAATAAATAAATTAACATGCTCCCTTTTCTCTGATATAACTACCTCAATTTTTAATTGGCTGTCATAAAATTAATGCATATCTTTAATACCATGTTTTTTTCTTCTTAAATTTAAACCCAACGGTTACTGTCCTTTATATAGATGAGGAGGCAACTGGGATAGACGATCTATACGCAGGAATTGGTGTAAGGGAGCGACAGGGGGCGAAGGGAATGTTTGGACATACTGATTATAAACTTCAAAGGCTCATTATCCAAAATCAATAGCTGCCATGCGATCTCGAACCGTTCCTTCTTCACCTGGAACTTGGCTTTCTCCATCAGGCTCCATGTTGTTCTCGTCCAATTTTTTCCATATTTGTTGGAAAATCATCTTTTCGGTGAATGCTCAGTTCCTGCTGGAGTGCAAAGTTGTGCAATGCGCAACACACTAAATTAATCCTTGTCACTATCTCTGCTTCATGCTATTACATCCCACTGACCTGTCCAGCCATCCAAAACGTGACTTCAGTCCTCTCAACCAACTGATGCGCTGGAATATGAGCATGGTTGTCATGATTTTTTTATGCTCCATTGTTTGTCTCGCTGTATGATATTATTAACCATATTCTCCCGTATCATCCAGTAACTATCCTATCATGACAGGTAATAAGCATGGTCTTATATTGGGTTGAACTCTCATAAAGGAATAAGCCATGATCCTGTCCCTGTTTGTTTGCATTTACACTAAGTTTGCTCACTTGTGCATCACACTCTATCATGACATGTAAAGAATGGAATTCCTTCCTGATGATAAATGAAGCAAGGTTATCTATCAGCGCCTTCAGTGGAATATAATCTATCAACAGCTTCAAATACCTTTGAGAACTAGCAATGCTACATGTGGGCCATAACAACATTACCTGAAATTACAGGATGGTTACTGAGTGATAAGGGACCCACTGAGGACATAAACTGTATGAGAAAAATGTCCTGTTTTCTCTACAAAACTGCTTTCTGGAACTTGGATGTCATTGGATATTCCCAGTCTAAGCGCCTCATGGTTAGCAATCTCTTGCAGTGTGCTGGGGGCTTGTCAGATGGCTGTGCTTAACTTCCAAGACTGCTTCACAGGTCCAGAGTTTCAGTGGAGCTTCACAGGAAACGGAAGCCTGCATTTATATATTTCCCTTCGATGGGAATTTATGGGCCGAAATGATTGAGGGACATTTTGTTGGACCTTCCTGATACTGTCGAGGAGTGAGGCATCGTCATGAAAAGAACGCTGAGGCGCTGAGTTGGGATGTTGTGTTGAATTGCAACTTAATAACAACTAAAGATATCTTTATACTTGAACAGCCTGTGTGGAGTTTTGATGCGTCCACTCGTGTGTGCGATGTCGTTTGCCCTTCACGTTTGCCCTTCATGTCGGTTCTTGTGACCTGTCCAATCTTCACCTCTTTGTGTCGAGAAAACCGTTATTTCAAATACTAAACAGACAAGAGCGTGACCGTAGATTTGTGCGAAGGTGATGACCAATAGTTTACGACCCCTTGCTTCCAACTCTTGTCTTCCTGGATCATTTTAGAATGCGTTTCTGCACCTTCTCTAAGGAGCTGACCTTTGGTCTAATACACACTGCCGGAGTGTGCTCAGAAATAGACTACTGTCCAATGATTAACAAGATTTACCCATTTTTTTAATATTTAATTACTCTATATTTTTCTTTGTTTATATTTTTTTTCAACAAAGTGTGAACCAAGCTTTACATCTTGGAAGACCAGCATATGCACCAAACTTTTAACAGGAGAACAATTATATCGAACCCACTTGTTCCGTTCAAACATAATTGCAATTTCAGCTACATGTGTCTTCTGACTTCAGCAACTCTTGGTTATGTTCTTGACTTATGTTCACCAAGAGCTTTTAGCTGTCACTATGTTTCTTTACCGCTTAGACAGGTGCCTCTTTCTCAAGTTCTGGGGCATTTTTCTTTATGCATAACATTGGACTGTTTGTGGAATGAAATGCAGTGTTTTAATATTCTTGGGAAACCACTGTATATATTTGACCCGTTTGATTAATAACAAACCACACTTCTCCGAGTTCTGCATCTTCTCAAGTATCACAGCTACACCACACCTGGCCTGGAATCTGTGTGTTTCACTTTCCATACCACAACTATTGAATTACAGCTGGTAACATGCCTTCTCTGAGTCCACATGCTTAAAACAACCACACGATGGAGAATAACCCTTTCCATTGGATCACCTGACTCCCTTAATTTCGTCAGAAATGATTTTTCCCCACTGATGAAGCCATAACACTTAACATTTGTTAATTTATATTTTCGAAGAAACAAACGACTTTATCCTTAATTATGATTCCTGGAAACTCGCCACGGTTGTCACTGCAAAGCCAGCTACTGCACTTATCATCTTGTCTTCATTTTAATCATTCCCTTACATATTAATTGTTCCAATTTCTGGGCATCACTTCAAAGTCCAGGAATGATTGACAGCTTGAAACCAGTGTGTGATACAAAACTTGTCTCATCGGAAAGGGTTAATTGATTCTGCTTTTCCAAAGAATGAAAAACAAATTCTAATTCCTTGAGGGATTTCATCTTCTTTAAAATGAGATTCATTTCAAAATTATGTCTCATATTTCCTTTCCGTAACCACTGGATACATCTGGAATCAACTCCTGGAGACGGAGGGAGATGAGAGATCACAGCTTGACATTGACAGATTGGAATGCTAAATCAGTGCTTCATAATTTGTGGACAATGGATTTCAATGTTTCAACAATGACAGCCGACATGAGAGGAAGAGATTGGAATTTTACACCGACGGGTCACAATTGGAAAATCAGAGATACGAATGTTCCAACAATGAGCAGGGATTTATCTGGAGCTCTTTACCAACTTTCTACATATTATGCTTGGATATCATTAGAAAACCGGATCTATTTCACATTGCTGATTATTCAAGCCGGTTACTATCCAATCCTCGCTATTCTTGGTGTCCCTGGTAAGTCGTTTTATGTCTCCATTAATTATACCATATTTCTATCCTGGTAATGTTCGTGTCATTGTATTTAGGAAGACCAGATGCATTTTGTTTCACTGTCTGATCGTGATAACGGTGTCGTACCCACGAATGTCATTTTCCCCGGGCTGCCCAGTGTCTGACCATCAAGATAAGTAATGTCCACAACCTCTGAAATTGATTCGACATCAGGTTTTATCCAGAATCTACCATTTTCTACACTATCAAAGACCGATATTGCCTCAACTCTGCCTTAAGGGAATGCTGCACAAATTTTCATTTGTGTTTTTGTTCAAAATGACTTGATGATTCGACTGTCATCTGGTAGTGTCAAGCTTTCATAACTCACCACAACCCATCTGGAAAGCACATCCCTATAGTCGAAATCACGCAAATCAGTTCAGTCACTGTCCTGATGCAGAATGACATCGACAGCTTTCCATGTCAGCTGCTCATTGCGTTAAGTAGTTTCCTTTGTCCGCCAAAACATTTCTACATTTCCTCTCTCTTTCTCTCTCTCTGTCTCTCTCTCTCTCTCCTACATCATTGGAGAAGGTGTGACGGAATCATGAATTACAGCGTTGCAATCTGCATTATTCTCCCGTTCATTGTTGGTAGACTCCTGCAGGACTATGCATTACTAAAGCTGCATCGTCAATGCACCGCCAGCATGCACAGGGATCTGTATAACACAGCAAACAGTGGGCTCATTGGTTTTTAAAAAAACAGTTCAATCAATTTCAACTTCATTTGGCAACGTTTCGCCAACGCTTGCGTTCGTCACTCTCACCTTAACTCGTGCTCTGTAGCTTTGAAAAAAATTTACACCGCAATGAGGCAATTGATGACCTACAAATCACGTAGGATCGTTAGAAGAGGTGTTGTGGATGTTCTTTTTTTCAAATTTTCCCGTGAGTGTGTTTTTTTCTTGAACAAGTAATAAGTTTCTGCAGACCTGGGTTCCAATCTAATTTCTTTGGAAAGCAATGCGATGAATTCCAATCTACCAGTCAATTTTAAGAGGACTGCACCTTCCTCTCAGCATGGTACGGGGGCATAGTGGTTAGCACTGCTATCTCAGAGCGCCAGAGAATCGGGTTCAATTCCCAGTTGGACCACAAGCTGTGTGGAATCTGTACGTCCTCGCCATGTCTGATTGGGTTCCCTTTGATGCTTGGTTTCATCCCACAGTTCAAAAGACGTCTGGTTAGATGCATTGGCTATGCTGAATGTTTGAGAATTGAGAAGTGAAACTAGCGAAGTGTTTGTGGGAGAATAATTTGGAGACAGTGACCACAATTCGATGTCATTCATTATTGCAATGGAGAGGGATCGGGACATATGGCTCGGCAAGATATATAAGTGGGGGAGAGGTAATTATGATGTGATAAGGCAAACATTAGAGAGCATATGATGGGAACAGAAACTGTCAGGGAAAGACACAAATGAAAAGTGAAGCTTATTAAAGGAAGCAAATATTGTTTGTCCTTGATAGGTATATCCCTGTCAGGTAGGGAGGAAAATACCGTGTGAGGGAACCACAGTTCACAAAAGTGGTTGATTTGTCAAGAGGGAAAAAAAAGATGTGAAAACACGGTTCAGATGGGTTGCTTGAGGATTCCAAGTAAGCAAGGAATGTGGTTAAAAAAGGCTTAGTAGAGCTGAGGAGTTTCGGGGTGGGCATGAAAAGTACTTGGCTGGTCGGATCAAGGAAAACCCCAAGATGTTTTACTCATATGTGAGAAATAAAAGAATGACACGGATGAGGTTAGGGTCGGTCAAGGATAATAATGGGAACATGTGCATGGAGACAGAGAGATAGGGGAGGCAATGAAAGAATATCTTTCTTCAATTTGACCAGGGAGAGGGCATGTTTTTCAGGATGAAAGTTTGATACAGGATGAAGAGCTAAATGTTCTGAGGGAAAAGGTGTTAGCAATTTTGAAAACAAAAGACCCGAGTGTCGACAGGTGGGGTATATCCTAGAATTCTTTGGGGGCAAGAGATGAGATTGCCACGGCTTTATCTTTGATCTTTTGTCCTCACTTGGTCACCTCACTTTAAGAAGGGTATGGAAGCATTGGAGAGAGTGCAGAGAAGATTTACTGGGATGCGGCATGGTTTGGAGGATAAGTCTTACAAGGAAATGGTGAGTGAGTGAGAGCTTTTTTCTTTGGAGTGGAGGAGAATAAGAGGCGACTTAACAGAAGTTTATAAGAGGATGGGGGGGGGGATAGAGAGAGTGGACGTTCAAAGACATATAGCTGTTACTAGGGACATAACTATAATGTTCATGGTGGGAGACAGGAGGGACCCCAAAGTATGTTGTTTACTCAGATAGTTGTTCGGGTGTGGAATAGATTGTTTGCTGTGATAGTGGAATCGGACACTTTGGGCACTTTCAAGCAGTTATTGGATAGGCACACGGAGCACAGCAGAATGACAGGGAGTGGGATAGCTTGATCTTGTTTTCAGACTTTGCTATACTACTCTATGTTCTAGTGCTATATACCGAATCATGGTGACATTTTGAAAGCTATCCGGAACGTATCCTTTAATACTATCTGTTACTCTCATTCTATGCAATTAAATCTGTCCTGTAATTTCTTTCCTTGTTGCCACCTGACTTTCGAATTAGCTTATCTTTATTAAGTTGTTTTTCCCTACACCTTGGCTATGAGTATAACATTACATTTTGCACCGTCTACGTGTCCACGTGTTCTCCATATAGTGTAGGAATATATTTTTCCCATAAAGCATGAAAGAAGCATTTTTTTTTTGTCAAGAACACAATTAATAACCAAAGATTTCACGTTGAATTCCCGGGTTCCGAGACTCAGCACCCACTTGGAAGTGTTTGCATTGCTCCTTCACGCAGCATGAAAATTGATCATTTTACCCTTTTCTGCCAGAAATTTCAGTTGACACCCGATTTCCCATTTCAGCAGACCTTGCTCTTGCTGCAACTCAATTCATTTTTCCTCACTGTTAGGTAGCCTGGCAGTCGTTTGATGAGAGCATTATTATGGGGAGAAAGTAATCAGGGCAAGAATGCAGTCCATTGGAGACAAAGGCTTATTTTACATGTGGAGCAAGAGAACATTGAAAAAGTCGAAATGAATGTGTCACATTTTTCTTCACACTGAAGCTATAGGATAAACTTACTAAATTTCAGAGTAAAACTTGCATCTTTCTTGAAAAAATGATGAGGAGTGGCGAGGTAAAATCATGTGAGGGTCAAGAACTCATTACCTTTCCCGATTTCACAGAATAGGATTCCTGCATTGCAGGTAGAGGCCATTCAGCCCACAGAGCCCATATCAACTACAATCCGACACATGACAGATTCCCGTCACTCATAAATTGACCTTCCTCATCTGCCTAACAGAAGGCCCAAATTCGTATGACCAATCAATCTAATTTGCACATTTTCGGACTGTTGAGGAAGCCTATACTCCCGGAGAAAGTCCACGCAGACATTGGGAGAATGCGTAAATTCTACTTAGACAGTAGAACCAAAGCCGAAATTGAACCCGAATACCAGACGTTGTGAGGCAACAGTTTTAATCACTGTGCCATCGTTTTCTCGGCTTTTCTGATCTTATCTACATTGGATTTTCTGTGTCCAGCCTCTGGCACATTTCCAGTGGTGGACTGGCTTATTTTTTTAAGTACCTATTTGCATGTCCTTCGTGAAACTGGCGTTCAATCGTTCAGACTCATAGAAACATGGAAACATACCAACCATTGACAGGAGTTGACTATTCGACCCTTCGATTCTGTTCCATCATTTATTTTGATCATGACTTACCACCACATTCAATGTCTTGATCCCCACTACCCCCCCAAATCCTTTGATCCCTTCAACCTCACAGGTTCATCCAATTCCCTCTGTAATTTACACTATATTTTGGACTTGCCTACATTCTGTGGTAGTGAATTCTACACACTCATAACTGTGGGTGACGAAATTTCTCCTCACCTCAGTGCAAAAAGGTTTACCCTGTGTCCTCAAACTATAACCCACAGTTCTGAACGATCCCATCATTGGGAAAGTTTGTTCTGAATCTGTCCTAGCTAATCATGTTAAAGTATTGTGCGGTTCTATTAGACCCCCTTTTCACTCTTCCAAACTTCAGTCAATATAATCCTAGTCGACTTAGTCTCACATTGGATGATAGGCCTCCCATCGCAGGAATTATTCTACTAAACCTTCGCTTTAGTCTGTCAATAACAAGGACATCTGCCCTCAGGCGAGTAAGACAAAACTTCAGGGGTGGCCTCATCAACGTTGTACAGCCTCTCTATTCCTGTACTCAAAACGACTCGCTATGAAGACCAACATCGCATTTGCATTTTTTACTGCAAACTGGACCTGTGTGGTCACTTTCAGAAACTGACACAGAGGAACTCCAAGGTCTCCTTTTGTATTCATCTCTCTCAACTTGTAGCCATTCAAGGACCGTTGGTCTTCTATTGCTACCAAAGCGGATAACTTCACCATTTCTCCACAACATTCTTCATCTGCCATGCACATGGTCACACATTCAGATTTGTTCAAATAAAGCATTTTTACAACTCACTTTCCCACCCAACATTGTCTCAACTACAAGCGTGGAGATAAGACATTCAGTTTTCTTTTCTAAATGTATAATATATGTAACGTGAAAAGTTGTGGTCCTTCCCAAATACCTGCAGACCCTGTTAGACACTGACCCTTATCTGGAAAAGTCCCATTTATTGCACCTCATTGCTTCGATCTGCAAACCAGCTTTCTATCCATTTCACGATATTACCTGCAATCCAAACTTTACATAGTTATCCTTGTTTCGACTTTGTCAAAAGCTTTCTGGAAGACCCATTAAATGACAACCAATTATTCCCCTCGTTCAAACCTATGAGTTAAATTATGAAAGAAGTGCAATTCGGCAAGAATGATTTCCCTTTTGTAAATCTATACTGACTTTGTCTGATTATACCACTGACTTCCAAATGCTGATTGACAAAATCCTTGACAACAGATTCTGGTAGCTTCCCCAGTTCTGATAATAACCTCACTGGTCTTAAGTGCCATGTTTTCTCTCTTCTAGTTTTTTTTTGAATAACAGGCTTATATGAGCTACCCTCTAATCAGTAAGAACTATTCCAGAGTACGAAGCATTCTGAAAAGTAACCAACAATAGCCCTGCTCTTTCTCTTATTCCAGGGCCAGTTCTGAAGCAATTTGTCTTGAAGATGGTCAGAATCTGGAGATTTATGCACCTTCAATCCTATTGATTTCCCCAGAACCAATGAACTACCAATGGTGAATTCCATCAACTCCTCTCTGTTGCCTGTCATTCTCAGAATAGCTGATAGAGTATTCACACATTCCTTTGTAAACACTGAAACAAAGTATGAATTTAATTCCTCAACCATTTCTTCATTCCCCGTTACGAATTTTCCCAATTCTGCCAATAGGGGGCTTACATCATTTTGTTTTCTTTTTGCATGTCTTTTCTGTTCTTTTTTTTTTACAGAGAGTTGTTTATGTTCCCCGTGAACTTACTTTTACACACTCTTCTTAATTTTAATCAAATTCTTAGCCCTCTATTGGTGAATATTAAACTGCTCCCAAATCATGGATCTTGTCAATTTATATCCAGCTTCTTTGAATTGGTAATATTTCTATTTTCCCTTCAATGCCATGTTTGGCCACAATTCTCTTTCCACTCCTGTGCCAACCAAAAATAAACAACTTCTGGAGTTCATCAATTTGTCATTGTAATGTTGGCCATTGCCTGATTACTATCTTCAATTTCATGAATGTTCCTCAGTCCATCATGGTCAAATCATACGTGTCTAATTCCCGTTATTGAGATTCAGAACCCTGATCTCAGGATCATCAATATCACTATGCATCATAACAATGAATTTGACCATATTATGGTCAGTCGTGCCCAAAGGTTCTCTTACAACCAGATTGCCAACTAATCATTTATCACTGCTGAGCTCCCAGTCAAATGTGGCCGGATCACTTCTTCATTCCTCAACATATTGCTCCAGAAAACAATCCAATAAACACTCCAGAAATGCCTCCACTCCTTTACATTGCCTAATATGACTCTCCCCTCTTGTAGAGCGAACGACGCAGGTTGCTGGTGATGTAGACACCAAGAAACCTCAAGTTGTCGATCATAGATAGGTCTGTGGATTGGTAGATCTGATCGGCGCAACGCGTGGGCTGAACGGCCTGTTTGTGCTGTATTGTTCTATGTTCTCTGTTCTTTTTCTACCCATTCCAGTTGATGTAGACAGGTGCATGCCCTCACTATGTTTCCTGAAGTCGATGATTATCTCTTCCACTTTGTTCATATCGAGAGATAGATTATTTTTGCCACACAATTTCACTAGATGGTCTTTTATTTTCATGCACTCCATTTGATATTTCGTGAGCTCTGTTGAATTACAACAAGCTTGAAAATCGAGTCGAGGGGAAAATTGACCAGATGGTTATTGGTTTATTGGGAGTTTAATAAGGGGCTGAAGGCACTGTCTGGAGGGGCACCGATATTGAGGAAAGTCGTGGACGAGATATTGTTGCCTATCCTTACTGATTATGGTCTGTGTGTTAGTACAACTACGATCTTATCACAGAGGGAGAAGGTGAACCCCAGGACATGGAGTTTGGAGGTGATTTCTGTGGGAACAATGGTCTTGAAGGTTGAGCTGTAATTAATAAATAGGAGTCTGCCATATGTGCCCTTGCTGCTCAGATGTGCCAGGGTGGAGAGTATGCCCAGTGGAATGGCATCTGTTGTGATGATTGATGACCTGTCGGGCATAGAGGTATGATGATAGGGATAGCAAGGTTATATTGGAGCTGTACACATTTTGGTTAGGGCTTAACTGGAGTACCATGTGCAGTTCTGGTTGTTTCACTATCAGAAGGATTTGATCGCAGTGGAGGGGGTGCAGATTATATTGACAAACATGTTTTCGGCATGAAAAATTTAGGTTATGAAGAGAGGTTGAATAGGTTCATTTTGTTTTCTTTAGAGTACAGAAGGCAAAGGGGAAAATTACTGAAGTGCATGAGATTATGAGAATTGGGGACATGGGTATGAATCTGCCTTCATCTTAGTTGTAATATCAGTAACGAAGGGACAACATTTCAAAGTGTTTAGCCGGAGGTATTGAGGTGATTTGAGGAAATATGTTATTACCCAGAGGGTTTTGATTTCATTGCCTGGGAGAGTCATAGATTTAGGCAACCCCATAATCGCTAATAAGTGCACAGGCAAGCACATGACATGACATAACTTCAAGGTTTTGGGCCGAGTGCTGGGATGTGATATCAGTGTAGATTTTGTGTAGATCTGTCAGTGCAGACTCGATGGGCTTCACGGCCTCTACTGTAAAGAATAGCACAATGGACTCTTTGAATGCTGATTTGTTCACTGTTCGTTTGAAGCCACCACCTAACCCTGCCCAGCTTCCACCTCCACATACGCAAACACACTGTACCATGCACCTCCGATAATCCCTCGAGTGCTAGTATATATACTTTGGACCCTTGCTTTTAAACCATCACTGAATCATGGATCCCCTTCAAAGCTATACAGATGGTACATCACGCCGTAAAATAACTGCAGGGCTCTGGGATAAAACACGACTTTCTCTCTCTGACTTATACATTCCAGTAAATCAAACACCATCTCATGTGTATACCTTTCCCCGTCGCTCATTCCTGTCTCAGCTGTCCTCGCTCTTCAACCTGCCTCACAGAGAACCTCAACAGAAAACATTGTCTCGATCGACAACTTTACAATCGACCAACAAACCCATACCCATTGCTTCTCAAAGTTATCGATATTGCCAGTTTGAATGGCCTGTATGTGGTTACTTGGGACATGAAGCCTCGAGGGAATGAGAGAAAAGATAATCTGCACTCTGGGGATGAAGCCATTGGATGTGTCATTTTGGGTGGACCAGATGCTGTAAACTGTAAAGATGCTGTAAAGAATCCGTTCGAGAAGTGTTGAGGAAATCTCAAAGTTCAATGATTTTCAAGAAAAGTGAATGAAAGTACACATTGTTAAGAATCAAGGAAAAACTTGCCTTTACTTTATAGGACGGATATCAGAGGCAGGTTCTTTGCCCAAAGGGTGGTTCGGGAGTGGAATGCCCTGCCTGCAGCAGTTGTAGATGCGCCAAGTTTGGTGGCGTTTAAGAGGTTAGTTGATAAGTATATGGAAGAGAAGGGAATGGTTTAGTTTGGAGGGGCATTGCTTTTTATATTGGTCGGCGCAACATCGAAGGCCGAAGGGCCTGTTCTGTGCTGTAATGTTCTATGTCTATGTTCTATGTTTACTTGGAATTATGTAAACATTCAAGGGATCTGCGTTCAGCTCAAAACATTAAATCCGAATGAAGCCTCACCTATAACTTTCCAAATGAAACCATGCTGCAATGGGTGGAGTAAGATACTACTGTAAACAAAAGTGCAGAACTATACATGGCTAGTGGCAGCCAACCAAGGCACAAATATCAGCAATTGGTACTCGAAGAGTTGCTGGAGGGAACCAGTTTAAGACAAGGAAGGAACAAGACAATAAAAGAGCAGAATGGAGAATACAGAATAAGATTGACTTTAAAAATTTCATTGCCTTTGCCACGCCATCCCTCGTGAATTCTGCCGCATTACAGACTGTGAAATTTATTCATAGTAGAAAGAATATGTCATTGGATTAGGTAAAACATTTGACGACAGTGGATATGTATTCACTAAAAGTAATATTCTCCTCTTTTGGTGTCTAATTTCTCTGTTTTTTTTTCTGTCTCCTACAGCTAACTTATCCACGATTGTGGTATTAGCATTTCGAAAAAGTGGTCTCTCCAAATGTGTAACACGCTACCTGGTGGCCATGGGAACAGCAGATCTACTCGTTATTATTATCGATTTGATACTAAGACACATTCCAATTATTTACTGGGAACATTTCTACTTTCTGTGGTCCATGCCTGTCTGCAATATCCATGCAGTTTTCTTGTTTGCAGCCACTGACTGTTCTGTTTGGTTTACTGTAAGTTTCACCTTTGATCGATGTGTTGCTATTTGTTGCCAGAAGCTGAAAAATAAATATTGTACCGAGAAATTGGCTGCTATGGTTCTCGGAACTGTTACTGTGTTGAGCTGTTTCAAGAATACCTTCTGGTATTTTATGCTATTAGACACATATGCGGTGTGGAACACACCCTGGTTCTGTTTAGGACCACAAGGTGTACAGAAATCTCCAGTTTGGACAATTGTCGAGACTCTGCATCATATTCTAACCCCATGCTTAGCATTTGTCCTGATTTTTTTGTTCAATGTTGTCATTATCTGTCATACTGTAACAAAAAGCAAAGCCCGTAGAAGACTTCGAACTGCGAGAAGTGGGGATAATTGCAAAGATCTACAGGTAGGGAGTCGACGGAAATCTATAATTTTACTGTTTGTTATCTCGTTGAATTTCATTGTGTTGTGGGCTGTTATAATGGTGTATTCAATAAACAGGCGGATGTTTTATCTACTCCCTTATTCTAGAACGATGAGTGATGTTGTGCAGGCAATAGGCTTCATGTTGCAGCTCATGAGTTGCTGCACAAACACTTGAATTTATGCTGTGATCCAGACTATGTTCAGAGAACAATTGAAAATTCTGCTGAAATATCCATTTATTTCAGTTGTTCGATGCATTCAAAGGTATCAATAAATGAGTTAATGGTTAATTGTTGTCATCTTCTTGAAGTTTTTTTTTCCACCTCTAATGCAACCACAAGCTGCCATGACCGTGTCAGAACAGGAACTGAGTTTCCCGAATGAAAAACAAATGTGGACCGGTCTGTCACTGCCACAACATATTGCTACAATTATATCAACCATGGACAGAAAAATGGCAGACACTGCATCAATCATGAGAGAATGTGAAATGCCTTCTTACAATCAGAGAGCCAAAGTGCTGGTGCTGTATGGCAGGAGCAATGACACAGAATGTATGCATGTGATGCTGATGAATGGCAAGGCTCTTGCAATGATTAGAATAAGTTTGATCTCTGTTGTTATCTCTCTATGTTCTATGTTCTAAGTTCTATGTTATGATGTCAGAGGAACGCCTGGGCATTCTCAATATAGCAGCAAATATCTTCTTTCCGGAGAGGCAGTTTTTCTTTTCAGCTGAACGCACCAGGGTCAATTCCCAACAATTGCAAGAAATCCATTTCATGCCTTCACTCACAAGTTAGAAATCAGATGAGGAAACATTATTTTCCAACTGTCCATCCTCCATCGTTTGTCATTTCAGTGACTTACATAGATGGAGATTCATTTCAAATATACTGTGCAATGGCTTATTTCTTATTGGAAGAAACTCAACTCATAGTCTGTGGCCATTGATTCGAAATCTGAATTCACTAAAACAAATCTGGAAATAACTATCTACAGAAAATTATGAAACATTGCCAGTTGTGGAAAAAAGGAGGGAAAAAAATCACCTCAGATTCAATTGTGTCGTTTGGTAGGAAATCTGCCATCCATACTTGGTCTGGCCTGCATGCAACTCTAGCACCAGACAACATCACTGATTTTAAAGAGCTCTCTGAGTAGCACTGTGACACAGTAGTTAACAGGGCTGCCTCATAGTTCCAAGGATTTGGTACTATCTTGGCTCATTGTGTTGAGTTTGCACATTCTCCCCGTCTCTGTGTGGGTTTCCTCTGGGTACTCTCTTTTAGGTAGCATGCTTACACAGTGTTTAGCACTGCTGCCTCACAATGCCAAGGTCCCAGGTTCAATTATGGTTTTGGGTCACTGCCTGTGGGGAGTTTGCACATTCTCCACTTGTCTGTATGGGTTTCCCCCAGATGTTCTGGTTTCGTCCAAGTAGCATAAATTGTGCAGTTTACGTTGATTGGCCATAGCAATTTAACACTAGCGTCAGGGTGATTAGCAGGAGAAATGCAGGAACAGGGTGAGGGTGTTATTATAGTTGGCACAGATTCGATGGTCTGAATGGGTCCTTCTGTTCTGTAGGGATCCCTGTCTATAGGGATTCTGTGACTCTGTGAAATGGCCGAGTAAGAGATTGAGCTTCAGTTCTACGCGGCTCGGTCAATAAGTGCGAGACAACCAGTGATGCATACATGCCCGACAGATCAATAAAGTTTTATTAATAATGTGTCTGGCTCGCTGCTTAGTATGACAAATCCTTCGTGCGAATAGTTATATCAAACTCTCTACTGGAAGGATAATATAAACTGCCTACACTGGAGTGAAAATCTGCCAGGGCCGCTCTGAAAGGAGAAGGTATCCCAGATGCATTCTGAGAAGGAGAATGGAATATATAATACGCTAGGCGAGGTGTGATATGTTGCTGTCATTTAACCAATTATTTCATGTACCATATGTAAGGATGAATATGTGACAAACAATTGAGCGAAGTTGATCCATGAGATTCAACAAGCAGAATCGGCCATATGCAAGATGCATTGGTAACTGGCACCAACTTCGAAAGAGGTGAGAGCTACTCTAGAAGATTGACTGCTCTGGGTGCTGCAATTAGCATAGTGACCTGGGAAGGCATGGAAATCATGATCTAATAAGAGGGCTTATTCACAGGGCGCAGGATGTAAAGTGATATATTTTAAACCACAATGTGTGTAGAACTGCAACGTCAAGCAAAATGGGAAGGGTTTCATTCTGCAGGCTCAATACTGCAAGCAGAGGAATATACCACCTATCATGTGCAGTTTATGTCATACAAACCCGACCAAAGGAGCGGACAACATACATGTTGAAATCAGACAAATGCACACATATGACCCCCATGTGAGACACAATGCTATACAAACATCAAGAGGAATTATATGTTACATAAGATAAATTTGATGAAATATAAAAATATAATCTCAAAACATTGTTGGGGGGTGGTGCCCGAATTATATACCAGTTTTCTCAGAGGCGGAAGAAATAAACATTTAAAATGTGGAAGGGATAATTATAAATATTGAACTGCCATCAACAACTATAAAGAAAATAAAGCAGAACACATTGCCAATATAGCAGGTATCTGGCACAGTACAATTTATTTAATTTGTGTTGCACAGAATTCTTGGGACGTGTACATTTTACCTTCTGTATAATATTAGGGGTTGTATGAAAAGAGCGTTGATTTTTCTTCAGCATCCAGAATCTTTACTGGGCGGCGCGGTCACATTGTGTTTAGCACTGCTGCTCACAGTTCCAGTCTCCCGTTTGCGAATCATTGCTTGGGTTATGGTCTGTATCCAGTTTGTGCATTCTCCCTGTCTGTCTCAGTTTCTAAATACCGTCCAACAATGTACAGGTAGGTTGATTGGCCATGCTAAATTGGCTTCAATCTGCTGTGATGTGTAGGTCAGAGGGACCTAATGGGTAGGTTTGTAGGTTTAGGGAAACAACGCCCAAGGTGGGAGATTGTGCGGTGCAGAATTGAAGAGGCGAATGGCCCTCTTTGGCACAGTAGGAATTCAATGATAATGTATTTGTGTTTGTAATTTGTTAGGGTCTTTATTAATTCAGGTTCTGTAGTCATCTGTGGCCATGAGTTGTTTTGGTGTCTTTGTTATCCTGAGTCAGGGTGACATTTTCCAAGCTGTCGTTGCCTTCAAGTTATGCTTTCATTTCATGCTGTGGCTCAGTGTTATGACTGGCACCCAATTCAGATAGAACATAGAACATTACAGCGCAGAACAGGCCCTTCGGCCTTCGATCTTGCGCCGACCAATTAGGAAAAGGCAATGACCCTCTAACCTAAACCATTTCCTTTTCGTCCATAAAATTATCTACTAACCTCTTAAACGCCACCAAACTTGGTTCATCTACAACTGACGCAGGCAGAGCATTCCACACCCTTACCACCCTCTGGGTAAAGAACATACCTCTGACATCCGTCCTATAACCACCACCCCTTAATTTAAAGCTATGTCCCCTCATGCTAGCTTTCTCCATCCTAGGAAAAAGGCTATCACTGTCCACCCTATCTAAACCTCTAATCATCTTATATGTTTCAATAGGTCTCCTCTTAGCCGCCTTCTTTCTAACGAAAACAACCTCAAATCCCTCAGCCTCTCTTCATAAGACCTGCCCTCCATACCAGGCAACATCCTGGTAAACCTCCTCTGTACCCTCTCCAATGCCTCCACATCTTTCTTATAATGCGGGGACCAGAACTGCACACAATACTCCAAGTGCGGCCGCACTAGAGTTTTGTACAGTTGCAACATGACGTTGCGGCTCCGAAATTCAATCCCCCTACCAATAAAAGCTAAGACTCCATATGCCTTCTTAACAACCTTATCGACTTGATTGCCAACTTTCAGGGATCTATGCACATATACACCAAGATCCCTCTGTTCATCAACACTATTAAGAGTCCTACCATTAGCCCTATACTCTACACATTTGTTATTCCTGCCAAAGTGAATTACCTCACACTTTTCCGCATTAAACTCCATTTGCCACCTCTCGCCCCAGCTCTGCAACTTGTCCAAGTTTCTCTGCAAACTATAACACCCCTCTTCACTATCTACCACTCCTCCGACTTTGGTGTCATCCGCAAATTTACTAATCCATCCCTCAATACCCTCATCCAGATCATTTATAAAAATTACAAACAACAGGGGCCCCAAAAGAGATCCCTGAGGTACTCCACTAGTAACCGAACTCCACGATGAATATCTTCCATCAACCACTACCCTCTGTCATCTATCTGCTAGCCAATTCCTAATCCAATTAGCTAAATCACCCTCAATCCCATACATCTGCATTTTCAGCAGAAGCGTTCCATGGGGCACCTTATCGAACACCTTACTAAAGTCCATATATACCATATATGATGCAACGGTGAAAAAGTTACCAGTGGAGTAGTTAAGATAGTTAGAGAGAATTTCCAAGATTATAGATTACTTGCAGTTGTCAATTTGTTGATTGTTGCTAGACTGCTATCCATCGAGTTAAACACAATGTAATCCATCGAACACTGGTGTGTTGCTTTTAGATTGTGAGCCAGTTTAGAGGTGTCAGAAAGTCAATTACTTGTCAAATAATTCCCAGCCTCCGATCTGTTCTTATAGCCAAAGATTTCTTACAACTATCTCCAGTTCTCTTCATGGGCAATGTTAATCCTCAGTTAGGGTGCCATGGTAGCACAATGGCTAACACTGCTGTTTCATAGCTCCAGGGACATGTGTTCGGTTCCCGGCTCGGATCACTGTCTGTCTGGAGTTTGTACGTTCTCCTCGTGTCTGCAGTGTTTCCCCTGGTGCTCCGGTTTCCTCCCACAGTCCAAAGATGTGCGGGTTAGGTTGATTGGCCATGCTAAAATCGTCCCTTAGTGTCCTGTGATGCGTTGGTTAGAGGGTAAAATATATGGGGAAGTTCCTGGGTTGGATTGTGATGTGCAGACTAAATGGGCCAAAAGGCTTCTTTCTGCACTGTAGGAATCTATGATTCTGTGAGTGTAAGTGTGGACTGTCTGATTCTCCTTCGCAGTATCCTACTGCTTCACATCGTTAGTGTATGCTTGACCTGGACCATCTGATGGGCAACACGACAGCTCATTGACTATAGCTGTGCTGTGCAGATACATGGATTTGGGTCTGTGTCTGTGGGAGTTTGCACATTCTCCCCTGCTTGCGTGGGTTTTCTCCGGGAGCTCCGATTTCCTCCCACACCCCAAAGATGTGCTCTTAGGCTAATTGGCAAAACAAATTCTCCCTAAATTGTCTCAAATTTGGTTTTTAATCCATAGACCTATAAACATGGACAGGGATCGCGGGTAGAGATGGGAACATCGAGGTGGCGGCGCAGGCTCGTTGGTCCGAACGGCCTGTTTCCCGTGCTGTTTTGTTCTTTGTTCTTTGTTCTTTGAATGAGTTGTGGATCAAATGGTTTGGTTCTACGGATTTGTTCATAAGCATGAGCTGGGTCTGTCTGTTCTAACGTTTTGTCACTCAGCAAGTACCCGAATAACCAAAGAGAAAGTGAGTCTTTAATTTCATCAAACATAAAGAACATAAAAGATTTTTGTGTTTTTAATTCCCATATTCAATGAAAACAATTATTTTGTTTAAGTCTCTCGAATTCAATATCAGTTTGTCCAGTTCGAAGTTTCTACCCGTGTAACTCTATAGCACTAAGAAACGCTTTTGTCACTCCAAGAAAACTACAGATGGCTCTTCCAACAGTGATGCATGTAACTCGCTACTATAACTTTCTAATCTACTGGTAAAATTAATTTCCAAGTTTCTTATGACCATTCCATCCTCCTGGTTATTTTGTCAATAGAATAGGGAGTCTTGGCATCATGATCACCGAATTTGGAGGAGCTTGTACATATCAGAAAAGTTTCCCATCTGTTTTTCATCGAGCGATTTTACCCAGTTCCCATTATGTTTTCTGCAACCTGTGTGTGATGTTAGGAGCCTCTGTCGCTCATTCTCTCTCACTATGCTCCTTGATCAATTTTTCTTTCAATCTTCCTTTCCCGTTCATCACTTGCTTCTTATGTCCCTCTCGTCGTTCGTTCTTGTCCTTTCATTTCCCTCCCTTTTTTCTTCTCCTTCCGCTCTTTTGGCTGAATCTCTAAAGTTTAAAATGTATACGTTAATTTCTAATTAGAATTTGCCTTGTTCAGTTTCCCTCCCTGTCGAAATATTTGGCCCAATCTTCCCATGTAAGATTAAACATTTCTCTAGGCATCAGTAATGTCCGCTTCCCTTCAGCTTTGCTAATTCAAAGTCATTAGCCAATTATATTAACTGACATTTGGTTACTGTCAGGAAACCAGTTAGAATACTTCAAATTTGCAATAACTGGAGTTATTTCAAAAGCCATTTTAAAAATCCTCTGATATATCACATTCGAGGATGCAAGAATCCCTACAAAGAACAAGAAGAACAACACAGCACAGGAACAAGCCCTCCAAGCCTGTGCCAAACATTTACCGAACTAGACGATTTGTTTGTATCCCTCTATTCCCAGTCTGTTCATGCGGCTAGCTAGATAAGTCTTAAACGATCCCAGCGTGTCTGCCTCAACCACCTTGCCTGGCAGTGTGTTCCAGATCCCATCACCCTCTGTGTGAAATATATCACCCTGACTAATGTGTTGAACCTTACTCCCCTCACCTTGAACTTGTAATCCCTTGTGTTTGTCACCTCTGACCTAGGAAAAAAAAGTTCCCCACTGTTCACCCTATCTATGCTCTTCATAATTTTATAATTTTATTAGGTCGCCCCTCCAGTGTACCCAATCTCTCCTCCTAGTTGAGACCCTACATAACAGGCAATATTTTGGTAACCCTTTTCTGTACTCTCTCCAAAGCCTCCACGTTTTTTTTTGGCAGTGTGGCGATCAGAAATGGACACAGTATTCCAAATGTGGCTAAACCAACGTTCTATATAGTTGCAACATAATGTGACAACTTTTATACTCTATGCCCCGTTCAGTAAAGGTAAGCATGCCATGTGCCTTCTTCACTACGTTCTCCACCTGTGCTGCCACGTTTAAGAATCTGCGGACTTGCGCTCCAAGGTCCCTCTGTGTGTCTGTAATCCTGGTGGTTCTGCCATTTATTGTATAGCTCCCTCCCCACTACAATAGATCTACCGAAACGCATCACTTCGCATTTTCTGCATTAAGTTCCATCTGCCATATCTCCGCCCAATTTTCCAACCTATCTATATCCTGCTGTATTCTCTGACAATGTTCATCACTATCCAAACTGGCTGATCACACCAGCTACATTTTCGTCCAAATCACAAAGAGCAGAGGTCTCAGTACAGAGCCCTGCGGAATACCACTGGTCACATACCTCCAACCAGAAAATCACCCCTCCACTGTTAACTTCTGTCTTCTAGGGCCAAGCCAGTTCTCCATCCATCTAGCAAGCTCACCTTTTATCCTGTATGATTTTACCTTTTGCACCAACCTGCCATGAGGGACCTTGTCAAACGCTTTACTAAAATCCATATAGACGACATCTCGGCCCTTGTCTCGTCAATCATTTTGCCTCCTTAAAAAACTCAACCGAATTTGTGAGGCATGACCTTCCCCCATACAAATCTATGCTGCCTAGCACTAATGAGATTATTCAGTTCTAAATGTGCATATATCCTATCTCTAAGAACCTTCCCCAACAATTTCGCGACCATGGACGTTAAGCTCAGGGGCCTATAATTACCTGGTTCATCCGTGCTACCCTTCTTAAATAAAGGGACCATATTTGCCATCCTCCAGTCCTCTAGGACCTCACCTGTATCCAGTGAAGAGGCAAAGATTTCTGTTAGAGGCCCAGCAATTTCATCTCTTGTCTCCCTGAGCAGCCTCGGATTGCTGTCATCAGGCCCTTGGGATTTGAATGTCTTAAAGTTTCCTAAGAAACCTCTTAGGAAAGTTTCCTACCATGTAATTGAGATGTTGTTTTCTAATGGATCATCACATCACTTTGAGAAACTACCAGACAACATGTCCCTCTCCTTTGTGAATCCTGATGCAAAGTATTCCTTCAGGACCTCACCTACTTCCTTGGGTTCTAAGCATAAATCCCCTCCTATGTCCCGGAGAGGTCCAAATCTTTCCCCGACAACGCTCTTGTTCCTAACATATATATAAAATGCCTTAAGATTCTCAAATAATCCTGTCCGCCAAGAACATTTTGTGATCCTTTTTGCCCTTCTATCTCCCTATTTAAGTTTTTTTTCTACTTTCTCTGTATTCCTCCAGTATTCCATCTGTTTTTAGCTGCTTGGAGTTTACACATGCCTCTTTTTTTTGGATCAGACCCAGGCCTGTGATAATGTTACATTCTGTAAACCTCTATGACTTGTGTCTCTCAGTCCCCTTCTGCTCTCCAGGGAGTTCTTTGTGCACTAACTGGTGTTCTCCCAGTCTTCTCTCTCAGGATAAATCTGTTCAGTTTGTGACGTCTCTCAGCCCCTTTCCTCTCTCAGGCAGATATCTCCAAACTGACTGGTGTCTCCTTCCCCTCTCCTTTTCTCAGGGAAATATCTGTAAACTGACTGGTGTCAATTTACAGTCCCTTCTTTCTTCCTTAGGGATATATCAGTGTACTGACTGGTGTCTATTAGACACCAAGTTCTCTCTCTCAGAATACTGTGGAATACATTTGGAATACCGTGTCCAGTTCTGGTTGCCTTACTACTGGAAGGACGTGGAGACTCTGGAGAGCTGGAGAGAGTTTAGAGAAGGTTTACAAGGATGCTGCCTGGCATGAAAGGTCTGAGTTACAAAGAGATTTAGCCAAATTGGGGCAGTTTTCCTTACAAGGACTTAGACTTGGAGATCTAATAGAGGTGTACAAGATATGATGGTTATTAATAAAGTAAACAGGATTAAGCTTTTTCCTAGATGGACTCAAATAGCACGAAGGGTCACGGGCTTAGGGTGAGGGGGTTGGGTAAGGTATAATTTGGATGCTAGAGGTAGTTTTTTTCACTCAGAGGGTGGTGGGGGTATGGAAAGGGCTGCCAAGAAAAGTGGTGGAGGCAGGCACTTTGGAGTTATTGAAGAGATACTTAGATGGACACATGAACAGAATAGGAATGGAGGGTTATACAAAACTGATTAAAATAGGGACCAGGAGCCTTTGGGAATTCCCTGGAAAATGTGTAAATTGTCGATGATATTGATATATTTCTTTTATCCTACAGGTAATTCTGTCCGACTTGTTGTGTAAGAAGGGGCATACACGCAATGGGTCCTGAAAAGGGTTGCTCTTGGATTTTTCGAGAATATCCTAGTGTTTCACGTCGTTAGTGTACGCTTAACTTGGATCATTTGATGGGCAACAAGACAGCTCAGTGACTATTGGTGTGTTGTGCAGATACATGGATTTTGGCCTATGTCTGTGGGAGTTTGTGCATTCTCCCCGTGCTTGTGTGGGTTTTCTCTGGGTGCTCCGGTTTCCTCCCACATCCCAAAGAATTGCTCTTAGGCTGATTGGCAGAACAAATTCTCCCCAAATTGTCTCGAAAATTTGGTTCCAATGCATAGATCTATAAACATAGACAGGGAACATGGGCAGAAGTGGGGGCGGCTCGGGCTCGTTGGGCCGAAGGGCCTGTTTCCCGTGCTGTTTTGTTCTTTGTTCTTTACATGTGTACATTGAATGCTATCTCTTAGTTCTCTCTCTCCCTCAGGAGATTTCTATACATTGACTGATGTCTCTCAGGGAGATATCTGTACACAGACTGGTGTCTCTCAGTCGCCTCCCTGTCAGGGAGATATTGTCGTGGTTCCCCAGGACGACAATACACTTTTAGCTTATTAAATGAGAGTCTGAGCCTTGATTTTCCAGGAAGTAAGACTTTATTCTCCAGCAGACGAGAATAAAGCCGGGATGTCCGGAACACTCCAGTGAAATGCTCACTTACAGCTTGTCTTATACAGTTTGCAGATACATGCCCTGAGATTCTTATCTCATCCTCAAGGCTGGCTTATCTTTACCCACCATTAGTGCTGGCTCTGCTAATAATTTACCTTGTCGTGGATTGGTCACTAATCGATGCATTTACTACTCTGTGAAACCAGTTTGTTTATATGACAGTTCCAACCTTTGTCCTCACCCCATCAACGTTGTTTATACACAATGGTGGCTTAGCTAGACTTTAAACTAAGTGACAAAGAGAATATATGTACCCCATCCCTGTTTTCTGGGCCATAGTGTGACCATTGTTTCTCAAGGTTTAACTGCCTACAGCTGCTTACACTCAATGTTTAATAAATGCTTACCATTCCTGATTCTATCACATTAGCCATCATACATTCAATTATATTAAATAACATACTGGGCTCATTATATTTCAACATCCTGCCCATCGCATGTTGATGAGACTATATTTCGCATTTTACTGCTGCTACTACAAATATTCTTCTCACACACATTTTACTACTGCTACTACAAATATTCTCTTACAATATTTGTACATAGAATGGTGAATCTCAATCTCCACCCCCCCCACCCTACTCTCTCTCAAATAGGTACCTGTCTCTCAGTCCTCCCTCTCTCCCTCTGGGAGATATCTGCACACTCTCTGACATTTTTTCAGTTCTCTCTGCCTCGATCAGGGTGATGTCTGTACAATACCTCTATCTCTCAGGAAAACACTTATGAACTGGCCGGTGTGTCATAGCCCTCTGTCTCAGTCCTCTGTCTGGCTGTCTCTCTCTCGTCTCCCTCAGCGATGTGTTTGTACTCTGAATGGTGTCTCACAATACGCGTATGTGTTTTAAAAAGCGTGGCATGGACGTGTTCGGTGAAAGGTCTGTTTCCATGCTGTAAACCTCAAAAAACCTATGACACAGTGAACCCAGCCAGACCTTTTACACTGAATCGCAAAGGAAAAAATGAATCCAGTCAGGTCTGTGACACTGAGTCTGAAAGGGCACAGTGAAACCAGCCATCTTGGCGCACTGAATCTCCAAGAACAAAGTAGACCTTGCTAGTTCTGTGACACTAAATTTCAAAGGAGAATACAAACACAGCCAAGCTGTGACACAGAGACTCAAAGGACAGACTGATAGCAGCCAGGTCTGTGACAGTGAATCTCAAAGAGCAAAGTGAAATTCGCTAACACTGCGACATTAAATTAAAACAGGACTGTTCTAAACCAGCCTGTGACACTGAGTCTCATAGGATAGTGTGTACACAGCCAGGGCTATTGCAATAAATCTCAATGGACAGAAAGAACAGAGTGAAGCATGTGACAATGAATTGCAATGACAGATTGAACCGAACCAGGCCTGTGACACTGAATCTCAAAGGACAGAATGAATGCAGCCAGGCCTGTGACAATAAAACTCAGCAGGCAGAATTAATATAGCCAGTTATATGACGCTAAATCTCAAATAACTCTTGGAACACAGCCAGGCCTGTGACACTAAATCTGAAAGAACAGAGTGGACGAAGCCAGGCCTGTGACACTAAATTTGAAACGACACAGTGAGCCCTCCCCGCCTCAAGGCCTGTGAAAATTAAACTCAAAGGACAGAATTAATACAGCCAATTACATGATACTAAATGTCAAATTACTATTCGAACAAGGCAGAGCTTTGACACTGAATCTGAAAGGATAGAATGAAGCTAGCCAGGCCTGTGACACTGAATCACAGAGGGCAGAGTGAACCCAGCCAAACCTCTGACACTGAATCTCAGAGGGCACACTGATACCAACCAGGCCTGTGACACTGAACCTGAAAGGATTGAGTAAACCTAGTGAGACCTGTGATACTGAATCTGAAAGGACAGATTGAATGCAGGCTGCCCTGTGACATTGAATATCAAAAGACAGAGTGAATTCAGCCAGGCATCAGATACTGAATCTCAAAGAACAGAACAAATCCAGCAAGGTTTGTGATTCTAAACCTCAAATAACACTTCAACCACAGCCTGCCCTGTGACACTGAATCTGAAAGACAGAATAAAGCCAGCCAGGTCTGTGACATTGAAGCTCAAAGGACAAAGGATCCCAGCCAGATCTCTGACACCGTATCTGAAAGGATAGACTGAAGCCAGTGAGGCCTGTGACATTGAGTTTCAAAGGATGGAGTGAGCCCAGCCAGGCCTGTGACATTTAAACTCAAAGGACAAATTGAACACAGGCAGGACTGTGACACTGAATCTCAAAGACCAGAATGACCCCGCCAAGCATTGGACATTGAATCTCAAAGGCCACAGTGAACCAAACCTGGACTGTGATACTGAATCTCAGGGAACAGAATTAACCCAGAAGAAGATTTGTGATTTTTGTCTTCAATCTCATGAATTTCACTGTGTTGATTCAGAAACAGTAAACTAAAACCCATGTCAAAGATACAGCTGGTTAATATCAATATTTATCCAAGAGCACAGAACAGCTTTGGCATTTACTGTAACCAGATGTTTCCTCTGGAGAATAATGCCTGGGCTATAAATCATGCACCTCCCTGGCAACAAGCATTATCTGCCCACAAATCAAACAGTCCAGTCCGAAAGAGCGAACTCTACATCGAGCAACAGACATTGGACAAATATGCTTGTTCAGTAAGATAAACCGATTAGCACTGAGAAACTGAACCAGCATCAATGACTGGCTCAGTGTCACAGGGTCAGAATATCACACAGTACAGAAGAGACCATGCGGCCATTTGGGTCTGCAGCAACAAAACTACATCAAGCACACTTCCCAGTACTTGGCCCAGAAACTTGCATAACTTGATCTTTCAGAAGATCATCCATGTAGTTTTCAATGGTTGTGAAGTTTTCTACCTTTTCACCCTCCCAGGAATTTCATTCCAGCCTGCCAGAATCCCCTGGATGATTCCACTCCACCCTCTCAGTTCCACAGCTTAGATTTTGCCACCCCCTCCATCCCCCTCATTCCTTACCTCCCAACTGGGAGGAATAGTTGCTTCATTTTCACCATGACCATACATCTCACAATCTTGTACACCTCAGTCACGTCCACCCTTTACATTCTCTGTTCTAACAAAATCAACAAGAGTCCAACTGGCTTCTGTTCATTGTTCAAAAGCTCCTGGTGAATCTCATGTACACTTTCTGCATTGCAAACACATCTTCCCTATACTGTGACAACCAGAACTGCACACAGTTATGCACCTATGGCCTACATAAAGCTTTGTGCAGCTCCAATATAACCCTCCTCACTAATAATCTGTATAAGTCTGATGATGACAAATTTGCTATATGGACCTTAAGCTACCCTATTCAAGTATTCTGCTGCCTTTCAGGACCTGTGGAACAGGCCAGAACCTTCCTTGTGCCTTGCAATTCCTTGGATATGTCCTTACCTTCTTAATCATTTCAAAATACATCAGCTCAACATTCTCGGTGTTGAATCTGTCACCGATCTGCCCATTTTACAAGCTCGGCCAAATCTTCATACAAACTAAGGCCTGCTTCCTCACTACTAACCTTTCTTCCAATCTTGGTGTCATCTTTAATCGAGAACAATCATCCCATCACCTACCTACCCAATCAAACACACACACACACAGACACACACACACACACACACACACACACAGGAAAATGCACGCGAATGCATGCATTCCGATACTATGCTGCACTTTGGGACCCCATCCTCCAGTTCGACAAAGCGCCTTCAACCACCACTCTCTGTGTCTTAATGCTGAGCCAGTTATGGATCCAACCCGTCAAGTTACCCTGGATCCAATGTACTTTTATCTAATTGATCAGGTTGCACTGTGATAAATTGTCAAAGGTATTGGTGGTATCCAGAGAAGCTACATCAATTGCACCGCACTCATCGTTGAAAAATGCATCACATTTATTCGGCATCATCTACCTCTGACAAAACCCTGCTGACTGTCACTGAGTAAAGCTTGACTAGCCAAGTGGAGATTGATACTCTGTTTCTGAATTATCTCCAGTTTCCTGAAGACTGATGTGTTGTAGGTAAAGACACCTCTGCGACGAATTGTGAATCAAATGACAGCAAGTTTTTTCAAAAGCTTTGGGAGATACACCTGGCACCTAACAGCGGCTCCCCAGGCATCTCACCGAATACAAGAGCTTATAAGAGCATATTCTTCATATAACTTCATAGTCATCTCAAGGCCTCAATTGACGTGTGTGATTAGCCCTTAGCTAGCATATAGGCTGACAAGCCAACTTAAAATTAATGGGCCTTTATAACAATCTAAGTTGTATTATATGTATAATATGTTGGTACATGACGCATAAGCAGTATATAGTGAACATATATGTGGAATATAGTTAGAAATGCAGTCTTCGCTATATTAGGTGGAAGTTACTTAAACTATTACCTGGGTTAGCTGCATTCCTGAGCGGGATTATCATAAACTTGTGTATAATGGAAAGAGCAGTTGTTGACTCCCTGTCTGGTCAACTAAAACTTATGTACAGTAACAAGGACAGCTGCAATCTGGGCACACGAAAACAAAGTACATTGATACGAAATATATGAAAACAGAGCTTCTGAATATTTGTCTTGATATTTTTCTCATCCTCTTAAGTGTTACAATGTTCATTAACTCATTCCCTGCATGATGTTTTAAACATTTACCAATAATTTGCATGTGTATCCACCAACAACAATGACTGAATAAATCACATCAGCTAATTAACAATGATTTGTGATTTTTTGAAACTTGGTCAGAGTCGTTGACCATAAAATAATTCCAAGCAATTTAAATCTATTAGATTTAGTGACAATTGGTACTCCTGAAACTGACATGCCAGTAATGGGTTGACCAAGAATTGTTAACTGACTAAATTCGCTGATGGAATCTTATTGATGTTCTGTGGGGTGATAGATACCAATGAGCATCTCAATAGAACATTCTGCATCCGTAATTTTAGTTAAAGAACATAATTTAAGCCAACATACAAAACCTATGCGAGAGAAGGCAATGTTCCTGCAAAAGATTTAAAAGGAGATTGTTTACCCAAGGATCCAACTTGAATACATTATGTGGATTTGACCAATTCATTGTCAGGCATTTAAACTCAATCATGTGATTGAGCTTGACAATGAACCTGAGTGAAAATGTTGGTAAAATTATTGTGTGGCCTTCAAAAGAAAGCTGGCTGTGATTTTCTGCTGAAAAGGAAAGTAACTCTGTGGGTTGTTGGTGTTAGTTTTGTATCACAAAATATTTGGGTCTGTCTTCAAGCAAGCAAAATGTTGCAGGACTTTCAGTGGAGGCATTGCACAAATTAGATGTACATAAAGAATGACACGTAGGAGATCATTAAGTATTTCGCAGTGTTCAAAATAGCAAAACTGTCTGGTCGATACTGGACAGTATATTGTAAGAAGTTCAAAACACCAGATTAAATTTCAACAGGTTTATCGAGTACCATGAGTTTTCAGAATGCTGCTCCTTAATCAGATGAGTGATGAAAGAGCAGAGCTCTGAATGTTAGTGATACGAAATAAACCTGTTGGACTTTAACCTGTTACTGTGAAACTTCTTACTGACTGTACCCCAGTCCAACGCCAACACTTGCACATATGGCCAAGATTTAAATAGCAGAGAGCTGGATTGAACGTTCCTTTGTACAAATGAATTGAACCTTCCAAAACAGTGCAAAGGTGGGCAGGTACGATCGATGACTAATTGAGCCTTAGTGTCCCAAGACAGAACATAGAACATTACAGCGCAGAACAGGCCCTTCCGCCTTCGATGTTGCACCGACCAATTAACAAAAAGCAATGACCCTCTAACCTAAACCATTCCCTTTTCATCCAAAAACTTATCTACTAACCTCTTAAACGCCACCAAACTTGGCGCATCTACAACTGCAGCAGGCAGAGCATTCCATACCCTTACCAACCTCTAGGTAAAGAACCTACCTCTGACATCCGTCCTCTCACTACCACCCCTTAATTTAGAGCTATGTCCCCTCGTGCTAGCTTTCTCCATCCTAGGAAAAAGGCTATCACTGTCCACCCTATCTAAACCTCTAATCATTTTATATGTTTCATAAGGTCTCCTCTTAGCCGCCTTCTTTCTAACAAAAACAACCTCAAATCCCTCAGCCTCTCTTCATAAGACCTGCCCACCATACCAGGCAACATCCTGGTAAACCTCCTCTGTACCCTCTCCAATGCCTCCACATCTTTCTTATAATGCGGGGACCAGAACTGCACACAATACTCCAAGTGCGGCCGCACTAGAGTTTTGTACAGTTGCAACATGACTTGCGGCTCCGAAATTCAATCCCCCTACCAATAAAAGCTAAGACTCCGTATGCCTTCTTAACAACCTTATCGACTTGATTGCCAACTTTCAGGGATCTATGCACATATTCACCAAGATCCTTCTGTTCATCAACACTATTAAGAGTCCTACCATTAGCCCTATACTCTACACATTTGTTATTCCTGCCAAAGTGCATTACCTCACACTTTTCCGCATTAAACTCCATTTGCCACCTCTCGGCCCATCTCTGCAACTTGTCCAAGTCTCTCTGTAAACTATAACACCCCTCTTCACTATCTACCACCCCTCCGACTTTGTTGTCATCCGCAAATTTACTAATCCATCCTTCAATACCCTCATCCAGATCATTTATAAAAATTACAAACAGTAGGGGCCCCAAAACAGATCCCTGAGGTACAACCACTTGTAACCGAACTCCATGATGAATAATTTCCATCAACCACCACCCTGTGTCTTCTATCAGCTAGCCAATTCCTAATCCAATTAGCTAAATCACCCTCAATCCCATACATCTGCATTTTCTGCAGAAGCCTTCCATGGGGCACCTTATCGAACGCCTTACTAAAGTCCATATATACCACATCAACTGCCTTACCCCCATCTCCTTTGGTCACTTTTTCAAAAAACTCAATAAGGTTAGTAAGGCACGACCTACCCTTCACAAAACCATGCTGACTATCCCCAATCAATTCGTTTCTCTCTAAATAACTAAGATATATAAATTTGGTCTTTAACGGGATGAATATGTGGAGTTACAGGGAAAATGCGTGAGTAAGATGCTCTGTTGGAGAGTCAGTTCAGGCTCGCTGTGCCGAATGACCTCCTGCTGCAAAATAGAGACCCTATCACTCAATCACTGTGTTAACCTATGAATCATAGTACTGGAGTTAATGCATATATGTTGAGATTTTACTTGACGCAGAGGCAAATAAGATTCTTCATCGAGATATTTAGGCATTGATCAAACAAACAGCCAAATAACGATTTTTGTTTCGAGATGTCAGGCGTGAGAAATTTGAAGTAGAAAAATATGTTCGGCAGGCTGGTGCTGCCAAATGGAAAGACAAATGCTAATTATATCAAAAGCAACCAATGCTTGTTAATTCAACCTCCATAAACTGACCCCATATACGAGGTACTTCTTAAATAATCTGTGCGTGGTAGAATACTGAGTCTCCATCCTGGATAATATATCAATATTCAAAGCTCTAACTCCCATGCCGCCCAATATCTGCTTTAGACTTTATTTCTTCACGAAGTGACTACAGAGTTTACGCCACCTTCGCAGTAATAAAGGAAGTCTTAGAATCCAACGTAGCCAAATGACCCATATGGAAATCACCACGTGTTTATTGTTTATGATTTAATAGATTGGATACATATTTGAGAACTGAAACACGTTGAAAATGCCCAAACACAGTAATTAGATTTTGCAACTAAATGAGGAGCTGTATCCATTATCCCAACATCTTATCTGCTCTCATCTTAACATTATAAGTGAACTTGTGCACCCGGTCTGCCCTGTTCACGGTGGAAGCAGTCAGAGATAATAGATATGGAACTGAATGGTAGGCCGACTGTATCTGAGCATGGCAAAGGTCTCTATATCATCTGTTCATTTATGCAGCCCATACTATCAGTTTAATCTCACATCATTGATTTCAATGTTGTTGAACTCAAGTGAAATTTCACAACGTTTAGCAACATGAAATTCCTGGAATCCCCGGATCACTAGGAATATTTATAACTGCCACTCTGACATATGCTGCTGGTGAAATCATGAACGTATTTGATGTTTTACATGTCCCATTGAACTGCCTGACACAAGTTCGAATGTCCAATTGCAATCTGTCAATGTTAAAGAGTAGCAGCGACTAACATGCGAGCAGAAACCTGACCACAAGGCCAGGTGCTTCCTGTCGGTTCAGCAACACAGCAAAACGCACAGCGAGTGATCTGGGGCTGCGCAGACAGTGAGCTGCTTCGGGATGACACAGAGTATAACTCAATACCAATTGTTCAGCTTCTCAGGAATCATTTCTTCCTGTACGGAATTATAATGTTTCCATTATGGATCAATCACATTTGACATATTGAACAGAGAAAAGCTGGGGAATGTCAGGGGCTCAGTGGAGGTGGCGGGGGACATTGGGGGTGGGGTGTGTCCTCTTGTAGTGTGGGATTCTCTTTGGATCCTGATTACGGCATTCCCAGTCTCACTTTCTCACTTTCATCGTAAAGCATTCGGAAGAGAGCGGGAGCTAAAATTCAAATTCCTGAGCCTGGGGGAAAACGCTTGTTCTCAATCCCAGAGTCTGTTTGTGTTTTAGACGGGGCCGCTGGCCTTGGGATGTGGCATGAAAAAAAGATTTGTTCTGTTAAACTGGGTGGGTGGGAGGCGGTGGAGAAGGATTTGTTTTTTTACCTGGGAATAAATGCAAGCCTCTGTGATTGAGCTGCTCTTCAAGGGTCTAAATTTCAGGAGGCAATTTTTACATTTGTTTAATTCCCGAACAGGATTAACTGACTGAATTCAATGGTTTCAATAAATTTGCAGCAGCCCACTTCAAGGTCGAATTGTGG